>JAJJWW010008038.1:0-427171 GCA_023531295.1 Papaver armeniacum | reverse complement strand
TAACAAGGTGCTTATGCAAGGTGCTTGGTGTAACTAATGGTGCTAAGTGGATAGCCACCATCCCATGCATATTATAACAAAGCCACACTTTGATTTGCGTGTTTATTAAAATGTTAAGTAGTCGAACCAGTTTAGTTTTTCAAAACACCCTATAGACACGTCTAAAGATGGGCAGCTTGGTGGATTGATACGTTACCTAACTTCTTTGAGGTCATGCGTTCGAATATTGCGTTCGAAAGCTTTTTATTAATTTTTTCGAAGGATGGGCTTGTTCGTAAGATGACAACGTCTTCTTCTAGCGCTTTAAGGTAATTGGGCTTCCACTTGCCACTTCAAGCCCGTCTATGACGAAAATAGTTGAGGGCAGTCATGTCTTCGGTAATGGGTTTCGACTTCGGGTCACGGTAGCCCGCTTTTAGAGAGTCCGCTTGCCAAATAGCGCCAAGTGTTTGTCTTGCCTCCGAACGGCCAATAAGTTGGGGTGGCGTTCAATAGGTCTTTGCATGCACTTAGTAGGCATGTGCCTCCCGATATCTCAACTAATTGATCTCGAGGATTGAAAAAGGATGGGTGAGATGTGTTAACTCGTTGGTCTTCTCATCCATAAGGCATGTTTGGAAGAGATCGCTTATAATTCCTAAGAGATCGCCATAATTTCCAATTCAGAACTCAGAACTTCCACATTCCATCTCCACAAAATCCCTTCAGTGTTCCAATTGTTGAAGCTATGTCTAAGCGAGGTTATAATGCATATCTAAATCGAATGATCGCCCAGCCATGTCTACAAATCAGAATCCATGGGTAGACCGGAGAGGAAAAGAAGGCTAAGATGAATATGCAAGAAAACCGTGTATTGATTTTTCATAATCATGGAAGAATTGTTGGGTTCAAGGTGTTGAAAGTTAATAAAGGAGATAAAACACTTAATCTCTAGTTTTTGGTTTGTGAGTTTATTCATGTAAGTCGTAATGATAATCAAGTGGCGGACGTTGTTGACAAACATGTCGTGCAGACAATAATGCCAATATTATCTGTTGAAAACTTTAACCCAGTCTTTTGTGAGCTTCTGGCAAAAGATCACAATCCTGGCTAATTTATATAAAATTTTCTCTTTATCAAAAAAAAAAAGGTGTTGAAAGTGAATTTCATAGTTGTAATTGGCTTTATTAGTAACCTGTGATGGTGTTATTGATTGGGATTCCCCCATTTCTCCAATTTGACAAAGTAGAGATAAGCGATAGCAGCAGAGGAGGAACCAAAGCCAAACATGCAAGTTGGTACTGGAGGTGTTGGAGAAGTCAAAGAGGATAGGGTTGTTATGCATGATAGTGCCAGTGCTTATGCGTTGGATCCTCAACTTCCTCAACTCCAAGGGGTCGATGAAGGGTGGGTGGTGTATGCCGTTCATCCCGACAAAGGCCGGTTGTGATTAATGAAGGTGTGGTGCTTGTAGGGAGGAGGAGGTGGTTTGTGGTGGTGCTACGGGGTTCTATTCTCGCACCGGCCCAGTTGCATGCAAAGCTAAGATTCGGGAGAATTACACTCATGGTGTCCCCAATGATGTGGTAGTATTCCCCAATATCTTCATGCTGGCACCGATAATGCGACAGTAAGCAGGATGCTTATGATATTGCAATCTTCGGACCAGGGGAGATAACTGATTCTAATGAGATTCCTGAGGATGTAGTAGTGCCTATGCCTCCTCCTAGGGGAAACTATTATGTGCCAAGGAGGAGGGCTGCACCAGAAAAGGAGTGGAGCTAACAAGAAGGTTGTTGGAAGTGGTGTGGGGACCTCTGGGGTTGCACCAGGAGCTTGACTCGCATTCAACCATCCCCTTCCGTATGGTAAAGTAAGTATTCCCGTAAATGTTTTTTGGTCAATATTGCATATGTTTCTCATGGATAAACACGTTAATGCTAATGGTGCTGATTTTGGGTTTGATAGTGTTGGTTTTAAAGACAATGATGTTCAATTGAATGTATATGTGGTTCTGGGTTATTGTATTATGCTTGGTTGAGTGGCTGTTGTGTTTAATTTTGGTTTTGATCTTGATATGGTGACTATAGTAAATAGCAGGGGGAATTTGAAAGGGGGTTATCATTGAAGGTTTGAAATTGTTTTATGGGATTAATAGTTTTATCTCGGGCATTCATATGAACTACTCCAACCGGTAGCATAGGCAACTTTGAAGTTATAGAGATAAAATAACATATTAGTACATGAATGCTTGAGAGAACAATGAAAAATCTTACCAAATGCAAGTGTGGTAGGCGAGAGGAAATTTTGATAGCACACATAGTCCAGAGTAGGATCTTTTAGAAACCAAATTGCGAGACTCCCCGAGTTATTTATAGCATTCCAATGCAACGGATTACCAAAGAAATTTTGATTATAGGTGTTTAGAAGATTTGCGTAAATAGTTTTGGAGAACCCAATAACTTGCGTAACATGCAAGTCGAAATTTATTCAAGAGAAAGCTAGGGAATTAGTCTTGAGGTTTTGGGTGTACTTTTCGCCACACTTTCAACTTGGCGTGTTTATTTAAATGTTGAGTAGTTCAACCAGTCTAGTATTTTCAAAACACTAATCATAAACATCTAAAGATGGGCAGCTTGGTGGATTGGTACGTTATCTAAATCCTTCGAGGTCATGCGTTCGAATATGGGCGAAAGATTTTTATTAATTTTTTATAAATGAACTTTTTAGCCACGCTATAAAACCGCGTGTCTATAGAACGCACACTATGGACACACATATACTAGCGTGTCCAAAGAAGAAATTTTTGGCCACACTTTCAACTTGTCGTGTTTATTTAAATGTTGAGTAGTTCAACCAAATCTAGTATTTTCAAAACACTAATCATAAACATCTAAAGATGGGCAGCTTGGTGGATTGGTACGTTATCTAAATCCTTCGAGGTCATGCGTTCGAATATGGGCGAAAGATTAATATTAATTTTTTAAAAATGAACTTTTTAGTCACGCTATAAAACCGGCGTGTCTATAGAACGCACACTATGGACACACATATACTAGCGTGTCCAAAGAAGAAATTTTTGGCCACACTTTCAACTTGGCGTGTTTATTTAAATGTTGAGTAGTTCAACCAGTCTAGTATATTCAAAACACTAATCATAAACATCTAAACATGGGCAGCTTGGTGGATTGGTACGTTATCTAAATCCTTCGAGGTCATGCGTTCGAATATGGGCGAAAGATTTTTATTAATTTTTTAAAAACGAACTTTTTAGCCATGCTATAAAACCGGCGTGTCTATAGAACGCACACTATGGACACACATATACTAACGTGTCCAAAGAAGAAATTTTTGGCCACACTTTCAATTTGGCGTGTCTATATGTCCTACACTATGGACACGCATATACTGGCGTGTCTATAAATCGTACACTATGGACACGCTGGTATAAAGCGTGTCCAAAGAAGAACTTTTGGCCACACTTTGAATTTGGTGTGTCAATCAATCGTACACTAGGGACACGCACTTTAAATAGCGTGACTAACCTTTTGGACACGCCACAACTACCTAATGTGGCCATAGACTGGTCTATAAACACGCCCAATACCTAATGTGGCCATAGACTGGTCTATAAACACGTCCAATCAAAAATTTGAAGTCAACGTGACTAAACGGTTGAAATTTTGACACGCTAGTAGCCCTGGCGTGGCTGAAAGCACTTATATGAACACGCCCATTGAACATGGCGTGTCTATAGGGTAGAAGTATACCCTATAGACACGCCAAAAACAAAAAGGCGTGACAGGGAAATTTATATTTGGCGTGGCTAAAGGCCATTTCTGTACTAGTGAATGATGATGCAGAAAGATAACAATGATAATTTATTGAACCATTCTACTCAATCTGTCACATAACAGTTTGAGGATGGATACATCTCTTGGAGCAGAGGATCAACACAAAAAGATGTTAAAGTTTTGTATTTCGTTTAAGCTGATGCAACATAATTGGACATAATAAATGAGCTATAATAACTTTCAGGGAAGAAGGTGTAAGGAGTCACATAACATAACTATTTAAGTCAAATAGAACACATGTTATTTGGTAATCCTCATCTTACAGGATTTTTGATAATGATGAGGATCCAAGTCTTTGTTGCTTAGAAAGCACAAGGGTGGGTGTTTTTACACTCACCATGATAGACATGCCAATGTTTAGACTTGTATATGACTCTTCCTTTCGAGTTACTACCCTTTGAACTAAAGAAGTTATCATAAAAATTATTGTCATCACGGAAAGAGATAAAGTGGAACCTTTACCTGAGTTCGTGTGCTTTTCCTTTAAGTTGTATGATAACTTGTCTATGAGATCATTATAACATGCTATCACCAAGTTCATGTTAGCAAGTTGAACAGTTTCTTTAGTTGGTATCTCCTTAGGCTCTACTACTCTTACATTATGTCCCATTATTAGTGGAGTAAGCAGAACTAACATTCCCCGGAATATGATGTCTTATGAAAACCGGTACCCATTGTTTTCAAAACAAGAGGTTTTGAATTTCGAATACCATTTACACCTTTTTAAGATGAGATTCAAGGTGTTTTTAATAAACTCAAATCGATTGTTCTCCAACCTAAGCTTTCACTTCTTTTGAACGTGTCTTTATGTATTGCCGAAGTAGCAAATATTATGAGTTCTGACGAGATCAGAAGGAATAGACTTGGCACACGAACTATCAGAAGTATTTTTCCTTCTTGTATAGACAATTTTTTCTTGGTCAGAGAATTTTGACTGTTCATCCCTTATTAAAGTGGTGATACCTTGAATATGGCCTTCTGAAGGAGATTCTGTTAGGGCATCATGAGTACCATCGGCAATCACTTTCTCCAACTCCTTACTTTTCTCAGAGGCGAAGGATAAGTTTAATCTTTCGATTCACAAACACTACAAGGAGTAGGAGGAGTATCATGTAGTCGTTTAAGTTCCAAGGCGTTTTTCTCCAGTTGTGCCTCAAGTCAGACTTTTCTTCGAGAAGAATCCTTGTTCGTGAACCCTTTTCATTAGCCTTACCAATGAGAGTATCAATTTTTTTTCCCAATCGTAAGTACCAGCTTTTTTTTATGGGAAAAGAAAGTTCATTTGTTTTTAGAGAGAATATCGATCTCATTAATAGAATCCCTAAAGACAACGCTTTCAATAACTGGTGATACGTTATCACGATTGAACTCTTGTCCATATATTCAGATCGCCACAAACACATTAGATATAAAGGTGTTTGTCTGCTCTGATATAAACTAAAAATGAGAGGGTACCAAGTACACCACCAACTTTTTTGTTCTGCAGCCTGTATGGACAAAACCTAATACAATTGCAAGTAAACCTACTTAAAGCTTGACAATAAGTATATAAGGTTTATATCTCTATCTTTTCACAATACAAAAGTCAAGACAATAAAGTTTGTGAACCTGATTGTATAGAAGAGTACTTGGACGATCTGAAAAATCAATCTAGTTGTATCCAAATTATGCCAAGTATCAAACTTGTTATCTATCTTTCAAGATACGAATTATACAAAAACGAGTATCGTAATTGATAACAATTAATATGGACTTATCTACTGAGATTAATTATGTACTACTTGTGTTATTCATATTAAAAGACTAGTGAAATCGTATGCGTGATGCGCTCGCAAAGAATCGATGCTCGGTCATATGATCGAAGCTATATTTAATGTGGGACCGTTTGACCAAACATCTTTGCATTTTCCATATCCATCGGTTCTGCGAGTGGAGATTACTCTATAGCTCGAGTAAACAAATTCTTTGTCGGTGTGACTTATGCAAAGAACATGGGAAACAAAGATAAAGCCAATGTATATCTAAGATAATATGTGAAGCTGTTGTTATGTTCCAAACACATACTATGCGCATGAGATTGAACCTAACGGTTTCCTAAACTAACATGTATCACCTTGGTACCTAATCATGCCATATATTCACAACGTTTCACATCTCACATATCGTTTAAGCAAAACAGATTTTTTAAACTGACAATATACATTTGAAACCAACAAAACAGGCATTACATAGCATGAGCATATAAATTTACACGAATAAAATATTCTCGCATATATTGCAATGATATGTAATCTTTCAAAGACATTGTTGCTATCCTCGAAGATCTATCCAATGTAGATCTTTCAATTTATAAAAATAATAAAAAAGGATTAAAAACAGAACACAAAAAACTTGTTCGAATTTCGCTGACCTTGAAATCCATTATCAGAGTTTTAGGACTTATACGATGTATTACGCTGCAGAAACCAAATAGACTTGAAACTACAACCTTGTGAATACTGTACTGGAGATGCTAGACCCTCACTTGGCTGATTTTGCACCGTACCAATAAAATTTATGCTGGTGTCTCCCGTTGTATGGTTATGGATAAATAATCGACGAAAATTCAACATAGAACTATATGAGTAAATATAAACCCATATGTAACTGCCAAGTTATTGAACCATGCATAAAAATCAAATTTTCGCTGAAATTAGTGAACAGAAAACTTTGGAGATTTTCCCAGTACGATACCAATTCCTGAAAACACATCAAGGGAAATTCGTCATCTTTCAACCCCTTAATACCTGATACCACAAATTTTTAGTCTTCATCATTATTTGTCAATTTTTCCTCTTCTTCTTTGCCCAACCGCCGCAAAGAATTCTTCTTCTACTTCATAGTCTTCCTCCAATCTCTCTTCATCTACAATCTCTACTACCGACCTAAAATTAAACCCAGTTGGATCCTCCATTAACTTACACTAATTCAATCTTCATATCTAATATCACTCCAATATTTTCCACAAACATTTAAAGGTGATACACTAAGTTGTTTGATGAAAAGATCGAAGTTATAAAATTTCCTTATTAATTTTTTAGAGGAACCAATTGATGATAATGAATAATTTGATTGTGAAATTGAATTTGATATAAAGTTAGGTTAGAGTGTAACCGAGATTTCAATTGAAACTCTAATAATTGAATTTGGGTGGGGTTGAAAGATTTCAAATGATAATCCTGAAAACTGATTTGATTTAGGGGTCGGTTTTTATGCATGGTTGATTTGGGGACGAAGAACAAAGGGGTTGGAATCTCTGCGATCGATCTTGGGAAGAGGAAGAAAGAAGAGAAAGAGAAGAGATATATCAGAGATAAAAGGAAGTGTGCATATTTACCTATGATGTTTTCCAAATTAGAGAAAAAGTATGCATAAGAACAAAAAGACAGAAGGGTGATTTGGTCATTTAACTGGAAACAGTAGAAAGTTTTGGACGGGAGAAAAGACCCCTTTTCTTTATTATAGTATAAATAAATAAATAAATAGGATAAAGGGTTTTGTTTATTGCTATTTAATGACCCGATTTTGTCATCTTGTGACCCCTCAAAATTAAATGCTTGGAGCTTCTATAATAAGTTTTTTTTTTTTTTTTTTGAAGCATTGCATAAGAGCAAGAGCTATGGAGTGAGGGTTTCCATTCAATACGAATGAGTCTCACTAGATTTGATCAAATTAGGTGCTGCTATGGAGTGAGAATACTCACTCATTGATCAAAAATCACTCACATACTCATTGGAACGGATGAGTGGTCGACGATATTCACTAGGCGGCTGATCTTCTACCTTCTAAGAAAAACATGTGCTAGGAGGCTGATCTTCTACCTCCTGGAGATTAAAAAAAAAAAAAAAATCAAAATCAAAATAACTAAAATCAGGTTGGGGAGGCACATGATCAGCCGCTTGGGTGAATAGCTAATGATCCGTCTCTTTAAGGAATTTTCCCTCCAAGCGGCTGATCGTGCCTCTTGGTGAGTATTAGCCCATCGCCTGGTTGGAAACATACTCTTTCACTCGGTCTCTCACTAAGTTTGGCAATGAACTCATTCCATAGCCCTTGCTTGCTCCAAGAGAAAAGTGTTTTTTAAGGCGACCACCCAGCTCAGCTCCAAAAAAGAGAGCATGTTAAAAGTGGTCCCGCAAAATGTGTGTTCCGTTTAGTCATCCATGAAGCCGTAATCTGCAATTTTTAACCGTCAGATAAAAACAACCCCTTCCCATCTAGAATCAATGAAAAAGCAATGTGTGTCCCTCTTCTCTCTCTTTTCTCTCCCTCTTTTGTTACCATTTTTCTCTCTCAATGCAAACCCTCAAGTTCCCAATTTCTTGCCACATATCTACAATCTCACAAAGCCATAAGATCGACTATGGATTTTCATCAACAATATCTCCGCACATTAAACTACCTTACATCGTCAACTCTAAAGGAATTGAAATTTCTACCCAAAAATCTAGCTCTATTAACTCATTTAACATCTCTGGAAACAATGGAGTAGTAGATGGTAGCAGTTTTATAAAAAATGTTAGTCTTAGAGATGCTGATATTGCTACTCTTGGTAATCTCTGTGTTGATATAGTTCTTAATGTTCCTACTTTGCCCCCACCTTCGCTCGATGAGAGAAAAGCTTATATGGAACAATTATCTGCTTCTCATCCTGACAAGGTTGGGTTTCTTTTATATTTACTCTTTTTTTTAGGTTTTTTTTAGTTTTTTTTTTTTTTTTCTTCTTTGTTGTTGTTGTTGATATTCCTTAAACTGTATTTATATGAGAATTGGTTGAATGTTGATATGAAAAAAGTGGTTTTTAGAGATATTGGGAAGCTGGTGGTAACTGCAATGTGGCTATAGCTGCGGCAAGACTAGGACTTAATTGTGTTACAATTGGCAATGTGGGTAATGAAGTATATGGACGTTTCCTTTTGGATGTGCTTCATAACGAAGGGATTGGTATGGTTCGAATGAATGAAAATACTGATGATGTTGTTGAAAGTGTGTTTTATGAAACACTTCTCTGTTGGGTATTGGTGGATCCTTTACAAAGACATGGATTTTGTAGGTAAGATAATTTGAATTGTGGAGTTATTTTATTATATTACTTTTATTGCAATCTATAATGTCCTAGTAGTATTGCTGTAACAATGCTTGTTAATCAAATTGGTTGGGTGCTTCTATTTGATTCATCGTCTTTCTTATTGCAGTCGTGCTGATTTTAGCAGTGAACCTGCATTTGGATGGATGAGAGTTCTGTCTAAAAATGTAAAGATGGCAATTAAACGTTCCAAAATTCTTTTCTGTAATGGTTATACCTTTGATGAGCTCTCCCTGTTTTGATAATCTCAGCACTTGAGTATTCCATTGAAGTTGGGACATCATTCTTTTTTGATCCCGGGCCACGAGGAAAGACTCTAGCTACTGGGACTCCTGAAGAGCAAAGAGCACTTGACCAGTGTTTGAGGATGAGTGACGTTCTACTTTTAACATCAGATGAGGTCCAATTCACATCTTATTGTAGATTTTTTTATTACGGATTTGATTGTATTTATGATTTATTAGATTGTATCCGTGTAACGACGACACCTTGTTTTCATATTTTTCCATGTTGACACCAATTGACGCCGGTATTCATGTCGGATATCACAACAGCCCTGTTAGCCAAACTTTTATATTTTTGCAACTTAGTTTTATAAAGCTTGGAAAAATGGAACAAGAAAAAGAAGAAAAAGGATGGCTGCCTTTTCATCAATATTAGCATGGATGTAGCTATTTTCTTTTCCTGGGAAGAATGTGTATACCTTTAACCTAACTCTAACTCCCATGTCTCCTATTTAGTGTTTTTAGGTCACCATGTTTGATGCTCATACCAATGTCAGAGCCGTCACTCGTACTCATGTCGTTGTTTCATAGGATTGGTCCCTAGTAGATTTTGCTTAGTTGTATTTTCCTTATTTTTCTGACAACCACGTTAAGGAATAACATGCTAGGGATGGTTTTATGAGAATGAAACAACTATTTCATTCTCATATGATATGTCTAAACAATTTCAATAGCTCTTATTCCCGCCCATATGTCTAAAGTTATTCTACTGTAACATGATAGATTGACTTTTCTTTATCCATCTAGGCACTTGATAGTCCTTCAGCTTAGACAGAGAACCTCTGACTGCGAATCTCATCATGATAAATAACAGCATTAGTTATCTCTGCTGTATGTTCAGCCATTCCCACATGTTATGCTAACTAGATTCACGATGTTACAGTGATTGGGAGTGCATCGTTCAGGTCTAAACACATTTGTTTGTCTTTTTGAGTGGAAGTTATGCATTCATTTCTATGCAGTTCTCATTTTTTCGTTGAAATGATAGAGTTGGATGAAAGAACCGTTGTGCATACGCATTTAGCCTATCCTGATTTTAAAATTGATGTGTCAGGCTGAATCATTGACTGGCATCACAAACCCAATTCTGGCTGGTCAAGAGCTGCTTAGGAAAGGTGTGCGCACGAAATGGGTCATCGTTAAGATGGGTCCGAAGGGCTCAATCTTAATCAGAAGTTCTAGTATTACCTGTGCACCTACGTTTAAGGTATGTATTTCTCTTTTACTGCAACACAGTTTCCATTTTTTTTTGTTGCATATATAGCAGAATTCAGGTTCATGTCAGTTGGTCTTAACTTTATGGATTCCCATCAGGTGAACGTAATCGATACGGTTGGGTGTGGAGATAGCTTTGTCGCTGCTATTGCATGTGGATTCATACACAATATGCCCACAGTTTATTCATTAGCACTAGCAAATGCAGTGGGAGCTGCGACTGCCATGGGTTGTGGAGCCGGTAGGAATGTTGCTACGTTGGAGAAGGTTATTGAGCTTGTCAAGGTTTCAGATCTGAATGAAGATGAAAGCTTATCTAACTTGCTTGATCTGGAAAACATTCCGAACTTACCCGAAATCATACTCCTTTCAAAAGCACTCATGAACGGAATAAATGCTCATATGATGAATCATGTTTCACTCCAAAAAGTGGTTTGCGAGCTTTTGCCCAAGCTTGAAAATGTACACCAAAACAGAGTCATTTCATCTTGATGGGAGACGAATAAGAAAGTGCAACGTGAAGAGCTCATAGTAACTTCCTCGAGATGGAATGATTGCCTCATTCAGATTTGATTAGTGGATGCAGAAATAGGATTGACGATTGATTTCTTTATGTGGGTTAATGTCGAGATGAAATCCTTAGTGGTAATTTTTCTGACTCCAAAATTTCCCACTGATTCAACATGTCTGTATTTATAATTATCAAAGATACAATTTCTGTTGCAATTTTTTTCGCAATTGGTCCGCAGGATATTACTGAATTATGTTCTCCTGTTTAAAATGTTGGGCAGGTAATTGTTGATTATCTAGTACCTTCCATTCTGTTTGGAAACCTCCACTCGCATGGCAACCTCCTACAAGGATGAAACAAAGATTGATTTTTAAGTATATCTATTGGACTCGTCATTTTAATCATTCTCACTGAAAATGGCCTGGCATCGTCATTTTCAATCATCTTCAAAGAACATGGTTTGATCATCGGTGTCCTCGTATTCCCTAGCGATAACGACCTGATGTGGATTGTCCCCCAGAATCCTGGATTCTTCATTTTCATACTCCTGTTTCAGAAAAAAGAGCTATATTTAAAAATTTCATACTTAAAAGAGAAAAAAATCCTGGCTTGATTTGGGCCATCCAGTTTAATTGGGGGACATACACTAGAGGACAAAAAAAGGTCACCCCACCCTAATTTGGGACACCCCTTATCAATTTTTTTCTAAATGGCTAAAAAGCCCCTGCATAATTAGTAATAATCTTAAGTAATTAGTGATAATCTTACTTAATTAGAGTTTAAATATTTTTTTTCAAATTTTTTATTTATCCATGTGTATGAAAAATTGCTGAGATCATGGATAAATTTTTTTTTTTTTTTTTGCCCAGATCCGTATGAAAAATCGTCATGGTATTGAAGTGGTTCATTGACGACTCTAAACAATCGTTAATGTTTAGACTGGTTCAGTGACGACTCTAAACGGTCGTTATATTTCTTATAAAAGAGTCGTTATCTTCTTCGAAGAGTCATTAATGGCGGAAATGTACGACGGTTTGGAGTCGTCATATAAAGATCAATACCCTGACGACCCTTTGGAAGGGTCGTTATTGTTTTTATTATGTATATGACGACCCTTAAAGTCGTTATTGTCTTTGAAGGGTCGTTATTTGAAAAGAAAAAAAAACAGTCAAGGGTAAAACAATATTTTCATAATCGGATGAATACGCCCCTGAAAATTTTGGGGTGCAAATAAAATGTCAAGGCCCCCAATTGGATTTTATGGCCCCCAATCAAGCGAGGAAAAATATCTCTATTTTTAATTCTTTTTAGCGATAAGTGTTGAAGTAGAAATAGAATGTGGGAAAATGGGAGGAAAAAGACTCTTATTCATTAGGGATGAGTTTCATATATTACATAGGTTTAAGCTCTCTATATATAGGGCAAATTAACAAAGTGTCCAGCTTCCTAGCATATATTTAATAAACCGGCCAAGATTTTTAATTCTTTTAGAAACTGGCCTTTCCGTCAGATTTGACACCTGGGCCCACCAGATCGGTCATCTGCGTTGAATAAGTCAAACTCGGTACGAGAATTTACAACTGTGCCCTTACCCACTTAAAGACGCGTGTGGTGTAATCTCTCACACATTTTCTATTTCGTCCTCTCTCTCTTCGTTCTCCCTCGTTCTCTTCTCCCTGTTCTGAAACTAGGGTTAGGTATTGAAGCTGTTTGAAAAGAAAACTGATGTTATTGAAGCTATTTTTGTTGAAGAGGTAGATGTTAGTGAAAGACCAGAGTGTATTTGGAAGAAAAGTTCTAGATATTTAGGGTTTCAGAGACAGTGGTGATACAGTGAAGATGAGGTACAAACCGGGATTGAAAAACTCTGAATCAAGGTGAGATTAACGAAACCCGTGACTTAATATATGATGAAAATCATTGTTTTGATAGTTAATTGATTTAATTGATCGATTGATTTTAGGGTTTCTGTTTTTTTTTCCTTTGTAATTAGGGTTTATTTGAAACCCAATTTTTATTGTTTAATTGGGGTTTAATTTTCGTGATTGGGTGTTTGATTTTATGTAATATTGCTTAATTAGGTTTTCTTTGGGTTTCATCGGTTTAGTGTGGGATTTATTTGGGGTTTTCTGTTTTTCCCCTTTTGTAATTAGGGTTTAATTGAAATTCAGATGTTATTTGTTTAATTATGGTGTAATTTTCTTGATTGATTGGTTGATTATAGTTTGCTTGGGAGATATAGGGTTTATATTTGACTTTTTTTCATTTGTATCGCAGTCAGTTCAAATTTAGGAATATCAGTGTATATGTGGAGCCAAAGAATGAGACTTTGGTATTTCCTGATTGCCATAGAGATGAAACAGAGTTGAGGACACTTGAGTATATGGTGTATAAGGGTTTGTCTTTGGATGTTAAAGAGAAGTTTAATTTACATTGGTTTAAGGATGAATGTCTGCCACTGCCATTGTTAAACAATGATGATTTTGATAATTTTTTGGGAGGATTCTTTTGTAAATGAGGATGGATGTATATGTTTGTGGATGGGGATGAAAGACACGGTGTTTAGGACTCCAAATACTACACCAAAGAAGAAGACAGTTAGTAAAGGAACCACCCTTAGAAGATCCCCAAGGCTAAATATAGTGTGGATAAATCAGCTGAATGTGCATCAAGAAAGCTGAGTTTCATGGATGTGCCCATTTACAAACATTCTCAGGCTAGTAGCAGTGGTTGCAGTCAGTCAAAAGCAGACAAAGCTGTTGACATTGATGATGATATATGGGATGCTTCATATTGGGTCAAAGCTACAAATGAAGTTAAGTTTGTTGAAGATGTAGAGAATATTCAGTTACAAAACATCAAAATAGATGTTTGTCACCCAATTGAGGATCCAGAAGCTCCTCCAGTATTTGACAGTGATGAAGATATTGAATATGCGTCAGATGAAGAAGAAGAAGAGATAAAAGAAAAAAACAAAGAGGAAGAAGACAAAGAAGAAGAAGAAGAAGGTATGTTTCATTTGCAAATTATTATTATTATTTTTTTTTTTCATCATTGTTTAGTACTAATGGTAATGTTGAATGTGTAGATAAGGATGTAGATGAAAGACCTGCTTACATGGATCAATTTGAGGAGGATTTTGGTGAGTACATGAAGGATGAAGGAGGTGGAGATCTATTCCCTGAATTTTAGGTATTTACTCCAATTGACCCTACCAAAATGGAGCTAAAAACTAGATTTCCAAACAAAGAGTCATTTAAGAAACATCTTAGAGGATATTGTGTTCAAGAAAGGTGTCAATATCTATTGACTATGACTAATCTCACTAGAATTAAGGCTGAGTGTAGGTTTAAAGATGAATATGATTGTCCATGGTTTGTGTATGCTAGCAAGAAGGAAGGTGAGAAGACTTTTGTGCTTAGTAAAATGAATTTGGAACACAAGTGTGAAGGGGATCACAAAAATAGGAATAAATTTGTTGATCCTCATTTTGTGAAGGATTTTGTTCTTGATCAGATGAAGAATAAGCCTAAAAAAATTGTGCCATACCCTTATAGAATCAATGAAGACTTCTTAGCTGAAAAGAAGGTCAATATACCATATCAGTGTGCATGGAAGGCTAGGAATCTAGTTTTAGAGTCATTATATGGGAATTATAAAGAGAGTTACAATGAAGTACCAGCATTTTGCAAGATGTTTACTAAATGTAATGATGGGTCTGTGGCTAAGTTTATATTTGACACAGTGAATAACACATTTGAAAGTATGACACTCTCATTTGAACCTGCAATGAGGGGTTTTCGTTAGGGCTGCAGAGGTGTTATTGGGTTTGATGTTTGCCATCTAACAGGAGAGTTTGGGGGAGTATTGATGGCTGCAACTGCACTTGATGGACATAATGGGTTAGTAATGTTGGGAATTATGATATGTAGAACAGAAACTAAGGAGAATTGGATAACTTTTTTGACAGATTTGAAGGCTGCCATATTAGCACATCCAGTGAAAGTTGCTTTCATTTCAGTGAACATCCTTGCCAAAACTTGCTCTTGTTTGCAGTGGCAGTTGAGGGGGTTCCCCTGTATGCATGCAGTGGCATCATTGCAGACCATAAGGCCAGAATGGAGAAAGTAAGACTTCTTTGTTAACTCTGTAACTTTGCCCTTTTTTATTTATTTTCTGACTGTACCTAGCACTAACCTTTTAATACTGGGCTTGAGCAGGTACTGCAGTGATTATTATTCAGTAGAAAACTACAAGGCCACCTATGCACCAACTTTTGAACCACTAGATGATAAAAGAGAATGGGTACAAGTACTTTTATATTTATATTAGGCCCTTTTATATTTATAATCTCAACTGCATTGATGCAAGTGCATTTAGTTTTCTATACACATCCAGGGTTTCATAAGTTCTATATATTTAGGGTTTCATAAGTACTAACTGTTTGCCCTATCTATTTTCTCTTTCTTGTTGCAGCCAAAGATGAAGATGAAGATCTTGAACCCTCCTCACAGTAGGAAAGCTGGAAGACCTAAAAGCAAGAGGGTTAGAAGTTATGATGAACCTCATGTGGAGAAGAGGAAAAGGAGGTGTGGGAAATATGGAGAGATCACTAATCACAACAAAATAACATGTACTGGTGGCGAAGTTGGATCTAATTCAACTGCAAAGAGGCAAAGGGCTGAATGTGATGCAGAGACCTTCACCTTCACCAACACACAGACAAGTCAAACTACCAAAGTGAAGGGTGCAGCTAAGTCAAACAAGAGGAAGGGAACTGCATCATTTGTAGGTGAATGTTCTACATGACCTAACAGTCAGATAGTTCCATCTTCTGCTTCAGCTTCTACAGGACCTAGCATGAGTCAGAACTTTTTTGGCATTGGGTCTGTGTCTCAAAATATAAAACAAGGAAATGGAAAGTCTATGAAGAAATGATAGATTGTTGGGCCCTAGATTGTTTTGTTCTTTGTCATTTCATTTCTTTTTTGTGTTTTCAGTCAATGTTTAAGAAGACTAAGTAGAAATCGGACATGTGTTTGCAGTCATTTGCTCTTGTTGTTGCAGACTTTAAGACTTAATTATAAATGAAAAATTTGTTTATTGGTACATTTGCAGGTTACATTTTACATTTTCAGATTGTTAAGTTCCTTGCATATGGCATTAAGTTGTAAACTTGAATTCATAATTCTGTTTTTGGCAGCAATGAAGACTTCATCTGAAATCCACTTAAAACCATCACAATTTGTACAAGTGAGGTATGCTATGTTCTTGTTGTGTTCATTCTTGCAAAATTTCATCTCCATCTTTGACTTGCAGTGATCTTTGTTGCAAGTTTGATTTTGCAGTGGGAAGTTTTTGAAGGAGTGGCCAGCTTCTCCGCAAGCATAACAACCATTCTATATTGGTAATTTCACCATCTTGCATTTGACAGGATCCATGGTATCGTCAAACCAATCGAAGTACTCACGGGTTGGAATTGAACACTTCAAAAACATTTTTCCATTTGTTTCTTGGGTTTTTGAGCATAATAATTGCCTGATACCATTATATGGTATGTATTTGCACCTGGAATAAATCCAAGGACAGACCTTTGGATCATGGCTTCCCTGTTCACAGATAGAACATAATGTTTAGGTTTTTTTGGGTCTTACCTGCTGCTACTGCTATCTGGAGAATTTGTAAAACTTTGGCTGCTCATGTCTTTATACTTAGGGGAATTTTTGATATATCTGGTAAGAGAGAACTAGGGTTCTTCTCTGCAATTTATAGAGGAAGCTGAAGAAGAATACCGTTATTAAAGGGATGAAATCTGGTCCCTTGATTTTTTTCGGGTAGATTTGATGACACGTGTCAATCCGACCGTTACATAGCATCACGTGAATAAAACGTGTTATGAGTCACCGAGTTGAATCGATCCTGTTTAATACGAACTCAGAGGGTCACTTATTCGAGGGTTTAACTGTCTTTTACTAAGGACGTTAAGTGACACGTGTGCATTTAACAGCAGTTAACCGTTTTTTGAAAAAAAACGGGATGGAAAATGTCAATATCGGCCACTTTATATAAACATTTGAAAAAACGGCCACTTTCTGAAATACATTTCAAAAGCATGGACACTTTGTTAAAAAGCCCCTATATATATGAGCAGTGAGATAAGCTCTGGTTGCATCCATATGGGGCTGCACACATATGGATCGAAGGCCATACAACATTGGTACGGTCCAATAGTAGTGCTCATATGTAGTGCTTCAGATGTAGTTTTTCAAATTAGTTCTCTCCTCGATGACCACTGTATCTAAGTCTATTGCTTTACTAAAACTTCGTCAGGAAAACCCAAATGGACAAAACCTGAACTAAGGAAAAATAGTATAATATTAATAAAAACCTTAGAACAAAATTGGACTCACACATGTTTCCTCGATAAACCTTGAAAACGAAAAAACCCAGTGGGAAAAAACCTGAACGAAGGGAAAAGAGTACAACACGATATGTCCAGAAGTTTGCCATTGCAGAAAACCCAGTATTAATGCAAATAGTATTAGAGCATTGCTCAGTCAAACTCACAAGTTTTGCAATCTCAAGCTTGTTGTCAATGTTAGATGCACAAAACTATATCTTAATTTCTAGTCTACTAAAGTCAAGTCTTTGACTAGGACTAGAGTATGGTAGTTGAGTATTAGACATCATTGGATAACCCTCGAAGATTGAAGACTGAAGAACAAACGACGACATTTGGAGAACTACATCAACAAAGAGGTATGTAAAGACTGAACCAACCTATTTACTCACGATATTTGATATTCTTCTCTTATGAGTTTAGTTAGTGTGATTGGAGTTTTTCTTCTTATTTTATGATGACATCGGATTTTTCTTGCAAGTCCGAAAAAAGAGACCAAATTCATGTCTTCCTAAAGTTTCATGTTTTCTTATGTCCACTCGAGTTGACTAGATAATTCATTACTGAAAAGGAAATCTTTCTTACCTATGATTTTAGTTGGGATTTGAGTGAGAAAATAAAGGCGATTAAGCCACCTGAAAGAGGCTCGAGGTCATCTACACTGGGCATCAGATAAAGTAATGAAAGTAAGGGTCGGCACCCAAATGACCTGTCCGCGAATCAGACCCAGTATCCAGGTGCGGAGATAATACATAAAATACAGTCCTTCTCATGGGGCACTACTCACCGCGATCCACTAACATTCCTGAATCGGATACTTCAATCGGCGTTCTTCTTGCTCTCGTTTTCAGGTTGTCTTATTTTCGAGTAATAGCCGAGAAGACAGGCCTTTCAAAAAAAATGGTAAATAGGCGGGGCAGCAGATAGATCGAAGCGGGGAAAGGTTCCTTTTATGAATCGAATAGAGAAGCTAAAAGCATCCTTCTGCGTGACTCCTTTACAATATTATATAAAAATAAAAGCGAGCATTGCTTAAATTAAATGAAAGGCCGCTAAACATGTCTACATGAGCCTTAGAGAGTAATCAGATTTACTATAGCGTAGGAGCGTAGTGACTGATGCGTGTCGTAGGTGCTCAAATTAAATTACTTATTTCCACTCAATTAAAAATAATATAATGGAAGTAAGGATCGTTCCCACGAAGAGCAGGGAGATTTAGTTGTCAAAAGTGTCACAATGGGGGGTTTGTTTTTGATTGTAAACAAAATAAATAAAGCAATTGAAAATAACTAAGTTGCAAGCAATGGAGAGAAATATGATCAGGGAATCCTTCTTCGTTACTAAACCGTCATCAAGTTATTATATTCATCCATTAATACAATTAATCACAAATTATTACCAACCGTGGAATAACAAACTAGCCTCAGTGCTATCCCCCTAAATCCCTTAAATCACTTTGGTACGGAAGCTCTCCAATACCAGATTCTATTCGTCTAAACCACCTAGTAGTAGCTCACTCAAGGTGTAATTTGTCCGAATGCTTTATCTTTTGTGAATTATAGATTGATCCCGTAGTTAGACTCTTAGCTCAAGGTCCACTTTCTAGTGTTGTTTATACACACAATCATTACACAGAATCCCTCTGCAAGGTCTTGTGTTCACTACTTTTGTACGAATTATTCAACTATTACTTATCTCCTAATTCAATACTAGCATTTGATTGAATCAACAAATTAGTTCAGTTGGCCACCTAAACAATCTATCAATCAATCATAAAAATTCTAATTAGTAAAAACAATCAATAATCATGTGAAGAACTTCAAAATAGATTTATATAATAACTCAAATCATGTCTAGAACTTAGAATTCATCCCCAATCACTAAGAAGTTTAGCTACTCATGGTATTAACAAAACCCATGAGTTTCATATAATAAAATAGAAAAGAAATAGTTACGGTGGTAGAAATAGCTCCAAACCCTAGCTTTTCTTCTCTTGAGTTCTCCTCTCCAAAACTTGATAAAAGAATATATGATATCTCCAAAAATATTAGAAGTTCTCTTAAATAGGTATCCAAGTTGTTGTCGTACCCGTGCGCCAAAATCCCGGTCGAATGGTTGCCAAAACTCGCCAAAATTCCAAATACAACTCACGTCCAAGGCTGGTCGCATGGAAGAAATCATATAAACAGCTAATTGGGTCGCGTATAAGGTCCAGCCCATTTCATTCTTTCAACATTCTACATGGCCTGTCAGTTCCATGGAACTGACAGGGTAAATTATCCTAGCTTTCACGGAATTCCCCTGTGATTACGTACGGTGGGGAAAACTCTACCGTACCTTCAACTGAGTTTCACTACGGCTGGGAAACTCTACCGTATGCCCATCTGTTCTTCCCTACGGTTTGATACCACGCCGTAACCTTCCCTGGGTTTAACTACGGTTGGAAAATACCACCGTATACATCCCTGAATTCCAACATCTTTCACTCCTCCCTGAGATTCCTTGACTTCTCATTTACCATCTCGTCTCATCATTAACGATGGCAGCAATCCTTTTTCTTTTTTTTCTCTTCCAAGTCTTCTCAGCAAGACAGCAACCTAGGGCTCGACTTCCTCCCAACAACTTCCAGCATTACCATTTCCTGTTCATTATTATTCATCACCAGCTCTCTTGCTTCTCGAGTTCCATCAATCACCGAAAGTGTACAACCATCACTGCCGATCGTCTATTGCCAAGGCTCACTCCATTGCTGCCATCTGCAGCTCCATTACATTACCAGCTAACTCCTCCTTCGAGCTTCAATCATCTCCATAGCGACAGCAGGCCATCACCTTCCATCAGCTTCTCATCAACATCTGCAAGCCTTGGTCGTTTCTGCCATCTCGAATTCATCACGAGCCATCAATGTTTTCTTCTCATTGCGAAACCCATCTCAGCTCCTTCTTTTCTCGTCATTTCTGCCTACTTCCCAGTTCTCCATCTTCTCGAGCTTTATCATCATTCCCTGATGCTATGTTCACAGCTCCATTCTTTCACCATCTTACTGCTTCCATCTTCAACTTTTCATCGCTGCCACCTTCATTGCCTCTCGACAGCACCACTTCCATGAAACAGAGCTGAGAACGCCACCTTTCTGTCGAGCTCGTCATCACCATCTTGATCCTCACAATCACAGCAGTCACCGATCATGGCAGTATCTCCTTTCGACACCAATGACCGCAGCTCCATCAATGTCGATCAACAGCATCATATTTGTATCCATTTGCTCAGCTGAAACATCACAGCATCACCAAAGCATCATTCTCATCACCATTGTTGTCGAACTCAGTCCAGCTCCATCGCTATCATGATCATCACAGCCTCGACCTTCTCTCAATTCTTATACAGAAGCGACTTGTTCTCTCCAGCCATCTCTGTCAACTGCCAACGGCAGTAACCTCAGTTCTTCCCTGTTCTCAGCAACTATGTTAATGGGACTCTTCAACTTCCGTCATTAATCATTACCATCAATCCTAATCATTGCAAATCATTCGTGTCATCTCCCATTCTTGGTTTGTCTCCCCAATCATTAGTTTGTCTCTTTCACCCATCATTGGTTTGTCTCCCCAATCATCTCCATGCTGCATGTTACGTACTTTGGTAAGGAGGAAGAAGGTGGCAGCCCGTAGTAGATTACCCGAGTGCCTTTAGTAGCTTTTGAATCTTAGCAGCCCCTTACAGATTGGCTACCCCTTATAAATTCTGTGCGCACAACTTTGCTTGCTTCAAATGCCCATAAAATCTTCATACGACGTCGGAACGACTCCATTCTTTCGCCGTTGGCTTCGTCTTTTCGTCCTCTTCACGATGATGTCAAGAACTCCTTGATTTGAATGAGTTACACTTGGTCTTTGGCCCTTCTCCGCTTTTGGCTAACTTCTTTTATTGCACAATTAAGTGCACATTCACTTCTTTTGGATGATTCACCTAGCAAAACACAAATAAAGAAAAACAAACGTAATATACAATAATTTGCAAGAAAATATAGCAAATACTAGCATGGATTCGACACAAAATATATGCAAAATATGCACTTAACAAATTCCCCCACACTTGTCTTTTGCTCGTCCTCGAGCAAACTATCTAAAATACAACAACTCCATGTCGGCAAGGATACGGTTACTCTTAGCATGAATAACAGGCCTTTAAACCCCTAGGTGTCCCTAGTGGACGAGTTATAGTCTCGTGAAGGTTTACAAGAGGTCTACCTACAAAACCTATATTTCCAACTCCGTCTATTTGTGACAAATTCATGAACGAATCCAAAATGACTACAGGAGGAGGTACCTTGCGCAAATTCAGTTCATATTCAAATAAATAAAGCTCTAATTAGATAGTCGAACAAGCCACAATACTCGGAAACTAACAAACCACAATCACAATGAAAAGATCAAGAAGATGGATATAGATGTAGATGTTGGCGAATGTTCACAAGTGATCAATGTTTCCCATATCCGTCTCAAGGTCACCTTAAGATGAACCTAATCCTATTGGATTGAGCTACTTGGTCTGAATGCTACATCAAATCAATTGGCATATACAAGGGAACCAAGAGTGACTTTATTCAACACAATAATAATTTCTTCTCTTTTTTTTTTTTTTATGATTGGATCAAACTGGATCCAATTTCTCTTTTTTTTTTTTTTTTTTTTTTTTTAGACGGCATGATTAGATCTTTTGGATCCAAGCGCATGCTTCTTGTCAGCACGTACGTGATAGTTGCCTTGGATCCTGCATTCCACGCTTGTTTAGGCGACGGAGACAGGGACTACGTTTCACACATACTGCTATTCCCAAGTGTCTTTCTTATTCCGTTTGGTCTAATTGGTCGGTCTCTTTTTTTTTTTTTTTTTTTTTTTTTTTTTTTTTTTTTTTTTAGTAACTCAATCACTCTATTTCATCCTAGCAGTAATAACACGTCGATGTTTAGTGACCCACCAAAGCACTTAGAGAACAATAGATAAATATGGAAAAATAAAAATAGAATGTGATATGGTGATATTCCGAGATATGGTAACAACTATCATGTTATTTGTGATTTCGAGCTATGTGTTCGTCCCTTTTAGTTAATTGGTTCCTCAACTCCTGCATTCAAAATGGTTCAATCCACTAATGGTGTCATCCTAAAGGCACAAGTTTCTAGATTTCGGAGTTCAAAAAGCACAATTTTTCTTGGTTTTTTTCTATTTTTCTGATTTTTCTGATTTTTTTTTTTTTTTTTTTTTTTTTTTAAGGGCATAAAACAAACTAAAACAAACTATACAAACATATAAATGCTCCCCCACACTTAAACTTCACATTGTCCTCAATGTGTAAAACCGAAAGTTCTGAATTCTGACGTAACAGCAGATAAAACGCAAAAACTGTGCAAATTGGTAAGGAATTTGGAAAAACTCCATTTCACAAAAGTTGTTCATCTACGTGTTTTCTACACAGTGTCAAAAGGGCACAGTGGTTAGATAAACGGTCTGACAGTTATGGTCTCTGGACTGAACTACGCGCAGTCTGAAGTTTTCTGACGAAAAGGTATTCGTCTATAATTTCTTCTAAAATAGATTCCGGACTCAATGAAATTAAACATGGGGATGCAAATATGATATGAAAACAATAAAAAACAAAAATAGAAGGGTTTAAGATACAAAACCTATGGGTTGCCTCCCATTTAGCGCTTGGTTTAAAGTCGTCACCCGACTTGGCATTCTCCTTATGCTACTCCTCCGTAGGGAGTAAATCGCGAAGCTCTATCTCGTCCACATTCACATAAGCGATGTTTTCATAGTATGGCTTCAATCTATGGCCGTTGACCTTAGAAGTAGTCCCATCTCTAAGACTAGTGATATCAATCGCACCATGAGAATAAACATTAGTAACAACATATGGTCCAATCCATCTGACCTTAGCTTACCAGAAATAGCTTAAGACGAGAATGAAATAAAAGAACTTTCTGTCCCACAACAAAATTCTTTCGAGAAATCATCTTGTCATGGAAAAGCTTAGTCTTTTCCTTATATATACGAGAACTCTCGTAAGCATCATTACGTATCTCCTCTAGCTCATTAATTTGTAGTTGCCTATGTTTCCCCGCTTTATCATACTCCATGTTGCACATCTTTACCGCCCATAAAGCCTTATGCTCAAGTTCAACTCGGGAGATGACAAGCTTTGCCATAAACCAACCGATATGGAGACATACCAATCGGTGTCTTGTATGTCAGTTTCTATACGCCCAAAGTGCATCGTTGAGTCTATAACTCCAATCCTTCCGTGTAGTGTTAACGGTTTTCTCAAGGATGGACTTAATCTCACGATTAGAAATTTCAGCTTTCCCACTAGTTTGTGGGTGATACGGCGTACCAATCTTGTGTGTAATGTTGTACTTCTTGAGGAGAGCATGGAAGGATTTCTTGAAGTGCGAGCCTCCATCACTGATAACCACTCTTGGTGTACCATGTCTAGAGAAAATATATTCCTTCACAAACTCACAAACAACTTGAGAATCATTAGTAGGGGTGGCTTTAGCTTCCACCCATTTAGAAACATAATCCACACAGAAGAAGTATATAAAATTTTCCATTCGAATTAACAAAAGGACCCATAAAATCAATGCCCCACACATCAAAAATCTCGGACAAGTGAGAATAGGATTGAGTGGCATTTGATTTCGAGCACCTAGATTGCCCGTTCGTTGACATCTATCACAAGATTTGCAAAAAGCATATGCATCCTCAAATAGGGTAGGCCAATAAAAGCCACTCTCAAGAACTTTTAGAGCGGTACGTTTACACCAAAGTGACCACCACAAGCATAAGAATGACAAAAAGATAGAATTGACTGAAATTCAGAGTTTGGTACGCACCTGCGGATAATTTGATCAGCACCATATTTCCACAAGTAGGGTTCATCCCACACATACTGCTTGGCTATTTTCTTAAGCTTTAGCTTTTGAAAAGTAGACATTGTACTAGGTACTTGCCTTGTAACCAAATAGTTCACTATATCAGCGTACCAAGGTGTTGATTCTTCAATTGAGAAAAGTTGTTCGTCTGGAAAACGATCCTGTAATGGGAGTTCTTCTTCGGAAACAACAAGTCTACTAAGATGATCAAGAATCGTATTTTCAACACCTTTCTTATCTCTCGATTTCCATATTGAATTCTTTGCAAAGAAAGAATCCAACGTATGAGTCTTGGCTTAGCCTCCTTCTTTTTCAATAGATACCGTAGTGCTTTGCATGATCGAATATACAATCACATTAGTACCCACCAAATAAGCTCTAAATTTTTCTAATGCAAATACTATAGCCAACAACTCTTTCTCAATAGTAGAATAGTTGATTTGAGCATCATTTAGGGTCCTTGATGCATAATAAATCACATGTGACCTCTTGTTTACTTGTTGACCCAAAACAGCTCCGACTGCATAATGACTTGCATCACACATTAACTCGAACGGCAAACTCCAGTCAGGTGACTTAATAATTGGTGCAAAGAGTCAACAATTCCTTCAATTTATTAAAGGCATCCTTGCACTCCCGGTCGAAGTTAAAGGCAACCTCCTTTTGCAACAATTTGCACATCGGCATTGAGATTTTGGAGAAATCTTTGATAAACCTCCTATAAAAACCGCATGACCAAGAAACGAGCGAATTCCCCTCACCGAAGTGGGGTATTGTAAGTTCCTAATCAAGTCTATCTTTGCCTTGTCTACCTCGAGCCCTTGAGAGGACACGATGTGGCCAAGTACAATTCCATGGTCTACCATAAAGTGGCATTTCTCCCAGTTTAAAACAAGATTAGTGTCTATGCATCTTTTAAGCACAAGTTCAAGATTATTTAAACAAATATCAAATGAATCACCATAAACACTAAAGTCGTCCATAAATACCTCAATGATGTTTTCCACGTAATCAGAGAATATACTAACCATACATCTCTGAAAAGTGGCAAAGCGCATTGCAAAGACCAAATGGCATTCTTCTGTATGCAAATGTACCGAAAGGACAAGTGAAAGTAGTCTTCTCTTGATCTTCCTGCAATAACAATTTGATTGTAGCCCGAATAACCATCCAAAAAGCAATAATATGAATGTCCCGCTAACCTCTCTAACATCTGATCAATGAAAGGCAAAGGAAAGTGATCCTTGCGGGTTGCCGAATTGAGCTTTCTGTAGTCTATGCACACTCGCCATCCTGTTTGAACTCTTGTAGGAACAAGTTCATCATCTTGATTTCTAACAACAGTGACACCTGATTTCTTAGGCACCACTTGCACTCGACTAACCCATTTGTCGTCGAAATTGGGTAAATCACCCCCACACTTAGTAATTTGAGGATCTCTTTCTTCACGACCTCCATCATTGGGGGGTTAAGCCTACGCTGAGCATCACGTACTGGCTTGATATCATCTTCCATAAGGATTCTATGCATGCACATGGCTGGACTAATGCCTTTGATGTCAGCAATTGTCCAACCAATAGCCGTTTTGTGCTCTTTCAGAACCCTAAGGAGGCGTTCTTCCTGTATTGCTGTGAGATTCTTTGCAATAATGACTGGAAGCTCTTCCCCATCACCCAAGTAAGCGTACTTTAAGTGATCAGGTAGAGGTTTCAGCTCTAATTTAGGTGCCTGCACAACAGAAGGTAAAGGAACTTCATCGATTCATGTGTAAAGAGATATATGAAATATTACCTCTTCTAACTTCTTGTGATGCTGTTAAAGCACCACATGTCTCAACAAACTCCTTGGAAATATCAACGTCCAAGTTAGGCATGCCATGGACGTCCAAATCAATGCTATTTTGTAGCACAGATTCAAGTTCATCTTCGTTGATCAAATCAAACATCTGTTGTGCCAACGAACCAATAACATCAACAGAAAATGCGGAATGGATATCACTTGGATAACGCATGGCTTCAAAAATATTGAAGCGTATAACCTCTTTGTCAAACTCCATAGTGAGTGTCCCAAAAGATCACAATCAATCTTCGTCTTAGCAGTCTTCATAAATGGTCTCCCAAGAAGTAATGAAGTAGACGAACAATTGTCCCCATCCTGCATATCCACAACAAAGAAATCAACCGGAAAGATTAGTTCATTAACTTGCACTAACACGTCTTCCACGAGTCCCTTAGGATATATGTTAGACTTATTAGCTAATTGAATGATAATCCCTGTCTCCTTTAAAGGTCCGAGATTCAATGAATCATAAACATCGGCTGACATCACGCTTATGGAAGCTCCCAAATCGAGTAAAGCACGCTCGAACCGTTTTTCACCAATAGTAATCGGGCACCGTAAAACCACCAGGATCTTTACACTTTGCAGGCATCTTCTTTAGCAACATAGCTGAAGCACTTTCTCCCACCTGAGTGATCTCGTTAGCAATCAACCTCTCCTTCCTTGTACACAAATCCTTCAGAACTTTGGCATACCTGGGTACCGTTCTGATGGCCTCAATAAATGGAATGTTGATATGCACCTTGTTGAAAATATCCATAATCTCCTTGTCTAGAGCTTGCTTCTTTGACTTGGCAAAACGACTAGGAAAAGGAGGTGGTGTGGTAAAAGTAGGAATTGTATCCTTAGGTTGGCCAGTTGAGGTTGGCTTTTCCTTTGGAACAGTTTCCACCTCTACTTCCTCTTCCAAGTCGTGACTAACCTTTTCTTGTTGTTTTGGCTCTTCGCTTGCTTCCCACTTCTTAGAGTCACAGCATTGACGTTTGCTCTTGGATTCACAAAAGGTTGTGATGGCAACTTTGCTGAATTCTGTGCTTTTATTTCATTCATGTCTGTAGCCAATTGTCCAATTTGAGTTTGCAAGTCCTTTATAGCCATGTCTTGTTTCTGCAGGATTGTATCTTGACGCTGAGCATTGGCATCTTGCTTTTGCATCATCATTTTCATCATCTCCTCTAAACTGGAATTTTGAGTCTGTTGTTGAGGCTGAGGTGGAGGTTGTGGTCGGAACTGCGGTTGTTGAAAACCACTATGTCGCCCATAAGGATTAGGAGTTGCAGCTTGCTGATTTGCATAACTGAAATTTGGGTGATCTTTCCAACCTGGATTATAAGTATTAGAATAGGGATCATACCTTGGCCTCTCGATTAGGGGAACACAAAGATTTACCTATTCGACTCTTCTTCATAAGAAGGAATAATCACCGCTGCCATTCGTTGTACTACCTTCTCTATGTTGTTCATCCGTTGCTCGACATGTGCAGACTCTCCCATCTCACTAACTCTTCTGACATTAGAGTCGTTTCTGGAATAGAATTGTTGAGCATTGGAAGCCATACTCAATCAAACAGGTTGCTCTCGCGAGATTGTCTTCTCAGTAAGTGAACCACCGGCAGCCGCATCAATCAAATTCCTCTGTTCGAAGTAATCCTTCGTAGAAGTATTGAATGATAAGTATTGAGGATATATTATGGTGTGGGCAGCTTGCCAACAACTTCTTATACCTCTCCCAATATTCATATAGAGACTCCCTGCATATCCGTAGAATGCCGCTAATCTCCTTCCGAACGGATGCCGCTTTGGAAGCAGGAAAATATTTCTCCGAAATAGCTTTTTCATCTCGAGTCCATGTTGTAACACTCCTGGAGGAAGACAATACAACCATTCTTCTGCTAAGTATATCAATGAGAACGGGAAGGCTTGTAGCATAGCCATATCTCTCGCCTCTGCGGTTACATGCCTCGACTTGTCATTGTGTTCTGAACCGTTGAAGGTGTCGATTTGGATTTTCACCTGGATGTCCCTTGAACTTTGGTAGATGATGAAGTAGATTCGACTTCAGCTCCACTGGGTTAGTGATTGCAATGCACAGTGGTTGCGAATCTAAGCATGGAGACGTCAACTCTCTTAAATTCCTCTCCGGAGGTGGAGGATCTATCTCGTCGTCTGTATTAACCATCTCTTCTGTAGAAAATTCTGGTTGCAACTGTCGATGTGCTTGTAGTACTGTTCCCTTGCGAGTTTGAATTCCACACCTCAGATAATCCCAATCTTTCGGTGCCAGGGATTAAGTACCTGAAACAAAATTCTCAAAAAGCTAAATCAAAAACTAAAAATAAGACTAAAAACAAAAAGAAAACAAAAAGAAATAACAACTAAAGCTACCGACTGCTCCCCGGCAGCGGCGCCAAAATTTGATGCGTGTCGTAGGTGCTCAAATTAAATTACTTATTTCCACTCAATTAAAAATAATATAATGGAAGTAAGGATCGTTCCCACGAAGAGCAGGGAGATTTAGTTGTCAAAAGTGTCACAATGGGGGGTTTTGTTTTAGATTGTAAACAAAATAAATAAAGCAATTGAAAATAATTAAGTTGCAAGCAATGGAGAGAAATATGATCGTGTGAATCCTTCTTCGTTACTAAACCGTCATCAAGTTATTATATTCATCCATTAATACAATTAATCACAAATTATTACCAACCGTGGAATAACAACTAGCTCAGTGCTATCCCCTAAATCCCTTAAATCACTGGGTACGGAAGCTCTCCAATACCAGATTCTATTCTTCTAAACCACCTAGTAGTAGCTCACTCAAGGTGTAATTTGTCCGAATGCTTTATCTTTTGTGAATTATAGATTGATCCTAGTAGTTAGACTCTTAGCTCAAGGTCCACTTTCTAGTGTTGTTTATACACAGAATCCATTACACAAAATCCCTCTGCAAGGTCTTGTGTTCACTACTTTTGTATGAATTATTCAACTATTACTTATCTCCTAATTCAATACTAGCATTTGATTGAATCAACAAATTAGTTCAATTGGCCACCTAAACAATCTATCAATCAATCATAAAAATTCTAATTAGTATAAACAATCAATAATCATGTGAAGAACTTCAAAATAGATTTATATAATAACTCAAATCATGTCTAGAACTTAGAATTCATCCCCAATCACTAAGAAGTTTAGCTACTCATGGTATTAACAAAACCCATGAGTTTCATATAATAAAATAGAAAAGAAATAGTTACGGTGGTAGAAATAGCTCCAAACCCTAGCTTTTCTTCTCTTGAGTTCTCCTCTCCAAAACTTGATAAAAGAATATATGATATCTCCAAAAATATTAGAAGTTCTCTTAAATAGGTATCCAAGTTGTTGTCGTACCCGTGCGCCAAAATCCCGGTCGAATGGTTGCCAAAACTCGCCAAAATTCCAAATACAACTCACGTCCAAGGCTGGTCGCATGGAAGAAATCATATAAACAGCTAATGGGTCGCGTATAAGGTCCAGCCCATTTCATTCTTTCATAAATTTGGCCACGTCAATGGAACTCTAAATTATCCTAGCTCCAATTCTCTCGATTACGTACTTGAAAACTCTACCGTACCTTCAATCGATTTCACTACGGCTGGGAAACTCTACCGTATGCCCATCTGTTCTTCCCTACGGTTTGATACCACGCCGTAACCTTCCCTGGGTTTAACTACGGTTGGAAAATACCACCGTATACATCCCTGAATTCCAACATCTTTCACTCCTCCCTGAGATTCCTTGACTTCTCATTTACCATCTCGTCTCATCATTAACGATGGCAGCAATCCCTTTTCTTTTTTTCTCTTCCAAGTCTTCTCAGCAAGACAGCAACCTAGGGCTCGACTTCCTCCCAACAACTTCCAGCATTACCATTTCCTGTTCATTATTATTCATCACCAGCTCTCTTGCTTCTCGAGTTCCATCAATCACCGAGAGTGTACAACCATCACTGCCGATCGTCTATTGCCAAGGCTCACTCCATTGCTGCCATCTGCAGCTCCATTACATTACCAGCTAACTCCTCCTTCGAGCTTCAATCATCTCCATAGCGACAGCAGGCCATCACCTTCCATCAGCTTCTCATCAACATCTGCAAGCCTTGGTCGTTTCTGCCATCTCGAATTCATCACGAGCCATCAATGTTTTCTTCTCATTGCGAAACCCATCTCAGCTCCTTCTTTTCTCGTCATTTCTGCCTACTTCCCAGTTCTCCATCTTCTCGAGCTTTATCATCATTCCCTGATGCTATGTTCACAGCTCCATTCTTTCACCATCTTACTGCTTCCATCTTCAACTTTTCATCGCTGCCACCTTCATTGCCTCTCGACAGCACCACTTCCATGAAACAGAGCTGAGAACGCCACCTTTCTGTCGAGCTCGTCATCACCATCTTGATCCTCACAATCACAGCAGTCACCGATCATGGCAGTATCTCCTTTCGACACCAATGACCGCAGCTCCATCAATGTCGATCAACAGCATCATATTTGTATCCATTTGCTCAGCTGAAACATCACAGCATCACCAAAGCATCATTCTCATCACCATTGTTGTCGAACTCAGTCCAGCTCCATCGCTATCATGATCATCACAGCCTCGACCTTCTCTCAATTCTTATACAGAAGCGACTTGTTCTCTCCAGCCATCTCTCACAACAACGCCAACGGCAAGAACCTCGATTCTTCCCTGTTCTCAAAGAACTATGTTAATGGGACTCTTCAACTTCCGTCATTAATCATTACCATCAATCCTAATCATTGCAAATCATTCGTGTCATCTCCCATTCTTGGTTTGTCTCCCCAATCATTAGTTTGTCTCTTTCACCCATCATTGGTTTGTCTCCCCAATCATCTCCATGCTGCATGTTACGTACTTTGGTAAGGAGGAAGAAGGTGGCAGCCCGTAGTAGATTACCCGAGTGCCTTTAGTAGCTTTTGAATCTTAGCAGCCCCTTGCAGATTGGCTACCCCTTATAAATTCTCAGGCGCACAACTTTGCTTGCTTCAAATGCCCATAAAATCTTCATACGACGTCGGAACGACTCCATTCTTTCGCCGTTGGCTTCGTCTTTTCGTCCTCTTCACGATGATGTCAAGAATTCCTTGATTTGAATGAGTTACACTTGGTCTTTGGCCCTTCTCCGCTTTTGGCTAACTTCTTTTATTGCACAATTAAGTGCACATTCACTTCTTTTGGATGATTCACCTAGCAAAACACAAATAAAGAAAAACAAACGTAATATACAATAATTTGCAAGAAAATATAGCAAATACTAGCATGGATTCGACACAAAATATATGCAAAATATGCACTTAACAGTGACGAAGAACTAAGTAGCTGACCTCTTCTTGCATAAAAGAAGTTCTACGACCACCCTTGAAAGTGTATGAAAACCTGAATTTTACTTGTCCTGAAATAGGCAATATGTCGATTGGGATGGAAAATCTTAGAGGTTAATTTCCTCGATGTTTCTTGGGTTTTCAGTTGTTTCAATGGAATAACAATTAACGGTGAGTTAATGAAAGTTAAAGAGAGAATTATATTCATTGTCGTAGCTAAACCGATGTGGAAAAACACAGCCGTGGATTTATCCTATTTGAAAGTAAATCATAAGCACTATTTATCTAGGCTAACTTAGCCAAGCTTTGTTTTGTATTCTAGATTATTTATTTATTTATTATTTTTTTTTACGAAATTACGGGTTGGTTTTTTGTTTTTGTTTTTTGTTTTCGATAGATAATTTTTATATGGCAAATCTATGTCATATGGTGTTTCAATACACTTTTACATGGAATTTATATCGATTTAAACTCGGGTATATTAATTAAATACCCTTAGATTTGGAACCCTTCAAAAATACCTCTATCACATTATAAATATACCCCTCCTCTTATATATAAATTTTATCCATTTAGAAATAAATTATTAGTAATCTATTCCACATGATATTTTTGTTTATTTCAAAAAACAATAATTTTCTATCTCGATCACTCCATCACCGCCTCAAACTCCACCGACGGCAATTCACCACCACCACCACTCCACAACCATCACCACCACTTCACAACCATCACCAACATTCCACCATCACAACTCCACCACTTATCGTCACCGCCACCACTACCGCCACCGCCATCGTGACCACCATCGCCTCCAAATACACTACCGTTGCCGCCAAGTTGATAACAAAAGAGTTAATTAGTATTTGGGTCGTGGATTTAGTGATATTAACATCTGTCAATTTATCCATTTAGAAAGAGAACCACGAATTCATCAGAATCATCATTTTTTTTTTAACCGGAGAGAAAACTTATGAGAGTGAACCACACATTCTGAAAACTCAAAAATTGTCAAGCACTGCGAGTTTGGTTTTTAAAAGTTGATCATTACTCTCAGGCTCGATTTGGTGGTCTTCTCGAATAAAGTTGATAGCGGCTGTGATGATGAGATGTTGGTAATGGAGTTGATGGTGGTGGCAGTGATAAAGGAGGAGTAGCTCTGTAGTGGTTATTTACGAGGAAAAATAAGAAATGGAACCCTTACCAGCACCAGCTCTCAATTTATTGAATTATATAAAGTTTATAATGTTTCTGATGAAGAACTTTTCTGTTCTTGTGGAAAGTAGGTCGATGGTTTTGGGTCAGAGAATTGGATTAAAATGTGGATTATTAGGTTTCTGTGATCTTACTAGCGGACAGCCCCACTGAAATTACACCTCTCCTGTTTTAATTACCCCATTGAAAGTACTACCTATCATTGTTCTAATCATCTATTTGCACAAGTCTTTGAAACACCTTCAGCTCCGACTCTTCGCCGATTCTCTGCTCTCCTAACAAGAGATTTGATTCTGATGGCAATTCCCTCATTATTATTGAGCCTGAATTGATTTTTCTGATGAAAAAAAAAAGAGATTTGATTCTGATGACGAAGTATGAGTTGATATTGCTGATGAAAAATTAGATTTTGATTTGGATTTTTTTTTCGTCCAATGAATAAAATTTAATTCTTCTGACGAACGTTATATTGTAACAGACTGACCAGTTGACCTGGTTAACTAACAGGTCAACGACCCAAACACTAAAACGGACAAACTTAGGACCCAAACACAAAGACATGCCAAAATCTAGGACCCAAACACTAATTAACTCATAACAAAATTGAAAATTTAGAAATAAGTTAGGTTCAGATTTTTGTATCAACAACCAAAGTTGATCCATATTTTTGTATCAACAACCGAAGTTCATATCATATCCGGTGTCAACAACCCAAGTTGTTACCAAAATTGAAAACTCGGAAATCTGTTAAGTTAATATTACGTGTCAACAACCCAAGTTGACACCAAAATCTGGTGTCAACAACAAAAATTGATCCCAAAATCTGGTGGCACCACCACCTCCACCGTCGGCATCACCACCACCCCACCAGGTGGTAGGCCCGAGAAGATGTTTATATTTATGGCCTACGGTGATAACCGCAAGTGCACGGCGTCTATTGGAGACGCGGCAAGTACGGGTCGATCCACAGAGACAAGGGTGTGCTATGTATGTGATCTAATGGCTTCCTAGACTGAGTTTCACGGATAACAGAGTAACAAAATGGGGTTTTGCCGAAACGGCTGATCTGTAGTGAAGTGACAGTGAGCTAAGATACAGCTAGATTGTAAAGCACTAGGGTGTCGAATCCACCGCCTAATCTCAGCTAATTCAGTTCAAGTTTGATGAAGTTCTCGTCCCTTGAAATGGCAAGTTTGCCATTTCTCCAGGGTTTCTATGGATGGTTTGTTATCAACTAAGGCAATTAGCTGATCCCTAGTATTAATTGTCTTATCAAAGTACAACTAATCTTAAATCACTTTCATTACTTAGATGATCAACTTATCCTAAGACAGATATTCCAATCACAATTAGGGTATCTTTCCAAAGTACAAATTGTCTTATCAGGGCACAATTAGTCTAAGGATTAATAACAGACAATAAGGCATGAATTGCACACACACAACATGGAGATAATCTGACTACAGAGGATGCTTGACATACACTGTGAAAGCAACATGCTGAGATGTTTAGATTGAATTTATCCTAAACATTAAAGCTTAATAAGAACAATATCAAAAATAGAAACCAAATTATCAGTTGATTATGGGTTTCATCTAAACCCTAGAAAATAATTTAGAACATGATTAAAACAGAAAATAAACTACAAATTAAACACTAATTGAAGCGCTGGCTAGCCCAGGCATAGTTTCTACCCAAACCCCTCAGTTGTATTTATACCTCTAAAATCAACCAAACCCTAATTCATTATAAAAATGAAATTAAATGAAAAAACAATTCAACCCATACTCTGATTCGCGGTTGTTGGCTCTACTCATGCTTCACTGACCTCTGAATCGAACAAGCCACGGAGTTGGTGAAAACCCTAAACTCTATTTATCTTTAACCTAGCTTCTAGGTTTGTAAAGAAGTCAGAAAGAGATAAACAGAGAGAGAGTGATGGCGGTAATGATGGAGTGGTTGAATAATGGTGACAGAAGAGATAAAGGAGTTGGTGGTGGTGAGGCGGCTCTGCAAAACGTCGTGGAAGAAGGAGGTGGAGGTATGGTGTGGGTAGGGTTTTGCAGAGAGGCGTGGGAGAGGAAAGAGAAGGTGGAAGTGAAATGAGTTAGGTCGAGTGGGGGTATAGGGGTATGGGTGTTTCGTTGTGAGGCACGAACAGCGGGGGATGATGAGAACGCTGCACCGAGCGTTGGATGAAGCTGATGGAGATCTGAACGGTTGAGGAAGGTAGCCGGTTTTGATGTGATCTGGTGTAGCACGGGAGCAGCGATCTTCGATGCACGTGGAAGCAGCGACCGTTGGATGAGGGAGAAGAAATCTCAACGTCTCAGAAGAAACGGGCTCGGATCCGGGTCGTGGGTAGCTTTAGCCCATGTCTTCCTTGTTGGGTTGCAACTGATTTGCGCGCGGGCTTTGGCTATCTACTCCATAGACGCTTGTCTCCAATTCCTCGCTCCTTTGGCTCCTCAGATTCTCCGAGCTTTATTTATTACCTAAAAACACAAAATTAATTAATACAAATATTTATTCTTGAAAACAAGGAAAACTCGGAACTGGGATAATATCTCGATTTCTAAGCGCAAAAGATGAGTAAAATGCCAATAAAAAGGTGTATAAATATGCACTATTTGGCACTCATCAAATACCCCCAAACCTGAATTTTACTTGTCCTCAAGTAAAAACAGAAAATAAGAAATCCTAACTATACCCCCGTCGCAGTCTCTCGAATGCATTTAGCGTATGCACTAAGCCTTTAAACCCCTAGGTGTCCCTAGTGGTCGAGTTGTAGTCTCGTGATGGTTTACAAGAGGTGTACCCACAAAACCTTCTCCAACTTCGTAGTGTAAAAGAGTCTCAAGCCTCCAAGAAGCTATGAGGACATAGAGTTTCGCATGCTAGTAACAGAAGTTAGAACTATCGAAGAACGCATTCTCATCCTTAAGTGCTGAGCGAGAAGTAACCATACCATATGAAAGAATTCGATTCGATTGTGATCATAAGTCTCAACTTCGCCTCACCATTAGGGTTTTATGATAATTGCACTCAAAAAGATCGCTTTTTTTTTAGTCTCTCATGTGTGCGAGCAGGAATAAAGAGAGAAATCCCGCACACGTTGTAGGTAAGAAGGATAACCTTCCGAAATAAAATGCTGAGACTCCCACGTAAGTGTGGACAAAAGAATCTTTTTCTAATGATCTCTAAGAAAGGAAATCAACCATTAGCAAGGGTGGGAGTACTCACTCACTTCTCACCCGATCGGCAATTAACATCAACCTCTCATAAGAACCATAGAAACGTCTTCAATCTTCTGGTCTTCGGTCTTCAACTATTGATGACGAACTTCTGAACTTCACAAAAACTTAATAATAATATTATTTTTTTTTATTTTTATTTTTTTTTTTTTTTTTTTATTTTTTTATTTTTTTTTATCTTATGTACATGAAACGAAAATAATAACACAACAATTTTTTTTTTTTTTTTTTTTTTTTTTTTTTTATATATATCTAAGTTACAATAAAACGATAAAACTCAATTTTTCACAAACTTCATTAATTCTCATCCTATTTTCTTTTCTTTTCTTTGTTGCACGTAAACCTTGGACTATATCAATTTTTCTTTCCATATTCTGATTCTGCTCCGGTTGCTGATGATGATGTGTTTCTATGGGTCTTGCTGATTGAGAGAGAGAATGATGCTAACTACAAATCGGTATTTAGAAGGAGTTTTCATCTTTAGACGTCACCCTCATGATTGACGGAATTAGCACTCAAGAGAACAAAAGTAGTGCTTTGAAAGTGGTGCGAAGTTGGGTAGCTCACCATTCCTACCCGGAATTGACGTACGGTGACACACACTCTAAAAGCTTTTCTAGAAAGTCACAAAGAGTGAAGGTCGGTACCTCGCTTGATGTAAAATGGGTAGTCTCCACTATGGTTGATCACAATTCTACTACCGAAAATCTAAACAAAGACACCTAATTCGCCCTCCGTATGGTTAAATCCAACTTTAACGCTCTAATCAACTAAGGAACCCGATTGCGTTCTCCGGTACTTCCAATTTCTGTTATTTCGGTCAGAATCTCTATGTAAACATAGCTAAAAGCATGCTAGTGACTCTAAAATCTCTAAAGTTGGAGGTTTTTACAAAAAGAGTTTTGATTTTTTTTTTTTTTTTTTTTTTTTTTTTTTAAATGAAAATAAAAGATTAAAAAGACTAAAAACTCTAGATGCAAATCACACCCCCAAACCTAAATCAAACATTGTCCTCAATGTGTCTACATATAGAAAAAAATTTAAACAAATCACATACCGAGAGAACTATGTCGATAAGAGAAAAAGGAAGAGATTACCTGATGTCGGGGGAGCAAGGTTGAGCTTCATTAATCAAGGCAAAATCCAACATTCTCAGTGGTGATCATATCGGATTAGCACAAAAAATGCACAAGAAGACTCAACCGATTCAAGAAAGAAAAAATTAACAAGTCCTACTGGATATATACAATGAAAATTCACCATAAACCAACAATCTAAAGAGTTGAGGATCAACCCAATAGAAAATATGTACACACATTAACAAACCTTTACACAAATATAATATGAGAATGCAAGTAAGACTGCAAATGAGAATGAGTTTCCCCAAACCTAAACTTGTGAACGGGTGTGTTTGGGAGCACAAAATCTTGCAATTTTAGTGGTACATCATGCAAAAGGTCTAACTCAAAATGAGTTTTGCTAATAACAGTGTGTATACACATTCCAACTGTGGCTCCTTAAGAGTGTTATACTTTGATGCAAAATAGTCCAAGAGGACTTGGGAAGCACAAAGTTCTAGGCCTAAGTTAGGCATTTTTAGAAAAGTTGGTTTTGCAATTTTGTGACAAACTACACCTAGGTTTGGTGGAGGAGTTTCAATTTGTGACTCAGGAGAGAGATTAGGTACATCTAAGTTGTGTTCATGTATAAAATCATTTGTACCCTCACACACTTTCCTAAAGTCAAAAGATGGTAAATCATGTTCACCTGCATAAAACAGTTCATCAATCTCCATGTCATAATCATTATCATTCTTATGCACAACATAACTAGGAGAGATATCATGTTGTAACCTAGGTATGGAATCAGGCACATACATTGAATCGTCTGTGTTAGCAGACAATTCAGCTATTCCTAGGTCACAAACAGGTGGTAAAGCATGCTCACATTCACAGGACAATTCCACAGGTTCCACATCAACATCACATGTATGAATATTAGAAAAAACATCATTCATATGGTTCACATAAGAGACGCCTAACGTCTCTGAACCAAAAGATTCTACTACATTTTCAGAGTGTACACATGCTCTTCTAACATATCATATTCATCATCATCATCATCATAGCACAAATGCATTTCCCTAACATTCGTTTCACCTTGAAATGCCTCCCTTTCCTCATTTAGTGCATCCCAGATTTGACTCAATTTGAGTTCTAAACTCTCAAACCTTTGGTTAGTTGTATGAGTAAGACTAGAAACACCATTTTCAATCCTATCATGTTGTAACTCAATCAGGTGAAGAATCATGTTGAGTTTTTCTATTGAATGAGAGTTTTCACTAGTGGGTATGCATTCTTCATATGGATATTCATTGTATGGTTGTGCATGAGGTTCACTAGAGAAGGGAAATTCAGACATGTTGCTATATGGATGGTCATGCATTGCATTCATTTCAAGCATAGCTTTTTCCTCCATGAGTGTTTCCATTGTTGATTGCAAACTAGGAGTTGGGGGAGTATAAAATTGTTCATCTCCCCATTGTGGTGAATGATGCATGTGTGCAGGTTGATTATGGTCCCAATAGTCACTTCTAGACACTTCGTACATTGGATTATCATGGTTTTCCCTAGACTGTCTAAAATCATGCAAGATATAACAAGATATTCAGCAGGTGGTCTAAGCCACCACATAAGGTGCAAGCATGCATTTCAAATTGCCTAGAAAAACTAGATTCGATGATTGCCTTTCTAAAGCGATTGCCTATCTAAGGCGAGATAGTCGAGCTTCTAATTGATCTAAAAGTGATGACTCGGGTATGAGAAAATTGTTCATTTTCAACCCTGTGGTGGATGATGTATGTGATCATAATGATTAGGGTATGTGAGATTAGGGCCCGAGCAGGCCCATAAAGTTCCCTAAAGTCACTATGGTATGTGGGGTGTTCGTCCCTGTGAAAGGTGCCCGTAAGCAAGCTCTCTAAGGGATTTATTTGTTCCATCCCCAGATGCAGACCAAAATCCTGACATGGTCTAGCTCTCAAATTGAACTCACAATCTAATTTGGTTTATATGGGTTTTGTTTGGTTTAAATGGGTTCATTTTTGGTTTGTTGGGGATTTGTTGTTTGAAGCCCAAGATTTGTGACAACTGCACAGCCCAGTTGTGTGCACAACCCAGGTTGTGTTGGGTAAGGTTTGGTTTATGTGGGCTTGATTGGCTGCACAGCCCAGCTAATAGGTTTAGCCTAAGCAGCCCAGTGAGAAAGCTCAGCCCAGGGTGCTTGTGTTCTTGTGGGCTCAGTTTGGTGTAAGCCCAGCTCCAGCCCAGCAGTGTGGGATTCAGATTTGGTTTAAGCCCAGCAGTGTGGCTTATGTTAGCCCAGGTTCAGTTATCAGCCCAGGTGCACAGTTAGGTTTTTGTGGGCTCAGTGGTTGTGCAAATGCATGGCCAAGGTTGATTTCACAGCCCAGGCTTGTGTGCAAGGCCTAGAGGTTATGCAGCAGGCAGGTGCAAATTTTATTTTTGTGCAGAGCTTGGCAAGCTCATGCACCGGGTCAGGTGCACGCCTTGTAAGGCACAGATTTAAGTGCAACTTAATCCTATACACAGAGCAAAACAGCAACAACACAACTTCACACAAAGTGAATCAGCCACAGGGTCAGATGGGCTAGTGACAGGGCAGATGCTCAGCAAATTCCAAAAGTAGGTTTTGCACACAGCACAGCACAAAACATACAACAGGGCTAAAGCCAAGGCAAGCGGAGCTTAACAGTGGGGGTTATGCTCGGGTCATTCAGATGCTAAGGTTATATACACAATGTCAGCATGCATAAGTAGCTCACAAGGCTCACAGGGCATGGATGGATCACAAGGCTCACAGGGCATGGATGGCTCACAAGGCTCACAGGGTGTGTAGATTTGGCAGCACAAGCACAAGGCTATACAGAGAATGTGCAAGGTGCACTGGTCAATGGGTTATGCCCAGCTAACTTGGCTTCCAAGTTATGACCCAACACTTGCAGCTTCAGGGGCTAGCAAGGTGGTTTCACACAGGCTCAGACAAGGGAGTAGATGGATCTGAGTTAAAGCATGCAAAGGGTCAGGCAATCGACGGCCTCTACAGGGTTGACAGATTCACAAGTGAAGCTCAGTGCAAGGTCAAGCATGCATAAATAACTCAAGCACAAGGCTCACAGGGGTATGCACAGAACTTTGCACCTTTTTCTCCCACTCCTTGGGCTTGCTCAGCAGTTGCAGCACAATAGCACAGCAGATCAGCAAACACAACAGCAAGCTCAGGCACCTGCTGGCTCAAAATGAGAGTTAAGTACTCAAACAAAAGATCAATGCCAAAGTGCAAATGACCTCGAGATGCAAGATGTTATAGCTTGCAAAAACTACAAACATATGGGCTATGATAATGCAGCTAAGTTACAGATGCAACTAAGTTATCAAGCTAAAAATGCAATGAGCGGGATACGAGTGCAATGACATTAATCTATAGAAATAAACATGAAGTAAGCTAAGTTACACTAAAACAGGGTTACAGGTAATAACAAAAATTCATGTAATAATTCAAACATGCAATACAGGGCTAAGTTACTCTACAAGTTAAGTTATTCTACAATGTAAAATGGATATATACAGAGATGATTGAAAAACAGATGAAGCGAGCCAATGAATCAGCAAGGCACGCGCCAAGTCCCCGGCAACGGCGCCAAAAACTTGGTAGGCCCGAGAAGATGTTTATATTTATGGCCTACGGTGATAACCGCAAGTGCACGGCGTCTATCGGAGACGCGGCAAGTACGGGTCGATCCACAGAGACAAGGGTGTGCTATGTATGTGATCTAATGGCTTCCTAGACTGAGTTTCACGGATAACAGAGTAACAAAATGGGGTTTTGCCGAAACGGCTGATCTGTAGTGAAGTGACAGTGAGCTAAGATACAGCTAGATTGTAAAGCACTAGGGTGTCGAATCCACCGCCTAATCTCAGCTAATTCAGTTCAAGTTTGATGAAGTTCTCGTCCCTTGAAATGGCAAGTTTGCCATTTCTCCAGGGTTTCTATGGATGGTTTGTTATCAACTAAGGCAATTAGCTGATCCCTAGTATTAATTGTCTTATCAAAGTACAACTAATCTTAAATCACTTTCATTACTTAGATGATCAACTTATCCTAAGACAGATATTCCAATCACAATTAGGGTATCTTTCCAAAGTACTAATTGTCTTATCAGGGCACAATTAGTCTAAGGATTAATAACAGACAATAAGGCATGAATTGCACACACACAACATGGAGATAATCTGACTACAGAGGATGCTTGACATACACCTCGTGAAAGCAACATCTTTGAGATGTTTAGATTGAATTTATCCTAAACATTAAAGCTTAATAAGAACAATATCAAAAATAGAAACCAAATTATCAGTTGATTATGGGTTTCATCTAAACCCTAGAAAATAATTTAGAACATGATTAAAACAGAAAATAAACTACAAATTAAACACTAATTGAAGCGCTGGCTAGCCCAGGCATAGTTTCTACCCAAACCCCTCAGTTGTATTTATACCTCTAAAATCAACCAAACCCTAATTCATTATAAAAATGAAATTAAATGAAAAAACAATTCAACCCATACTCTGATTCGCGGTTGTTGGCTCTACTCATGCTTCTCTGACCTCTGAATCGAACAAGCCACGGAGTTGGTGAAAACCCTAAACTCTATTTATCTTTAACCTAGCTTCTAGGTTTGTAAAGAAGCTGTGAAAGAGATAAACAGAGAGAGAGTGATGGCGGTAATGATGGAGTGGTTGAATAATGGTGACAGAAGAGATAAAGGAGTTGGTGGTGGTGAGGCGGCTCTGCAAAACGTCGTGGAAGAAGGAGGTGGAGGTATGGTGTGGGTAGGGTTTTGCAGAGAGGCGTGGGAGAGGAAAGAGAAGGTGGAAGTGAAATGAGTTAGGTCGAGTGGGGGTATAGGGGTATGGGTGTTTCGTTGTGAGGCACGAACAGCGGGGGATGATGAGAACGCTGCACCGAGCGTTGGATGAAGCTGATGGAGATCTGAACGGTTGAGGAAGGTAGCCGGTTTTGATGTGATCTGGTGTAGCACGGGAGCAGCGATCTTCGATGCACGTGGAAGCAGCGACCGTTGGATGAGGGAGAAAGAAATCTCAACGTCTCAGAGGAAACGGGCTCGGATCCGGGTCGTGGGTAGCTTTAGCCCATGTCTTCCTTGTTGGGTTGCAACTGATTTGCGCGCGGGCTTTGGCTATCTACTCCATAGACGCTTGTCTCCAATTCCTCGCTCCTTTGGCTCCTCAGATTCTCCGAGCTTTATTTATTACCTAAAAACACAAAATTAATTAATACAAATATTTATTCTTGAAAACAAGGAAAACTCAGAATCTGGGATAATATCTGATTTCTAAGCGCAAAAGATGAGTAAAATGCCAATAAAAAGGTGTATAAATATGCACTATTTGGCACTCATCAACCAGCATGTGAGATAATAAATAAAATGATTTTCATCTAAATTTTTATTAATATTGAAAAGGTATTTATATGATTTAAAATTAAATGAATTACATTTTAGAAGACAAGGGGTACAATTATTGATGCATAAGGTTATATGTGAAATCCATGAAAAAGAGGGGTATTAATATAATTTCCACTTTCAACAATCAGTTCAAATGGATCAATTATGACGATGTAATCCGGCGTATGACATGGGTCTGTGTTTCCATGAAGATCGATGGTTACCGGCTTTGTTATTGATGATGGTTTACTGTGCAAATTAATCTTTTTTTACAGGAGATTTTAATCTTATTGAAGAAGAAGAAGAAGTAGAATAAGACAAATTCAAATGGCACAATCAGAATTCAAAAATGTCTTCTTTTTTTTCACTTCAGAAAATCTGAAATATAAATGTCATCCCTTTAAATATTATTATATTTTTATGTAAAAACCATGTTTTTGATTCTTGTATTGTATAAAAATAACCTGTGCCATTACGGCACGGGCATGAGGCTAACATAGAGTTATAGTAAATGTTTGATAATAAAAACATATAGAAAAAGAGTAATTCGACATGTTTCAAATTAAGGATTATATTAATTAGGTTCTAAAATCTTGTTAGGCTGAATTCCACATATAAGATTTTATGAACCTGGAAGTTTGATATAAATAATTTTTTATAGTTGGTCTAAAGTGCATTTGATTTAAGAGTAATTACTGAAATTAAATCTTGCTAGCCAAATTGTTTTATCGTGTTAAATTATTTTGTTTTTGATGATCAAAACTAAAACAGCATCGATCAAACTTGGATTGATATACAATATCTTTAAGATTGTATCATCTATCCATTTAACATCCCTCTGCATTTTAATACCAATTCATTTTACTAAATAAAAATATATAAATAGTTGTTATCTAGTTTATTTGATAAAAAAATCTTACGTGTTATTGATTTTATCTTGAAAAATAACTATTTGATCCACCTCTGGTTTCCTCCTACAAACATACAAAATTAGGGAGGGCGTAACATGAGCAGTGGAAAAATTCAAAATATTTTATTTTTTTCCAATTCTACTTGATTGACAAAGCTTGCCTGATTTTTGTAAAAAGAATATTAATAAATTGTATTGTGTTTATAACCGTAAAAGACATAAAGAATACTCTTAAAGGCAATTCGTATTGCATTTATTTTATTTAAATGAAGAAATCCAATCAATGTACATTCATAATATGAAGTTTATGACCCAAATTATGAGGGAACCAATCAATTAAAATTCATAACAAAATAGGTTACAACTTTCATATCCGTCAGATGTCTTTTGCTGGGATGAAATTGGGATGGTCGGATGCAATGTTTATCTCTTAAAATGTTATCCGGCCGTCCAAGATCAAAAACCCATTTTGTTTTGTATTATAGATTAAAATGTTTTTGCGATACTGATATGTATGTATTTTTCGATGTTTTCACCTCTGAAATATTTTATCACGATTTTTTTCTTAAAATATTTTTGTGATATATTGATATGTATGAACGGTTTCATCAATGAAGTGTTTCCCGATTTTTTTCTTTACTAGGAATTTTATGCCGATTTATTGATAAATAAATAAAAAAAAAAAATACAAAAGAAGATAAATGGCACCGCTTTACTTTTTTTTTTTTTTTTTTAAATCTTTTTGGCGACCATGGTTCTCTCACCGGCGATTGAAAGCCAGGTTTATTCACCGGATTTACCATGGTTTTCCTTAGCTTTCTTTTAGTTTTTGTTTTCCAGTTGATTTCCATTCCACGGTTTTCCATTTTTCTGTTTTTGCGGCACTGTTTTTTTTTTTTTTTTCCTCTTTCTTTTCGTTTTAGGGTTTCTGTTTTCCGTCGTTCTGTTAGAATTTCTTTTTTCAGCTTTCATGGCTAGAACAATTAGAGCATCCTCTACTAGGCGGCAGTCGACAACCCTTTCCCAGGAGATTGAAGACTCTTCTTCTTCACCTCCCATTGCAGTGGACGCTGCCATCAACAAATGGCTATTGTCATTGCCCCTTCAAAGGCCTTGATAGATGTTCAGATGGTGTTGGTGGTAGGGGTTACGCCAAGGGCTCATTTTTGAAGCATCTTCATGATCGACACCTTTCTTCTCAAGCTAAAAAGGAGAATTGCAGAGATCTGATTGCCAATAATATGCAGATTTATCATGCTTGGAAGAATGTTCTTGGGTATCTTCGGATGTGCTGTGTCATCGGTGTATGCATCTTCACGCCTGGAAAATGTCATGTAAGGGAGGAACGGCTCATGGGGATGTTGTTGCGGGGGCCATGCAATGGCGCAGGCACAGAATTTCTCATACATGGTGTTTCTAAACCTGAGGTAGGTGTTGAGGGTTTGGGAAGTGCAGTCTGTGATATGGGAGAGGGTTCTGAAGCTGTTGTAAAGACTGTCGCAGAGACTGAGCTTTTTACAGACCTGCTAAATGTTGTTTTGCAAAGGCAGTTCACCACAGTGACGAGTATCCCCCATAAATTCCGGTTACCCTTCTCAAGGTTACTGAAAACCTGCCTCGACAAGGTGATCATCAACCCCACCAATCTGTCAGCATGGATGCAAATTATTCTGTTTCCTATATGCACTTTAGCTTTGTACAGACCGAGGAATTCTACGGAAGCCAAATCAGGTAATCGCAAACGTCTACAAGTCGCTGCCATCAACCATTCTCTAAGGTTTGGAAGGAGGCCAATGGATGTTTTACCCTGATTTCTAAGATGTTACAACTCCCTGTCCGTACAATGAAGCCAACAGATGGGAAGAAACAGAGCTTGGCTAATTTGACAGCTTACCGCAAGAAAATAAGCTGCGGTCATTTTGCTGCCGCGATACGTGTGCTTTTCTTCCAATGGTGTTGCACCATGTAATGAGCAAACTTATGTGGATTTACAAGATAGACACCCAGCGGCGCCTCCCCCTGATATTCACGGTGATGATGTTGTAGTTGATCCAGTCGTGGTGGATTGTCGGGCAGTTTTGGGGGCTATTAAAAGCTTCCCCAAGGGTACTTCTTGTGGTCGAGATGGCTTGCGGGCGCAACATTTAGTTGATGCGATGAGTGGGGCGGCGGCGGCAGTGGCAGATGACTTACTCGCTTCGATTACAGGGGTTGTCAATCTTTGGTTGGCTGGAAAATGCCCTGCGGAGTTGGGTGAATTCATAACTAGTGCGCCCTTAACACCATTACTCAAGCCTGGGGGTGGCATTAGGCCCATTGCGGTTGGCACAGTTTGGCGTAGATTGGTTTCTAAGGTGTCTGCTTTCTCTGTCGGAAAGGATATGTCTTCTTATTTGGGTGATTACCAATTTGGAGTTGGTGTACCTGCCGGGGGCGAGAGTATTTTACATGATGTAAATGGGCTACTTGAGCTGAAAGGTCATTCGGACATGATGTCAATGCTCCTCATTGACTTCTCTAATGCGATCAACATGGTGAGCAGATCTCAGCTCATCAAAGAGGTTCGTCTTCATTGTCCAAGTATTTCTCGTTGGGTTGAATTTTGTTATATGCGACATGCTAAGCTATATTACGACCAATATATTTTGTCGTCTGCACATGGAGTCCAGCAGGGTGACCCTCTCGGTCCCTTGTTATTTGCGTTGACTTTTCACCCTCTAGTGAAGATTATTGGTTCCAGTTGCAAACTCGATTTGCATGACTGGTACCTTGATGATGGTACAATCATTGGTGATACACTTGAGGTGGCCAAAGCCTTGCGCATAATAGAAACTGAAGGACCAGGTAAGGGTTTGCATCTCTCTCAATATAAAGAAAACTGAAGTCTTTTGGCCTTCTTTTGATCCTAGAAGCATTGTTGATGGTGTTTTCCCTCATGATATTGGTAGACCGTCTAATGGTGTTAAACTTTTGGGGGGTCCCGTGAGTTTGGGTGATATGATGATAAATAGAGTGAACAAGACTGTTCAACTTATGTATGCCATCAAAAAACTCAAGGATCCTCAAAGCGAGATGCTTTTACTTCGCAATTTCTCGGTTATATCTTGCCTTGCGAACTACCAATCCGGCAGCCCTTCAACAAGCCACTGAGCTCTTCGATGATCATTTGCTCAAGTACTTGAGACTTCTTGTTACTGGTGATGGCTCGGGTTTTGGTCCTCTACAGCAGCGTTTGGCTACCTTGCCCATCAAAGATGGTGGTTTAGGCATTTATACCATGGCAGACACCCGCACTTACTGTTATCTCGCTTCTCAGAGTCAGACGGCTATTGTGTAAAAGGTGATCCTTGGTGACTTATCCTCAACAAACAAAGGTTACGCTTATCGGTTGGCTCTTGAACTTCATTCGGTATGTGGACTACCTTCTTCTTATTGTGTCGGCGATATCTTCCCCTTCCATGCACTCCCCAGCGCTACTTACTTTGACGCAATTAAGATAAAAATCCCACCAATATTCTATGTCTCGCAAGAGATTCATTCTCAATGGCGATGTAACGATTAAGCATGCACAAGATTATTTATTGGCTGTACCTATTAGTGGGCTTAATCAATGCATCGGTAGAGACAGGTTTAGAGTTGTTCTTTGTTACCGTTTGGGTATCTCACTGTTTGTTGAGAATAGTTTATGCTCAAGTTGCAACAGCCCTATGGATATATTTGGATATCACGCGCTTCATCGTGCTAAGGATGTTGGACCTAAGTTTCGACATGATTTTGTACGTGATGTAGTCGCTGACATTTGTTATAAGGCTGGTGTACCTGCGCGTAAGGAAGTTTCCCTCGGATTTATGTCGGATGATGGCAAAGATTTACGGCCTGCTGATATCTTCGTTCCTAACTGGGAGAATTGTCAAGATGTTTGCATGGATGTTACAGGGGTTTCTCCTTTCACAGGTGAAGGTGTTCGCTCTTTTGTTCCAGGAAAAGCTATATCTAGTGCCGTTTCGCGAAAACGCACTAAGTACTTGGACAAGTGTGTGTCTCATGGCTATGGTTTGGGTGTTTTAGCTTTCTCTACTTTACGAGAACTTGGGGATGATACTTTATGTTTTTTTAAGCGTCTGAAGAATTGTTTAGCTAGCAGGGACGTTAATAGTGGTTTTGGTAGTTTTATTTTTCTTAGATTAGGCATTGCTATTCAAAAAGGTGTTGGTGCCCAGCTTGTTGCTAGGTTGCCCACCAAAAGTTTGTAATTGTCTTGTTAAACTTATTGAATTACACCATTAGTCTTGTGTTATTAAACAAATATTTTATTAAAAAAACAAAAAAAAACTCCTAATGAGTGATGACGTGTCAGAGGTGTTTTTTTCTTTTTTAACACCAAAAATACCAAAAAACCCTTACGCGGAAAATACCAAAAAACCTTCTGAACCAACGTTTAGCGACAGAGGTGTTTAAGTCATTACACAAATAAGAAAAAGGGACATTAATATGTTGACCTAATTACCCCCTTTTCTCATAAGTGTTGCCCTAGGTGTTGTCTCGATTTCTCTGTAAAACCACAAGGGCCTTGATATATCTCAAACTCCAATCTCGTCTTCTACCCCTTTCCCTTCTTCTTTTGCCCCTGCAACCTTCGACAATCTCTTGCCCCTTCTTTCTTTTCTCATCCCCAGTTTTCCTCAATTACCCCATCTCCCTTACCCGCCATCTTTTTCATTTTCAAATTTGCCTTTCTTCTTCAGCCCTTTGAAACCCTAATTTGGGTTTTGGGGAGATCTGGTTTCAACTCTTTTAATTCTCTAAAGCTTGGATTTTTAATTCATTTAAAGCTTCGGGTTTGTCAGGTACTGTTGAAAAATTTCAGAGCTTTAGTATATCTTATTGGAGATTAGGGTTTTGAGTTTAGTTTTCTTCAGTTAGATCTATTGAGGTATGTTTTCATCAATAAAAGTTCTGCCTTTATTTTTTCTGTATTTTGTTTTGTTTAAGTTTCATTTGTGATGTGATTTTCATCCAGTTCTGTGTGATGATATTTTGGTTAAATTTTTGTTGATTTAAGTGGGAATTTGGACGGTGATTATGCAGTGAATGATTGAATTGTGATGGCAAATCACGACTTGATACTCGGGCAGAATCGAGATTTAAATCTTGGACACAGTCACCAACAGTTGGGTCTTGGGCATAATAACCACGTGGGTTTGGATTTAGGACAGAGTAATGATTTGGATTTAGGTCATGCGACTGAGGACCATGAACAAAGCTATAGTTTGCAGCAGAATCATGAGAACAACCAGAGTGGATTAGATTTGGGTCAGAATCAAAACCCTGAAAATGAACATGGGGGGAGTGTGGATGATGAGCAGCATCAAATAGTTATTGCTGCGCAACATCATGACTTGGGTTTGGGAGATGATCATGAATTAGTGGTTTCAGATGGAAATGAGCTTGAGCAGAATTTAGATTTAGTGGTAGACCAGAACCAGGAGATGGGTCTCGAAGCTTCTGATGATATGGTACAGCAGCATCATTTGTTAGTGACTACTCCTGTTGTTCAGTCGCGTGCGCTTGTACCAAATCCTAACTATGAATTGGCTGTTGGACAAGAGTTTTCGGATGTTAAGAGCTGTAGAAGAGCTTTAAGGGACGCAGCAATTGCTCTTCATTTTGAGATACAGACTGTCAAGTCTGATAAGACACGTTTCACAGCTAAGTGTGCCAGTGAAGGATGTCCTTGGAGGGTTCATGCTGCAAAGCTTCCTGGTGTTCCTACCTTCACGATCAGGACCATAAATGAAGGACATACATGTGGAGGTATCACACATCTTGGTCATCAGCAAGCTTCGGTTCAATGGGTTGCAAACTCTGTTGAACAACGCCTTAGGGAGAATCCTCATTACAAGCCAAAGGAGATACTCGAAGAGATCCATAGAGCTCATGGGATCACATTATCGTACAAGCAAGCATGGAGAGGGAAAGAGCGAGTTATGGCCGCTGTTCGTGGCTCGTTTGAAGAAGGGTATCGTCTCCTTCCCCAGTACTGTGACCAAATCAAACGAACGAATCCAGAGAGTATTGCATCAGTTTACGGGAATCCACAGGATAGCTGCTTCCAGCGTCTTTTTGTTTCATTTCAAGCATCGATCTTTGGTTTTGTGAATGCTTGTCGGCCATTACTTGGTCTTGATAGAACACTCTTGAAAAGCAAGTACCTTGGGACCTTACTGTTCGCCACTGGTTTTGATGGTGATGGTGCTTTATTTCCTTTGGCTTTTGGAGTAGTTGATGAGGAAAGTGACGATAACTGGATGTGGTTCTTATCCGAGCTTCACAACCTGCTAGAGGTTAATACGGAGAACATGCCAAGGCTGACTATCTTATCTGATAGGCAGAAGGGTATTGTAGATGGCGTTGAAGCGAATTTTCCAACTGCTTTTCATGGATTTTGCATGCGTCATCTTAGTGATAGCTTTCGAAAGGAGTTCAATAATACAATGCTGGTCAATCTACTATGGGAAGCTGCTTGGGCTCTTACTGTTATTGAATTTGAAGCCAAAATACTGGAGATTGAAGAAATTTCACAAGATGCTGCTTACTGGATTCGAAGAATTCCACCTCGTCTTTGGGCTACAGCTTATTTTGAAGGATCTCGTTTCGGGCATCTGACGGCTAACATAGTTGAATCCTTGAACTCTTGGATACTTGAAGCGTCCGGTCTTCCTATAATTCAAATGATGGAATGCATTCGTAGGCAGCTTATGACTTGGTTTAATGAACGCCGAGAAACAAGTATGCAATGGACTACAATACTTGTGCCATCTGCTGAGAGAAGGGTTGCTGAGGCTCTGGAGCGGGCTCGCAGTTATCAAGTGCTTCGTGCTAATGAAGCTGAATTTGAAGTGATTTCTCATGAAGGAACGAATATTGTGGATATTCGAAACCGTTGTTGTTTGTGTCGTGGATGGCAACTTTATGGGATTCCTTGTGCCCATGCTGTTGCAGCGCTTCTCTCTTGTCGGCAGAATGTCCATCGATTTACTGAAAGTTGTTTCACTGTTACAACTTACCGGAAAACATACTCACAAACTTTGCATCCTGTTCCTGACAAGACCCTCTGGAAAGAAGCATCTGAGAATGGAGCAAATCCAGCTGCCGAAGTACTCATCAACCCACCTAAGTCACTTAGACCACCTGGCCGGCCAAGGAAGAAGCGTGTTCGTGCAGAAGATCGTGGTCGTGTGAAGAGAGTTGTCCATTGCAGCCGCTGCAACCAAACAGGTCATTTTAGAACAACATGTGCAGCACCTATATAAGGCTTCCGTTTTCTTCTCTGTTATTAGGATTTGATTAATTATGTTCTTGTGTGAGAAGTAAGAAAAGGTTAGAAGGAAAGTTTGCTAGTGCTTCTGTGCAAATCTAGGTAAATTTGTTCCATGTCATTTGTATGAGTGTTAAGTTCATTGGCTGCATTCGAAAATCTCAACATAGTTAAATAAGTCATTGTTTTACTTCCTCCTATCAGTACTTACCCCCAATGGACAATCACTAATGTATGATAGTGCATGCTATTAATTTAGCAAAGTATCTGGGAAGCATAACCCTGGAGCAGTTTACTGTAAGTCTGGCTCCACTAGTTAAGAGTTTCTATTTTTGCTTGAATTCTGGTTTTCTTCCTATTTTTTTTTTTTTTAAATCTACTGCTTAGGCACTGAATTGGTATCTTTGTCAATTGAGGGTCACACTGCTTAGGCACTGAATTGGTATCTGTCATTGAGGCCCTCTTGGCTGCAAATGGAAAGTTTTGTTAAAATCTGCGAGTGCTTTTAGAAGTGCAAATTTTACAGTGAACTTGGCAAATTGTTTATTTATGTTAATGGAGGACCAGCTTACTATGCAACTGCTAATTTGAATTTGGTGGATTTCTGAATCTTGTTGGCAAATACGAAAGTTTTACAACTTCACAATTCACATAAAGCAAACTCAATATCGTAATAGCTTTTCTTGTCTAGATATCGTAATAGCTTTTCTTGTCTAATTTTGTAATAGCTTTTCTTGTCTAATTTTGTTGATGTTGCGCTCATTAGTGGGGTGTACGACTGTCCACTGTCCAGCCTAAACCGGGTCAAACGGGCCAGGTAATGTTTTTAAGCAGGATGGAAAATGTTTGGGGTTCTGATTGCAATAAAATTAAGCCAGAGAGATGGTTGAAGAGAGAAAATATTACCGACCAAACTCAGTTATGAATCAGCCAAAATATTCTCTTATAGGAAGCATCAGCATATTGGGAAGTAACAAGATTTTACATCGTCTACCATCTGCTGTATGATAGAATTTTAGAAAAGAGTGAGAACTATACAGCATTTCCTATCAAGAAAGAAGTAAGATATATAGCATTCTTGTATACATTTGACCCCGTGAGTTCACCCACTCACGCTGTTTCACCAAAGAAGTAGAAAATTGAGAATGCAGACAAGTTGAACAGTCACCCCAACTTTGAACGTTTTGAATGACTTTCTTGCATCCAATCAAGGCATTGCCAGGAAGTACGATTGGGATCGGCAAGCTGCCATTGGAGAGATTTTTGTTGCTGCCAAAAATATAATAAATCAGCATGTGAATTTCAAGTTCTGAAAAGAGTTACTGGTGCAGCAATAATTTCTTACCCATTCACTGACTTGGGGTCCTCCAGTCTTAAGCTGTAAAACAGTCATGATTTCCCTCCCATTCACCAATGGTTTCATCTCCCACACATTTTCGAGACCTGCATTAAAGAATATAATCTTCACACCATTGAATAGTTAAACAGATGACCATTGGTGATTGTAAAAACATGTACACCAGAAGTAGGAAAAAAATACAAGCACTTCTCTCTTGACCAAGACCAAGACCAAGACCAAAGCTCTTTTTCCAGTAACAAGTGCCGGGTAGAGCAGAGATAAACCGCATAACGATCTTATCTCCAAAATTGCGACAAAAGTTTTTACACCGGCCGTCAGCCTGCCTAGACGCAACCCACCAATTGGTAATATCATAGACTGATGCTATTCCAACTAGAATTAGTAAGAGCCAGAAACTATGACATGTGATGAGCCGACATTCAAAGGTAAGGCTTGACTGGTTTGATCTGGTTGTAATAGCAAATATCGGCATACGTATATATAAGGATTGCTGGAAATCGGATCATTATTTCATGCCAGCACGCTCAATTTATCATTCTATTTCTATGACATAAAAGAAGTAATTGAAAACAGGGATGTGCATGCCTCAAGCTGGATGGCATGAGTTTGTAAGCCTTGTAATACTGGGACCAGATGAAGTGAATTACACAGAGTAGGTTGCCACCTTTTTTTGCAGTTAAGTCATACGTGTAAGTGAGTCGGTAGACATACCTAGTCTCACAATGGCACTTCCAACTGTTGTAAACAAGTTTCTGCGCAAGCCTAACTCAAGCTGCTTGTCTTCAGAAACTTCAGCACGATCGAAGTCGATGGGGTATGATAATGTGGAGATCAACAAGGCAACACGCCAGAAACTCTTGATTTCCCGTAAAAGCAATCCTAAAAATATGTACAGGATGTCAGATAACAGCACACAAATGAACAAAAAACAGACATGTCTGATGTTTATCTACATTTGATAATGTTGATCTACAATCAGGCTTGAATGCATAAAATGAAGCAAGACCCAGGGCTGTGGTTTTACTGCTTTGTAGACCTTCTATTTCCACGGCCTTGTATTAATGAGGCCATTTTGAGGGATTATCCAATAAACCACCAATCCATGAACCATATGCAATATATGTCAAGTAACTAGCTCAGGGTAAGCAAATCATGAGCATTTAGTATTTCTTAACCTGCACATATTCGCGGTTTTGAAGTCACTGTGACATCAAATTTTTCTCTTCGATTACCAGCTTCAGCAGTTTTGATTTCAGTTAAGGAAGGAATCAACGATATGAAACTTTCTGATGCATTGTGTAAGCTTATAACCTAGCAACATAAAAGTTATATGTTTGATGGCATCAGATAACAACAGAAAATATATAAAGACCAGCAGCGAGAAAAAACTATAGAATGCTGACAAACATACATATCCAAACCACGTGTAAGATATACAAACTACCATCCAAGAGAAAAACAGAAAAGCACAACAAGAGAAAATATGCTCTGACCATTTTCGAGTCGTTAACTTTCAGCTTCAGAGAATTCAGAAAGATGTAATTTGCAACAGGAATCTGAGGAGAACAGGAAAATTATGCTCATTAAAATGAAGATTGCAAGAGAAAACTTAGAAAACAATACAATGACGCTTGGATGATAATCAAAAAGGAAATAATCTAATTATAAGTGAAATAGTAGATACTACTGATCTTGTTACTGAACCAAATCTTTCATGACAATGAACCAAAATCTTACGACACATTGAGGGTTCCAACAATTACCGATTGCAGTTACATGTGTTGTAATTTTTTATTTTTTTCTTAAGAATAGGAGTAATACATTTCATGCTGGCATGCTTACTCAGAATTTTCCAACGTGACTTGCTCTTCCTATGAAACAGTAAAGGCTTAGGGCCCACTGATGGATTAAGACAATCACCACCAAATACTCTATATGGACTTATCGCACTTATGTTCTCTAGAATAACATGGTAAGAGAACTGACAAAAATAAATGTAACAAATCAATATGGTTAAACCAGCAGTGAGAATAAATGATATGTAAATATGTAATAATATCTATAAACACGCTTACCTTTTTGCCTTTGTTGTCTCTGTATACAATTTCTCTGAGAGGATAAAAAAGTGCTGAATATAAGTACAGCCTTCTTTGCTCATCCTACAATAAAATGAAACGACAAAGGTTTAACCCTAAGTAACTATTCCAGAGACATTAAATAACTCAAAGATAACAAAAGCGACCATGCAAAATTTAACACATGCTAATACCGGGGTAGGAACATCATAAAATCCAGAAACTAGAATGTGTTTACCGATGACCACAACGTGCGTCTGTATCAGAAACTCATCTACCTCACAAACTATATTACCAACCGACACAGTTAAGACGCCAGGTTGGGTAATACAACATCGGCGCTTTTAATATAAAACCATATGGAACACTCAACCAAACATAAGAATCTAAAGAAGTCCCAGGTTTGTATGAGATATTTCTTGGTACATGGTGTTGTATGTATTGATGAGTAAATCAGCACTTAATTATACTACAACAAGTAGTCGACGTGCATCCATATTTGAACTCTCTGTGGTTGTCATTGAATCTCAGTTTCTGGATTTGCTCAGTATTCATACCAAGATGAGATAAATATCATGAAAACAAGGAAAGATTTATTCTGCGGAACTTACAGTAAAAGCCGTGCATCCAATTAATTCTAAGAGATTCCATGCAGCATCCACAGAAGCGATGCAGAGCCTGTGAAATGGATGGCAAAGGTAAGCGGATGCACAATATCCACAAAACGGCTTGTTATCAATATGCCAAACGACATAAATTCATCACAAAGGCTCTTCACAATGTGGTGCACTTGGCTGCACCCATGAACCAGATCAGAGTGAATATTTGAACTTTTTCAACAATAGGAAGCTATCAGGGTTTCTTTTAGCAATATAGTGCACCTGTCACACCCTTCCAATACAGCAGGCTCTGAATTGGAGGGAAGAGGAAAACAACCCAAAATAGTTGCAAACTACATATGTAGGTCATTGCTTGAACTGGGTGTTTGCCACAAATCATGAGATCGATCTGCACAAAGTGGGAAGGAAACAATCAATACATGGATGCATAGATATTTGTATGAAGAAAAAGCATATTGTCTCAGACATAAGCCAAAAGATGAGTATACTTCATGCCCAATGCGCTCCCTGCTGATTTTATCCGCAAGAGCAACTCTAACCTCATCACTAGCTGCAGCTTCCTTCAACTCTTCATCCAGTTCAAAACAGAACCTTGCACCTGGAATGCTTATGATTATCAAATACCAATAGAAACAGAAGTGCACATGTAGACAATTTGAGCGAGGTACCAACATGATTCTCTATGCTGAAATTTCAAACTACTTTATGTACACACACAATAGACACTAATGACAGATTTTTTATACTTCTTTTGACATGCATCACCAATACACCTGTTAACACATTATGATTTATGAAATATAGTGTTCGAAATTTTAGCTAAGGTAGTCTTACTGAAAGGATTGCATAAATGTGCACTCTAGGCGGGAAACAGATCAAATGATCCACATCATAGCACAAACGGCTAAATGTAACAGAATCGACAATAAAGAAGATTGAATACTACTGCAATTCCTGCCATTATCGTTGTTAAATGATCAGATATTCAGACATTCAAACATCTGTGAGTTCTATTATGCTCCTATTTGGTATTATAAACTAGGAGTCAGACATTCAGTTAAAGCATCGACCAACACAAATAGTGAAGACACAATAAAACAAAAAGGAGTAGAGCTGGTACCAAATCGAATAGCACGAAGTACTCGTAGAGGATCGTCTAAGAATGTCTCCTTTGGAGGTAACGGAGTCACGATCTTTCCAGATCTTAGATCTGATAAACCTGAATAAAGAACAACATTCAACGCTGCAGGTAGTTTCAACAAGGAATAATACATGAGCCCATGTAGTGCAAGTTGATCAACTCTAACCTCGTCCAGTAAAATCTTCAACTGACTTCTTGTTGATATTGTAGAACAGACTGCCAAAGAACAAAAATAAAAGTCCATTTTGATAATGAATTAGTCCGGGGTGAGCATGAAGACAAATCATACTTTTAAAATAAGAAACTACAATAAACAAATCACACGATGTTAGATGGAGCATTGTTCATGTGAGGCTCATCAGTTCATGGGCATAATTGGCTATTCCAAGGAAAGAAGCAATATAGCCATTTAGAGCAACTACCTGTTGATAGTCAAATCTCTTCGATATGCATCCTGTTCAGCAGAACCAAATTCCTGTCGAACATTGGATACACGTGCGCATTATAACTCAACAACATTATAAATAAAAATCATGCATTTTCAAGAATACCCGTCACTGGGAAAAGGTTAACGCTAACAATGACTGTTACAAACAACTCCAGAAGCTCTTGAAACATTCAAACTAGTTAGCAATTTAAACATCTATTAGAAGATAACACCCTACATAATATTGGGCAATAAATATACAGTATTATATATCAAAAACATTTAATTATAAATTAATCAAGATACATAGTAAACTCTAATTGATAAAACCAATTTTTTACCATAGTAGGAATGCGGCTGTTTTTATTATACGTTTCGGAGCGCAAGTTTACAAAATCAATCCATTCCCCAAACAATTTCATCCTTGCTGTTTCCAAGTGTTTCGACTGATCAGGATTGCTGCAATGTAAACACTCACATAGTAAGGGGAAAAAAAAAAAGAAAAAAAAAACTAATTAGGCAAGCAATTGAATGTTACAAAATTAAGTTCTCGTAATAAGAGTGTGGCCAGTAACAACCATTGAATAACAGCAATTCCTTGAATCTCTTCCCCAGCAAACGATAAATATTCATTAACCTTTTCACAAAACTCTTTTCCCATCATATCATCCAATGCAATATCAATATCAGAACAATCTTTCCCTAAAATCTGTAAATATTCAAATCATTCACAAACATAACAACTGTAAAACCCTAATCGGAATGATCACAGAATATACAAATCAAATTTGACATCTAACCTTATCACGAACCCAACCGCCAGCAACACGAAGTTGTGTTTGGAGATTAAAGTGACGAAGAACTTGCAATAATCTTTCAAATATTTGATTCTCTTTATCTGTGAGACTGATTTCATCTTTTGCTTGACCAGATAATGAAGAAGAAGAACCGGCCATTGCTCTGCAACTAAAACCTTTGTGAAACCCTAATATGTTTGGTTTGAAGCTAGAGTGTCGAAATTGTGTAGCGGGAAAAGAGTGAAGTCTGAAAATCGACGATAGACTTGTACTGGCGAAGAATTGCAGTTTGGTAGTACCGTTTAATACAACTTTCATGTTTAAAGAATACGGAAGTAGAGCCATCTTTGGTGCTCTTTTTCATAATTTTGTATTTTGTATACAATTTATCCCAAGTAAGGCCAAGCGTATTTCGCTTCGCTACAGCTTAATTGTTGCGAAATCTAACTATGGTCTTCCGTGTATATAGCGATATTGATCACATTTGATGAGCTTTGAAACGTAGAAAAATCATACGGAAACTGAATTTTCGTGGGATTTTTTACTTTACCGAAACTGAGTACCCGTGCAAAAGTATACAATTCTGGTTTTCACTATTCTATGCTAATATACTCTTTTCCACTTGCACCTGCTGACCGAGCTGACGTTGTATTCTCTTCTCCAAGATCACCAACTACTGACCTATTTGACCAAAGTCTTCCTTATATAGGAGATTCTCATCCAAAAGAACCCTGATTTGACCTAGTATCCCCAACTTCTTATTATATCGAGGAACTAGCAATTCAATCATCTATTTTTTCATTGTTTTTATTTTATTAAAACTCTTTTTTATTTTTTACTAAACGGATACTCAGTATCCTCTTTGCACTATTTTACAAAGAAGCATAGTTTCCACGTTGTTTAGCTAAAGGATGCTTTTTCTCATAGTGAAATTACTTTTTGACGCATTTCACGACGCTTCAAATAAGGGATACCATAGTGTTTGGCCTAAGTGCAACTTCTATGGGTTACCCTTGTATCTAATAACTAATGCTATAAAGAAAATATTGTAGTGCTTTTTGGTATGATACCGCCTAAGGTCTTAAGTTGTCCTCGTTTAAATTACTAAGAGCTTCTCCAATGGTTGTTATGTGTGTTTTCTAAGTGGCAACACAAACAACGTATTCTCATTCCAATTTTCCTGTTAGGTGAAAAAAATAACTCATTTACTATGATATAGTCTGTGATCATTTTTAATTAAATGTAAATTTTATTTTAAGTAATTTTAAGATTTTATTAAACTTAGAGCATCTCCAATGGTGTATGGATATTTATCCCATGTGGAGACCTAAAAAAGAACGCGTAATTGGGGGATATGGGAATTAATTGGGGGATATGAATTACTTCCCCCAACCCATGATTTCGGCTAGGGGTGACCATTGGTTATGAAAATACTAAAATACCCTTCCCACAAAATAAAATCAAAAACTTAAAATCAAAAAACAAAATCATATCCCCCATTTCCATCTCCACTTCTTATTAATCTTATTTAGGGGTGGAGCTTTGAAACCCAAATATTTCTCATTCCCTTTCAAATTCTAAACTATCCCCACTCTATATCAAATTCTATTCTCTTCACTTTGGAAACCAATTTTTTTTTTATTCGGAAGTGATGAAGATCATGCTGAAAGTGATGATGACCATGCCGGAATTGATGAAGACCATGCCGGTCTTCATATCAACTGACCATGCCTAGTGATGGGACCGATTAATACCGAGAAAAATTCAAAACGGAAGTGATGAAGACCATGCTTAATTGATGAAGACCATATGCCGGAACATGATCCTGGCATGCTCGAGAATTTCCTATCAATGCCGGTAGTCAAGTGAAAAAAAAATCAACATTATGGATACTTTTCATCCTGTTCCGGCATAGACATTTAAGCAAAATACTATGCCGGAACATGTACCGGCATGCTCGAAAACTAGATTACCATGCCGGTACCTGTTCAAAACCAGAAAAAAATCAACATTCTGAAGATTTCCAACAATTGCCCGCATGGGTTTTTGGTTGAATACCATGTCGGCACCAAGCTTTTTCAGCTGCAACAATGGTGGATTCAAAGAAAAAAAAATCAAATTTTCAACCTCTTATTAGCGGTAATTCTCTCATCACAATCATCTTCCATTTTCAAAAAAAAAATTCCACTCAAATTTTTTTTTTTCTCTCCTTCTACTCCTCACTCACACAAATTAAAATAAAAACACACACTAATCTATCCCCCAAATACTTAAGTTTTTTACTGATTATTATTAACCACTAAATATGATTAGTGAGGGCTAGATTAGGAATTAAAAAAATAATTAGATAAGGGGTGACCCAGCTTTGCTATTTGGATCCCTATTTTGTCTTGTACCTATATCCCCCAATTGTGGGTTCCTAAAAAAGAGGTATTTAACAACATAGAATCAAATAATTTTTTTTGTTTTGATAAGCATCTCCAGTGGTAGTTGTATCCATACCTATTTTGAAACACTTGTCACTTATTTGTAGAAAGTTATTCCACAAAATCTAACAAAATAAATAAAATAAAAACAAATAGTGATGACGTGGGTATGGATGAGAGTCTCTAAAAACCCATACTCTCTTCCAAACTCAAACTTCCACGTTAGATTAAAAATTTAATATCCAACCACCACTGGAGAGGTTTTTTTTGTTTAGAGTTTCTAAAATCCTAGGTGGCTTCAATATTTTTAGAGACCCATATTCCATTGGAGATGCTCTTAAAAATGGTTATTTAATATTTTAGAATTAACTTATTTAAGCAAAAACTTACTAAGATAGCTTGACATCCTCAAGGTGAATGTCTGGTTTAGGATAGCTTGACCTTGAGGATGTCTAACAAAAATTAAGCCATGTCATCTTCACATTGATTTAAGAAGTTGGGGTTAGAGAAGAATTTTAGGAAATATGAATGTCTATCTTATGTCATCTTCATACATTACATCGGAGAAGCTCGAAGTCCTACTATATCATGTAAATTTAATAAATATGTAAATTAAATAAATATTACATATTTACAGAAATGGCATTGTCTTAAAAGTATATTAAAATTTCTAAAAACTTAATATCTTTCAAAATACATACATGGTTTTTATAAAATTTATAAAAAAATTTGGAAAGCTCTTAGAATTATCTATATTACAAGTACAAATAAGAATACTGAATTTCTATTTTATGCAAACAAAATTATTACTTTCAAGTCAAATTCAAGCATATGCATCGCACATGTGTTAGGCCGGTATTGATTAAAGAACAGTGAATATTAACAGAGAGCGAACCAAAAACAAAAGAGATGGAACCCAATCAAACTATTTCACACTTTGGACGCCCTTTTTTTTTTAATGAAAACCAACTGTGACGGATTCAAAGCTAATAATTTAGGAATACATTTCTCTGATAAAGCTTCATACACCTACTAAAATGAGTGCATTATGAAATATCAAACCTCAGTAATGACTAATCCTAAGTTCAACAGTTGGAAATCCGTTGATTTTCACCGGATTTTCAAAGTAATGGAAGGTGGTGTTATGTGTTTCAGAATGTGCTCATTTTTGGTAGGAACGTATGAGAAATGTATCCCCAAACTGGTAACTTCAAATCTGTTACCATTTAGGTTTTATTGGAAAAAAAATGGCATCCAAAGTTTGAGATAGTATGAGAATAATAGTATGAATGGATCCTCACTCAAAGCCAAAACATGTGAGTGAAAAAAGAAATGAAAAAATATCAAGAGAATAAAAAAAAATACATCTCCAAACTCACCTTAGTCTTTAAATACGAAGATTCAGTGCAGGAGCTCTCAAACATATCCCATGTTTTTGGCCTTGCATATTTATTTTTAGAACTATTCGAAATAAGTTTTTTTTTTCTTTGATACACGAAAGTCGGGCCCAGGGCCCTACCCGAACTCAGCCAGTCGGACTGGTCCCACTGCCATAACCCATATAAGTATTACATATAAAAGGAGTATTTTATGAGATCTCCAAATTCTTGAGCGAAGACCCGATCCGCTGACCTCTTATTTGAGAGTCAGGATCCTGGCCAACTGGGCTAACCCAAGATGGTTACATTTTCAAAGTATCCTTTACGACCATGTTTTATAATACTGGTGACGAGACTAATTAATAAGCATCATATTTTCTATCTATATTCATGGCTAGCATCCTAAGTCTATTAATAGCATCACTTTCGCTTATCATAGATTGGCATTGATTGTCTGTTCCTGCCTATGCCTATGCTCTTATAAACTTTATTCACGTCCTCAGATAAATCCGTATAAGAAGTTATTTCTTCTCAAAATATGCATTTAAAAAAATTTTGTTTCCTTCTTCCTGATGAGTGCCAAATATTGCATATTTCTACATCTTTTTATTTGCATTTAACTCATCTTTTGTGCTTAGAAATCAAATATTATCCCAAATTCTGTATTTTCTCTGTTTTCAAGAATAAATACTTGTACTAATTAATTTTGTGTTTTTTGGTAGTAAATAAAGCTCGGAGAAATTAAGGAGCCAAAGGAGCAGAAAATTGGAGACGAGCGTCTATGGAGCAGAAAGCCAAAGCCCGCGCGCGCATCAGTTGCAACCCAACAAGTAGCAACCCATTTATAAGACATGGGCTTGAGCAATCCAAGACCCGGCCCATAACCCGGATCCAAGCCTGTCGCATCAGCCCACGCATCGGTTTCCGCCGTATCCAACGCTCGCATCGGCCCGCGCATCGACTCTCGCTTGCTCCGCTTCACACCGAAACCACCTATACCTTCACCCAAACCAAACACTCCTCTCATTTTTCTTTTCTCTCCTCCCCCAACAAAACCAGAGAATTCCCTCACCTTTTTCCCCAGACCAAAATTGCAGAGCCACCTTCTTCTTCCCCGACCAGCACCACAGCCACCAACACAACCACCAGTACAACCGCCTTCACCACCTCCTAGTTTCTCTCTATCTCCTTCATAGCTTCTTCACCCTAGAAGCTAAGTTTGAGATAGAAAGAGTTAGGGTTAGGGTTCGTCAACAGTGGGGGAAACATCAATTTAATGGAGTGCAGCGCCGAATTAACAGAGGGGACAACTGATTCAGCGGCTTTAGGTGAGAGGGTCTTCACTTAATTTCTGATTTGAAGTGAGTTAAGGGTTTGCATGTATAAATAGGGATGAGCAGTGTATATAAATGCTTATGCCTGGATTAGCCAGTGCACCAAGCTAGATTTTAATTTGTGCTTTACTTATGCTTATGATGTTCTAATTTAATGTGCTAGGGTGTTGATGAAACCCCTAATTTTCATGTCAAGTTAATCAATCTTTGGTTTTGTTTTTGTTGTGCTATAGTGTGTTAGGATTAGTAATTAATTGATGAGCTTATGAGCCTGTGATGAGTTGTAATGTGAAAAGACAACTCATACTAGGGTGAGTTAGTAAAAATTAGTTAATGAACATCTACTTGAGACCTTCAAGGGAAGGCACAAGAACATAACCTGAGCTACATTACCTTAGCATAAGATTAGAAGGTGGATTCACTGCCCTAGTATTCTACAATCTGTATTTACATCTTAGAATTACAGTCACAACAACTCCTTGTCGTATCGACACCAAAATCAAACCATATTTGTGTTACTACCCCTTAGAAATCAGTTTATTGAAGCCTTGAGATCAACTTACACAACCCCAAATCTCTGTGGATCGACCTGTACTTACCCTGCCTCCAATAGGCACTGTGCACTTGCAGTTTACCTGTAGGCAATCACTTTTCCCAGCCTACCAAGTTTTTGGCGCCGCTGCCGGGGATTTGGTAGTGTTGCTGTGTTGATTACTTGCTTTCTTCACTGATTTTCAATTCACCATTGTATATATGTGCTTTGAATCTTTTTGTTTAGCCATTATTAGTGCAACTTAGCTATTAATCATCTATCTGCGTACATTGCATTTTAGCCTTGCATTGTTAGTATAACGTCATCTCCTTCACATCTGTTTAGCATTAGTTGTAGTAGTTTTTCTTTTGTTTTTCAGTTATAGCTTCCTTCCATCTGTCCTTATAATCAGCATTTCAGATCTTTTTGTTAAGCTCTGCATCTTGCATCTCACCCTGTAGCTTTTAATTTGCTATAGCCCTGCAGTTTACTTTGCTGATTTGTATCATAAACCTGTAAATCTTCATTGTTATATTTGCTAGTGGTTGTTGTTTCAGCTCCATAGCATCATTGAACCTTGTTGTCAGTTATTGTTATCCTGTGGATCAATTGGTACCTTAGGTGTAGCTCTGAATTTTGTCATTTTAGCATTAGTGCTCTCTTATTTTAACTCCATCTACGCAATTCTGGAAACTGAAGTTACCTTGTTGAGCTAGCGGTACACGAAATCTCTGCTTGAGCAAGCCTAGGAGGAGAAGAAAAAGGCGCAGGACGATTGTGGAATTGCCTAAACCCGATTTTTATCGGTGGTATCATTCTCTAACCTTGCTCTGTGTGATGAATATGTGTATGTGAACCATGCCTGCATGATAAACTTGAGCTTTGCAAAACTCTGATCAGCCCCTGCAATTCATAGTCTTCATTTGAGTGTTTCCTTGATAGGCTGTTCACTTGCCACACTAATAACTCGAGCATAGTGCACCCTAAATGTATGCATAACATGTTATTGGGCTAACCTGTGTTGAATGCTAGACCTTATTCACCTATTGAATTAGCTACCCTGCCAAGCATTACCTTGAATGCATGATAAATCCAGCTGCCTTGCCAGGCAATGCTCAACATCTGAATTTTCACTTGCACCTTTGTGTGTTCTGTGCTGTAACCCCTTAGCTTCAACAAAGCCTGTGCCTAGCTCCAGCCCCTGTAGCTGTTGAGTTTGAGCTGCAACCTGGTTAACCTAGTTAGTTGTTTACCCAAGTTAGTTGTTAGCTGTTGCCCTGAACTTCATCAAGCTCTATTCAGTCAACTAAAGCTGTTGACAGCCTTGTGTGATCACCTGTATTGCATATCTTTCCATGTTCACTTGATATCAACTGAGACTGTTGACATCAACTGAGTGAGTTGGCACCATTGCCCTGTACCTTTATGCATGCTTTACTCTGTCAACCAAACCTGTTGACAGACCTTGTATGAGCTTATAATCTGCCGATTGCTAAGTCATCTTCACTTGCTATCATTTTCACTTGTTGAATGCTAGGTCATCTGTGTAACCCTGTTGAGCTTTCTGCATTGCAATTTTTGAGCATAATCTGTGAAAATTATAACATCAACCAACCCAGTTGACACTCTGTGTCATGTCAAATGTGCTGTAAAATGTTGAAATTTCCTATCTCAAATGTTGCATCTGTGAATCTGTGAATCTTTGATGTTTTGAATGGTATGCCATGCTCACCTGAGAGGTCAGTTTCTTGCTGTGATCACAAACCTGTTAACCCTGCATATCTGTGCATGATCTCTAAATTTTGAGGCCAACTGACCTTGTTGACACTCTGTGGCATGTTGTAAAGAGCTAGCTTGTTGCTCATCTGTGCATCTGTTGCATCTGTGAATCATATCCATCTGTTGCATCTGCCCTGCATCTTTGCACATGATCTAGTAGCATGTTGACCTGTTGAATCTGTTGGGCCATGATCACCTGCCAAGCTAGTCACCCAACCTATGCAATATCTTGAAACTGTGCACCTGTGGCACCTTTGCATAATCTGTGACATTTGAATACAATTGTTGCCTGCTAAAATCTTGAGCTCTTCTGTGCTCTGTGCATTACTACTTGTCTAAGTAGTATAACATTATCAATCTGGTGTACATAAGAAAGGCGCTGTGATATTTTGAGTAACATCCGTGCTAACTAAATTATTACATCACTGTGAGTCTCCCTGTTTTAAGAAATCATTGGTTGTTTGAGTGCTATATATGCCTAGTGTGTGATGGGCTATAGGTGTTTCTTTTTGAGTTCAAATTGATAGCCTGGCATGATAGGATTTTGGACTGACAGTAGATATGAAGAATCATCACATAGGTCAATTAGAGAGCTTGCTTATGGGCATGCTTCACAATATGAACCCCCCCAAAGACCATGATGTCAATGATTTTAGGGAATATTATGAACCTTCTCAGGGCCCTGAACTGGAATACACATACCCTAATCATTACGCGCACATGTATCATCAACCGCCATGGGAGGTTGAACAAGGCTGTCCTCCAATGAACCCTTGTATGCAGTCGATAATGGAGAATATCAAACTCATAGAGCAAAACAATGCTAGGTTTGAATTACAAGCGTTGCATGATCATCCATATAGCAACATCTCTGAATTCCCCTTCTCTAGTGAACCTCATGCACAACCATGTACTGAATATCCATATGAGACAAGGATATCCACTAGTGAAGACTCTCCTTCCATTGAACAACTTACTATGATTCTTAAAATGAACCTGATTCATTTACAAAATGAAGAATGGAAGGAATTTCATGATAGGATGTTTGTTGTCCCTAATAAAGTAAATTTTGAAAATAGTGTTTCTATTCCTACTCATGCAACTGACACTGAATATGAACCTAATCAAGAGGTAAATGAGTGCACTAGAAATGCTACAATTTTGAATAGGGAAATGCATTTTTGTTATGATGATGATGATAATGAATATGATATGTTAGAAGAGCATGTGTATCTTTGAAAATATGGTGGAACATTTGGGTTCGAGACATTAAGCTTCTCTCTTGTGAACCTTATGAATGATGCTTCTTCTAATATTCAATCCATACATACATGTGATGCTGAATTGGGGTTTGAACAATTGTTCACTGAAAATGAGCATGCTATACAACTTGCATCTGACCTAGGGATAGCTGAATTGTCTGTTGACACAGATGATTCAATGCATGTAATTGATGTGTCTAATTCTCGGCCTAGGTCACAGTGTGAAGTTTCTTGTGATCTCCCTATGCATGAAACTAAAGTTGTAGATGATGATTATGGACTGGGACTTGTCGAAATATTTTATGAACATGAGCATGTTACATCACGTGTAGATGACTTGGGGGATACCGATGTGAGTGAGAATGGTACTCTTGATCTCACACATGTGAACAACTTAGACATGACCAACTGCCTGCTGATAAGTGCATATTTCACATATATTTAATGTCAATTCCATGCTAGTATATGTTGGTTTTCTTGCAAATTATTGTATATTACGCTTGTTTTCTCTTATTTGTGTTTTGTTAGATAAATCATCCAAAAGAAGTGAATATGCACTTAATTGTGCAAGGAAAGAAGCTAGCTATAAGTGGAGAAAGGCCAAAGACCAATTGGAACTCGTTCAAATACAAGATTTCTACTTTTCATTGTGTAGAGGACGAGAAGATGAAGACGATGGCGAAAGAACGGAGTCATTCTGAGTTCGTATGAAGAAGTTATGAGCAAAACAAGAACTTGGAGGACTAAGGGCAAAATGGTCATTTTATCGGGAAGTGCTATTGGCATCCCAACTGGATGATAAGGGACACCTTCCTGTTAAGGGGTAGTCAAGTTCAAGAGAAGTGCTAAAGGGAGTCCAGTCTTTTACTTAAGGGGGCATAACATTCAAAGATTGTTAAAGGCACCCGGCTTATTACTCGGGGCACTTCATCTTCACTGTTCTTAAAAAGAACACAGAATGGCAGCCGGTGCTCGTGATGCTGATGATCATGATGATCACGATGGTGATCGATTTTCATCAAATTGATTTTAAGCTTTTATGGACATCATTGGGTTATTGGAGATGATATAAGGCTTGGGTAGGAGTCGATTTTAAATCGGAGGGCTCGAGCGAGTTCGGGAGATGATGATGATGATGATCGTGATGATCAAGATGTGACGATTTTGAGGTAATTCTCGAATTCAAATGAACCAATGGGCTCTCTGGAGCAATTAGAAGATATGGGTCGTGATTGAAAATGTGTTTAACAAATCAGTGATGTTGCTGCCATCGATTATCAACAGTACGGACGATGAAGATGTTTTACCGGTTATGCCATGGTTACAGGGAACGAGCTCAAGCTAGAACCCAGAGAAGAAGAACTCGAGTTATTATTAGATGTCGAGCAGATGGAGGAGGCTGTGGTCTGTATGATGATCGATAATGGAGTTGGATTACTGCCATTGTTATCAGTGATTATAGGACTTCGGTGATTGGTAAATGAGGTCTCGAAATTCAGGAAGTGAAGTAGAGCACGAGTTTCTTTGGTTGACGATGAAGAATAGGTTGCTTTGCCATTAACGGTGGTGGTCGATAACCAGCCAAGTAATGAAGATGGAGAGCTCGACGGGGTGATGGAACTGAGTAATGGCTTCTGCCATTTGCTCAATGATGACGTCACCATAGGACCATCCAACACGTGCAGCAGAGTGAAAGAAGTTCAAGAGTCGTACAAATAAAGGAGGGATAAGGTGAGCACGTGGTGGAGCCACAGGCTGCGATCGGTTCTGCGGAGTTTTTTTGACGCGTTTTGGAGAAGTGAAGATATGATGTATCGCGGAGCATTGGGGTCAGATAGATCGACGGTACAGATTAGGATACAAAGAGTTCTCAGAGGATCGAATGGATCAGAAGACATTTGCGCGATACTAGAATATACTGCGTCGCGCCCAATAATCAGAACCTATTTTGTGATAACTATCACTGAATTTGAATCTCTATCTTGTGCAACTTTTGTGGATCGGCTAGGGTATTTGATGACTATAAATAACTACCTAAACCAAAAGAAAAATCAACTTCTTCTTTTATTATTCTTTTTCTCTAGCTAGAAGACAGAAACAGAGAGAAATAAAGTTTTGCTCCCTGGCTTTTCTTGTGAGTTTTTATATTTAATTCTATTTTTATTCTTTCTCTTTTATTTATTTGTAGAATTCTTTTTAGCTATGAGTAGCTAAACTTCTTTTTGATTAGGGATGATTTCAAAGTCCTGAACAATGAAGCTTTAATTTCTTAAACCAAGTTTATTTCAAGTTTTATTTTATTGTTGATTATCTTTATTATTTTTAATGTTTAAGAATATTGAGGGGTTATTTAAAGTGATCAATTAAATTAACCAATCAATAATTCTTCTACTAGTATTGGGGTTGGTGATACGTGTAATTGTCACTCAATTCTTTACACAAGTAGTAAATCGCAAGAGCTGATAGAGGGATTCTGTTAAGCAATTGTGTATAAAGATAACACTAGTAAGCGGGCCGAGCCTATGCGTCTGATGCTAGGATCAACCTGATTCACAGAGTGTAAAGCATTCGTTAATCTACACCTCGAGAGCTTATTCGTGGTGGGTTATTTGGATAGAAACTGGTAGTCGAGCGCTTCCGTATCCAGTGACAAGAGGAATCCGGGGGATAGCAGAGCTTATTGCTATTCTACGGTTGGTAACAATATAAATTCAACAATAGATAAACTTGTATTCAATTAAGTTTCAATTCGATGACAATGAAGGATTCCCTAGTCTTCTTTCTTCTTATTATTTACAACAAATCTTTTATATTTTCTTTTGTCATTTACTTTGATTAAAATCTAAAAACCCCCCTTTCGGTTACTTTTTAAACAACTAAAATCTCCCTGCTCTTCGTGGGAACGAACTCCTTGCCATTATATTACCAGTTAATAGTGTGGAAAGAAGTAATTAATTTGCTGTGTAAACGACGCGCATCAAATTTTGGCGCCGCTGCCGGGGAGCAGTCGGTAGCTTTTAGTTGTTTTATTTTATTTTAGTATTTTGTTTTTAGATTTTGCTTTTTATTTTTTGTTATTTTATTAAAAAAAAAAAAAAAATTTAATCATTTATTCTTAGATTTTGCTCTAGATTTTTTTTTTTTTTTTTTTGGTTTCAGGTATTTAATCTCTGGCACCGAAAGATTGGGATTATCTGAGGTGCGGAATTCAAACTCGCAAAGGAACGGTACTTCAAGCACGTCAGCAGTTACAACTAGAACCTTCTACAGAAGAGATGGTTAATACAGACGACGAGATAGATCCACCACCTCCACCTCCACCTCCACCTCCAGAGAGGAAGACGTTGAGAGATCTAACATCACCATGTTTGGAATCTCAACCAATGTGTATTACTCTAAATGACACAGTGGAACTTAAGTCAAGCCTTCTTCATTGGGTTCCAAAGTTCAAGGGACTACCGGTGAAGATCCTAATCGACACTGCAGTTTTTGAATACGATTAGAAGTATGAAAAAGAGCGATGATGATGATGATACGGCTTTTCTCAAGCTTTTCCGTTTTCATTAACGGACCAAGCGGACTCATGGTTCTATTATCTCCTCACTAGGGAAGTATTACCACATGGACCGGAATGAAAAAGCTGTTTTTGGAAAAGTATTTTCCTGCTTCTAAAGCTGCATCTATTCGCAAGGAGATTAGTGGCATTGTACAGATTTCTGGAGAATCTTTGTATGACTATTGGGAGAGGTACAAGAAATTGTTGGCGAGTTGCCCACATCATCAAATACCACCACAACTTATCATTACACACTTCTATGAGGGGTTATTACCGCATGAGAGACACTTGATTGATGCGGCTAGCAGTGGTGCACTGGCTAATAAAACTATCGAGGAGGCTACTAGTTTGATTGAGAGCATGGCTGCAAATACGCAGCAATTTTATACTAGAGATTCATCGGTGGTTAGAAGAGTTAGTGAGATGGGAGATTCTTCACACATAGAGCAACGAATGAGTAATATGGAAAAAATGGTACAACGTATAGCATCTGCAGTTGTTCCTTCATATGAAGAGGATGCCGAGGTAAATGCTATATTTCCTAATCAGAGGCCAAGATATGATCCCTACTCTAATACTTATAATCCTGGTTGGAAAGATCACCCAAATTTCAGTTATGCAAACAAGCAAGCTGCAGCTCCTAATCCATATGCAAGGCAAGGTGGTTTTCAACAACAATTCCAACCACAACAAGGTGATTTTCAACAACAAAAACCTCCAACTGAAGAATCTAAGATTGACATGCTCATCTCCATGTTTAAACAAAGTCAACAGAAATCCGATCAAAATCAGTTGAAAACTGATAATGCTATTAGGGATTTACAAACTCAGATGGGGCAAATGGCGACAGATATGAATCAAGTGAAAGCACAAGCCTCGACAAAGTTGCCATCACAACCTTTTGTGAATCCAAGAGAGCATGTCAATGCCGTAACTCTAAGAAGTGGGAGACAAACTGAAGAACAACAACAACAACAACATGTGGTTAATAACGACATTGAGAAGGAAGCAGAAGCGGAAACCGTACCAAAGGAAAAGCCAACCTCAACCGGCCAACCTAAGGACACGGTTCCCACCTTTACCACACCACCTCCTTTCCCTAGTCGTTTTGCCAAGTCAAAGAAGCAAGCTCAAGATAAGGAGATCATGGATATTTTCAGCAAGATACAAATCAACATTCCATTTATTGAGGCCATCAGAACCGTACCCAGGTATGCCAAGGTTTTGAAGGATTTATGCACAAGAAAGGATAGGTTGATTGCTAATCAAATTACTCAGGTGGGCGAAAGTGCTACAGCTATGTTACTGAAGAAGATGCCTGCTAAGTGTGAAGATCCTGGGGGTTTCACAGTGCCAATTACCATTGGTAACCGACGATTTGAGCGTGCTTTGCTTGATTTGGGAGCTTCCATAAGTGTTATGTCAGCCGATGTTTATGATTCTTTGAATCTTGGACCTTTAAAAGAGGCAAATATTACTATTCAATTGGCAAACAAGTCCAATATATATCCTAAGGAGTCGTGGAGGACGTGTTAGTTCAGTGAATCGAGTTAATTTTTCCTAGTTGATTTCTACATTGTGGATATGCAAAATGGAGAAAATTGTTCATCTACTTCGTTACTTCTTGGGAGACCGTTTATGAAAACTGCAAAGACGAAGATTGATGTGGACAATGGTACACTCACTATGGAATTTGATAAAGAGATAATTCGCTTCAACATATTTGAGGCCATGCGTTATCCTAGTGATGTGCACTCCGCTTTCTCTATTGATGTTATTGGTTCATTGGCACAACAAATGTTTGATTTGAGCAATGAAGACGAACTTGGAGTAGTGTTGCGAAATAGCATTGATTTGGACGTTCATGGGCAGCCGAATGTGGATGTCGAACTAGTCAAAGAGATAGTGGAGATGTGTGGTGCTTTAACAACATTACAAGAAGCTCGAACGGGTAATATCTCTTATATTTCTTTACCCGTAACTAATGAGGTTCCTTTACCTTCTATTGTGCAGGCACCTAAACTAGAATTGAAGCCTCTTCCCGATCACTTAAAGTATGCTTACTTGGGTGATAAAGAGGAACTTCCAGTGATTATTGCAAAGAATCTCAATGCTATACAAGAAGAACGTCTACTTCGGGTTCTGAAGGAGCACAAAACGGCCATTGGTTGGACAATTGCTGACATTAAAGGCATTAGTCCATCAATGTGCATGCATAGAATCCTTATGGAAGATGATAGCAAGCCGGTACGTGATGCTCAGCGTAGGCTCAACCCCCCAATGATGGAGGTCGTGAAGAAAGAGATCCTCAAATTACTAAGTGTGGGGGTGATTTACCCAATTTCGACAAACAAGTGGGTTAGTCCGGTGCAAGTGGTGCCTAAGAAATCGGGTGTCACTTGTTGTTAGAAACCAAGATGATGAACTTGTTCCTACACGAGTTCAAACTGGATGGCGAGTGTGCATAGACTACGAAAGCTCAATTCGGCTACCCGCAAGGATCACTTTCCTTTGCCTTTCATTGATCAGATGTTAGAGAGGCTGGCGGGACATTCTCATTATTGCTTTTTGGACGGTTATTCGGGATACAATCAAATTGTTATTGCACCGGAGGATCAAGAGAAGACTACATTTACTTGCCCTTTCGGTACATTTGCATATAGAAAAATGCCATTTGGTCTTTGCAATGCGCCTGCCACTTTTCAGAGATGTATGGTCAGTATATTTTCTGACTACGTGGAAAATATCATTGAGGTATTTATGGATGATTTCAGTGTTTATGGTGATTCATTTGATATTTGTTTAAATAATCTTGAACTTGTTCTTAAAAGATGCATAGACACTAATCTTGTTTTAAACTGGGAGAAATGCCACTTTATGGTAAACCATGGAATTGTGCTCGGTCACATCGTGTCCTCTCAAGGGCTCGAAGTAGACAAGGCAAAGATAGACCTGATTAGAAACTTACAATACCCCACTTCGGTGTGGGAGATTCGCTCGTTTCTTGGACATGCAGGTTTTTATAGGCGATTTATCAAAGATTTCTCCAAAATCTCAATGCCGATGTGCAAATTGTTGCAAAAGGAGGTTGCCTTTAACTTCGATCAGGAGTGCAAGGATGCCTTTGATAAATTGAAGGAGATGTTGACTACTGCACCAATTATTAAGTCACCTGACTGGAGTTTGCCGTTCGAGTTAATGTGTGACGCAAGTGATTATGCAGTCGGAGCTGTTTTGGGTCAGAAAGTGGACAAGAGGTCACATGTGATTTATTATGCATCAAGGACCCTTAATGAGGCTCAAATCAATTATTCAACCACTGAGAAAGAGTTGCTGGCTATAGTATTTGCACTAGAAAAATTTAGATCATATTTAGTGGGTACAAAAGTGATTGTATATTCTGATCATGCAGCACTTCGGTTCCTATTGAAAAAGAAGGAGGCCAAGCCAAGACTCATAAGATGGATTCTTTTGCTGCAAGAATTCAGTATTGAAATCAGAGATAAGAAAGGTATCGAGAATACTGTTGCGGATCATCTTAGTAGACTTGTTGTATCCGAAGAAGAACTTCCCTTGCAAGATCGTTTTCCGGACGAACAACTTTTCTCAATTGAAGAATCAACACCTTGGTATGCTGATATAGTAAACTATTTGGTTACAAGGCAAGTACCTAGTACGATGTCTAATTTTCAAAAGTTAAAGCTTAAGAAAATAGCCAAACAGTATGTGTGGGATGAGCCCTACTTGTGGAAATATGGTGCTGATCAGATTATCCGCAGGTGCGTACCTAACTCTGAATTTCAATCAATTCTATCTTTTTGTCATTCCTATGCATGCGGTGGTCACTTTGGTTCTAAACGTACCGCTCTCAAAGTTCTTGAGAGTGGCTTTTATTGGCCTACCCTATTCGAGGATGCATATGCTTTTTGCAAATCTTGTGATAGATGTCAACGAACGGGCAATCTAGGTGCTCGAAATCAAATGCCACTCACACCGATTCTTCATGTAGAGATTTTCGATGTGTGGGGTATTGATTTTATGGGCCCTTTTGTTAATTCGAATGGAAAATATTATATACTTCTTGCTGTGGATTATGTTTCGAAATGGGTGGAAGCTAAAGCCACCCCTACTAATGATTCTCAAGTTGTTTGTGAGTTTGTGAAGGAATATATATTCTCTAGACATGGTACACCAAGAGTGGTTATCAGTGATGGAGGTTCGCATTTCAAGAAATCCTTTCATGCTCTCCTAAAGAAGTACAACATTACACACAAGGTTGGCACGCCGTATCACCCACAAACTAGTGGGCAAGCTGAAATTTCAAATCGTGAAATAAAGTCCATTCTGGAGAAAAACACAATACTACAAGAAAAGATTGGAGCTTCAGGCTTAATGATGCACTTTGGGCTTATAGAACGGCGTATAAGACACCAATTGGTATGTCTCCATATCGGTTGGTTTATGGCAAAGCTTGTCATCTCCCAGTTGAACTTGAGCATAAGGCTTTTTGGGCGGTAAAGATGTACAACATGGAGTATGATGAAGCTGGGAAACAAAGGAAGCTACAAATAAATGAGGTGGAGGAGATACGTAATGATGCTTATGAGAGCTCTCGTATATACAAGGAAAAGACGAAGTTATTCCACGACAAAATGATTTCTCGAAAAAGTTTTGTTGTGGGACAAAAAGTTCTTTTATTTAATTCTCGTCTTAAGTTATTTCCTGGCAAGCTAAGGTCCCGATGGGTGGGACCATTTGTTGTTACTAATGTTTTTCCTCATGGTGCAGTTGAAATAACTAGTCCCAAAACTGGAAAAGTTTTCAAGATCAACGGCCATAGACGGAAGCCATACTACGAGAACTTCACTACAGTGGATGTTGATGAGATTGAGCTTCGTGATTTACTTCCTCTGGAGAAGTAATTTGGAGAATGCCAAGTCGGGCTGAGGACATAAAACTAAGCGCTAAATGGGAGGCAACCCATCGGTTTTGTATCTCTATCTTTTGTATTTTATTTTTCTTAGCTTTTCATATCATATTTTGATTTCCCACCTTGACTTTACTTAGGACGAGTCAATTACATTGAGGACAATGTAAAGTTTAAGTGTGGGGGAGTGTTTGGATATTTTGCATATAGAGTTTTTAGCCTTTTTGAGTCAAAATTTTTGTAAATTTTTGCATAAAAAAACCTCCAACTTGTAGAGATTTTAGAGTCACTAGCATACTTCTAGGTATGTTTACATAGAGATTCTGACCGACATAACTGAACTTGGAAGTGTTAGGGAACTACGTTGGATTTCTTACTTGTTAGAGTGTTAAATAATGGATTTAATCATGCCGGTGATGCAAATTAGGAGCAGAGAGAAATGCATTATTAGAGTTGCTGATCAATCATTAGTGGAGACTACCTATTTTCAAATCAACAGAGGCACCAGACCAAATTTCTTTGTAGCTGACTAAAGAGCTTTCTTTTGAGTGTGTGTCACCGTACGTTAATTCCGGGTAGAATGGTGAGCTACCCAACCTCCCACCAATAGAAGCACTACTCTTTGATCTCTTGAGTGCTAATTTTGTCAATCATAAGGGTGACGTCTATAGATGAACACCACCTTCTTGTAGTTTGATTTGCAGTAGCACCATTCTCTCTCTCGCCGCCAACAGATCCATAGAAACACCAGCATCATTAACAAGGGAGCGACATCAAAATCTACAAGGAAATTTGAAGACGTTTAAGGTTTACAAGCAACAATTCACGGAAGAGCAAAATTTCATATCCAAGTAAAGCAACAAACATTGAGCAGATTTACATATATGTTGAAGACTTACACATAAGGAGCATAAATTATATCCAAGTATGAAGACTTATTTGCAAGAGCAGAGAAAATCAAAAGATGAGAATTATTGAAGTTTATGATACAAAGACAATACAAGTTGTGAAGATCAAAGTGGTAAAGTACTTCTTTTATGGCCATGTTAATTTTAATTTCGTTATTATTTTTAGTTGCAATTTTTTTTTGTCAAAAAAAGAAAAAAAAAAAATATACAAAATACAAAATACAAAAAAAAAAAAAAGAAAAATAGAAAAAGAAAAAAAAAAAGGAAAAAAAAAACACACAAAAAGATTTGCATTTAGGTTGTTATTTGTTCGATAAGGTCATGGGGAAGCAAAATTTATAAAGAAGTTTCAAGCAACAAGGAAATTGAGGAAAAGAGTTACAAATTGTCAGAGTTCTACGAAGTTCAAGAGATTATCATCAGCAGTTGAAGACCGAAGACGAAGACCAAGAAGATGAAGAAGACGAGCCGAAGGAAGACGTTTCTATTGGATCTTTGTGAGAGTGGTGCTTTCATCATTGCAATCGATGTGAAGGTGGTAAGTACTCTCATCCTCGATAATAATGGTTGATTTCCTTTCTTAGAGATCATCGAAAAAATATCTTTGTTTTCCACGATTTTGTGGAGTCTCCGAGAAATATTTCGGAGGGTTTCCTTCCCACCATTCAACGTGTGTAGGATTTCTCTCTTCATTCCTACCTACACACATGTGAGACCCATAAAAAAGGCTGTCTTATTGAGTGCAATTATCATAAAATCCTTTTAAGTGAGGCAGAAGTCGAGGCGAAATGCTTATTGATCGCTCTCAAACACGCGTTCTCTCATTATGGTGTGGTTATTTCTCACTCAACATTTAAGAATGAGAATATGTTCTTTGGTATTTCTAACTTCTTATTACTAGCATGCGAAACTCTATGTCCTCATAGCTCTTTGGATGCTTGGGAAGGCTGGAACGCTTTGAAGTTGGAGTAGGTTTTGTGGGTATACCTCTCGTAAACCCTCACGAGACTATAACTCGTCCACTAGGGACACCTAGGGGTTTAAAGGCTTGTTACACATGCTAAGTGTGACCGTATCCTCGGCGACACGGAGTTGTTGTAGTTTAGTTTAGTTTGCTCGAGGACTAGCAAAAGGCAAGTGTGGGGGAATTTGATAAGTGCATATTTCACATATATTTAATGTCAATTCCATGCTAGTATATGTTGGTTTTCTTGCAAATTATTGTATATTACGCTTGTTTTCTCTTATTTGTGTTTTGTTAGATAAATCATCCAAAAGAAGTGAATATGCACTTAATTGTGCAAGGAAAGAAGCTAGCTATAAGTGGAGAAAGGCCAAAGACCAATTGGAACTCGTTCAAATACAAGATTTCTACTTTTCATTGTGTAGAGGACGAGAAGATGAAGACGATGGCGAAAGAACGGAGTCATTCTGAGTTCGTATGAAGAAGTTATGAGCAAAACAAGAACTTGGAGGACTAAGGGCAAAATGGTCATTTTATCGGGAAGTGCTATTGGCATCCCAACTGGATGATAAGGGACACCTTCCTGTTAAGGGGTAGTCAAGTTCAAGAGAAGTGCTAAAGGGAGTCCAGTCTTTTACTTAAGGGGGCTGCCAACATTCAAAGATTGTTAAAGGCACCCGGCTTATTACTCGGGGCACTTCATCTTCACTGTTCTTAAAAAGAACACGATGTGGCAGCCGGTGCTCGTGATGCTGATGATCATGATGATCACGATGGTGATCGATTTTCGATCAAATTGATTTTAAGCTTTTATGGACATCATTGGGTTATTGGAGATGATATAAGGCTTGGGTAGGAGTCTGATTTTAAATCAGAGGGCTCGAGCAGGTTCAGGGAGATGATGATGCTGATGATCGTGATGATCAAGATGTGACGATTTTGAGGTAATTCTCGAATTCAAATGAACCAATGGGCTACTGGAGCAATTAGAAGATATGGGTCGTGATTGAAAATGTGTTTAACAAATCAGTGATGTTGCTGCCATCGATTATCAACAGTACGGACGATGAAGATGTTTTACCGGTTATGCCATGGTTACAGGGAACGAGCTCAAGCTAGAACTCAGAGAAGAAGAACTCGAGTTATTATTAGCTGTCGAGCAGATGGAGGAGGCTGTGGTCTGTATGATGATCGATAATGGAGTTGGATTACTGCCATTGTTATCAGTGATTATAGGACTTCGGTGATTGGTAAATGAGGTCTCGAAATTCAGGAAGTGAAGTAGAGCACGAGCTGCTGGTTGACGATGAAGAATAGGTTGCTGCCATTAACGGTGGTGGTCGATAACCAGCAAGTAATGAAGATGGAGAGCTCGACGGGGTGATGGAACTGAGTAATGGCTTCTGCCATTTGCTCAATGATGACGTCACCATAGGACCATCCAACACGTGCAGCAGAGTGAAAGAAGTTCAAGAGTCGTACAAATAAAGGAGGGATAAGGTGAGCACGTGGTGGAGCCCTGGCTGCAGTACGGTTGCAGAGTTTTTTTTTGACGCGTTTTGGAGAAGTGAAGATATGATGTATCGCGGAGCATTGGGGCTGGATAGATCGACGGTACAGATTAGGATACAAAGAGTTCTCAGAGGATCGAATGGATCAGAAGACATTTGCGCGATACTAGAATATACTGCGTCGCGCCCAATAATCAGAACCTATTTTGTGATAACTATCACTGACTTTGAATCTCTATCTTGTGCAACTTTTGTGGATCGGCTAGGGTATTTGATGCCTATAAATAACTACCTAAACCAAAAGAAAAATCAACTTCTTCTTTTATTATTCTTTTTCTCTAGCTAGAAGACAGAAACAGAGAGAAATAAAGTTTTGCTCCCTGGCTTTTCTTGTGAGTTTTTATATTTAATTCTATTTTTATTCTTTCTCTTTTATTTATTTGTAGAATTCTTTTTAGCTATGAGTAGCTAAACTTCTTTTTGATTAGGGATGATTTCAAAGTCCTGAACAATGAAGCTTTAATTTCTTAAACCAAGTTTATTTCAAGTTTTATTTTATTGTTGATTATCTTTATTATTTTTAATGTTTAAGAATATTGAGGGGTTATTTAAAGTGATCAATTAAATTAACCAATCAATAATTCTTCTACTAGTATTGGGGTTGGTGATACGTGTAATTGTCACTCAATTCTTTACACAAGTAGTAAATCGCAAGAGCTGATAGAGGGATTCTGTTAAGCAATTGTGTATAAAGATAACACTAGTAAGCAGGCCGAGCCTATGCGTCTGATGCTAGGATCAACCTGATTCACAGAGTGTAAAGCATTCGTTAATCTACACCTCGAGAGCTTATTCGTGGTGGGTTATTTGGATAGAAACTGGTAGTCGAGCGCTTAGTATCCAAAGACAAGACAAGAGAGAATCACGGTTGGGGATAGCAGAGCTTATTGCTATTCTACGGTTGGTAACAATATAAATTCAACAATAGATAAACTTGTATTCAATTAAGTTTCAGTTTATGCTTTCTTTGCTATGACTTATGTGAAGGATTCCCTAGTCTTCTTTCTTCTTATTATTTACAACAAATCTTTTATATTTTCTTTTGTCATTTACTTTGATTAAAATCTAAAAACCCCCTTTCAAGTTCACTTTAGTTACTTTTTAAACAACTAAAATCTCCCTTTAGACTACTTGTTCTCTTCGTGGGAAACAAGTTTGCAACTCCTTGCCATTATATTACCGAGTTAATAGTGTGGAAAGAAGTAATTAATTTGTTGTGTAAACTTTGAAGGCGCATCACCTTGCTTTCGGGGCGCGAGGTAAAGATGTCACAATCGGTGAGGGTCTTGCACCTAAACCAACTATTACGAGTTGGAAATGGAGTGAACTTGTGAGTTCCTAATCTAGGCCTAGAGCTTTGTGCTTCCCAAGTCCTCTTGGACTATTTTGCATCAAAGTATAACACCTTTAAAATGGAGCCACAGGTTGGAATGTGTATATCTATGTGCACTTGGTGGAATTATAGGCTATGCTCTGGCATGGGATTCTTAACAAAAATCATTTTGAATTAGACCTTGTGCATGATGTACATTTAAAAATGCAAGATTTTGTGCTCAAAAACACATCTGTTGACAAGTTTAGGTTTGGGGGAAAATCGTTCACATATGCAATCTTACTTGCACTCTCGTGTTATATTTGTGTAAGGCTGTTGATGTTTATGCATATCTTCTCTTGGGTTGATCCTCAACTCTTTAGATTGTTGATGTATGGTGAATTTTTCTGGTATATAATCCAGTAGGTCTTGTTAAATCTTCTATCTTGAATCGGTTGAGCCTTCTTTTGTATTATTGTGCTAATCCGATATGATATCCGCTGAGAATGTTGGATTCTAGCCTTGACTAATGAAGCTCTAACCTTGCTCTGCCAACATACCGGTAATCTCTTCCATTTTCCCTTATCAGCATAGTTCTCATGGTATGTGAATATTTAAATTCTTATCATCTGTTGACACATTGAGGACAATGTTAGATTTAGGTTTGGGGGTGCGATTTGCATATAGAGTTTTTAGTCTTTTGCATTTCAAAAAAAAAAAAAAAAAAAAAAAAAATCAAAAAATTCAAAAATTTCAAAAATTCAAAACTCTTTGTAAATACTTGCATAAAACCTCCAACTTTTAGAGATCTTAGAGTCACTAGCATGCTTCTAGCTATGTTTACATAGAGAGTCTGACCGAAATAATCGAACTTGGAAGTACTGGAGAACACAATCGGGTTTCTTAGTTGATTAGAGCGTTAAAGTTGGATTTAACCATGCCGGAGGGCGAATTAGGTGTTGTATAGACATTCGGTAGTAGAATTGTGATCACCCATAGTGGAGACTACCCATTTTTACATCAAGTGAGGCACCGACCTTCAATTTTTGTGACTTTCTAAAAAATCTGTTAGAGTGTGTGTCACCGTACGTCAATTCCGGGTAGGAATGGTGAGCTACCCAACTTCGCACCACTTTCAGCACTATTTTTGATCTCTTGAGTGCTAATTTTGTCAATCATGAGGGTGAAGTTTAAAGATGAAAACTCCTTCTTGTAGTTCGATTTGCAGTTAGCATCACTCTCTCCCTCTCAACAACATCAACAGATCCATAGAAACACATCATCGTCAGCAAGCAGAGCAACATCAGAATATTTGAAAAAGTTGAATAGTCCAAGGTTTACATGCAACAATTCAAAGAAAAGAAGATAAGATGAGAATTAGTGAAGTTTATGAAATCAAGACAATACAAGTTGTGGAAAATTGAGTTTTATTGTTTTATTGTTATTTTCATCTCATGTCAAAAAAAAAAAAAAAAAAAAAAAAAAAAAAAAATTGTCAAGTTTTTGTGAAATTCAGAAGTTCATCATCAACAGTTGAAGACCGAAGATTGAAGACGTTTCTATGGATGCTGAGAGAGTAATGTTAATTGCCGATCGGGTGAGAAGGTAAGTGACTACTCCCATCCTTGCTAATGGTTGATTTCCTTTCTTAGAGATCATCAGAAAAAGATTCTTTTTGTCCACAACTCTGTGGAGTCTCCAGAAATTATTTCGGAAGGTTATCCTTCTCACCATCAACGTGTGCAGGATTTCTCTCTTTACTCCTGCCTGCGCACATGAGAGACTAAAAAAGCGGTCTTTTTGAGTGCAATTATCATAAAACCTTATTGGTGAGGCAGAAGTCGAGGCTTGTGATCACTCTCGAACCCGAATTCTTTCATATGGTATGGTTATTTCTCGCTCAACTCTTAAGGATGAGAAGGCGTTCTTTGGTAGTTCTAACTTCGTGTTACTAGCATGCAGAAACTCTATGTCCTCATAGCTCCTTGGATGCTTGAGACTCTTTTACGCTCTGAAGTTGGAGAAGGTTTTGTGGGTACACCTCTGGTAAACCCTCACGAGACTACAACTCGTCCACTAGGGACACCTAGGGGTTTAAAGGCTTAGTGCATACGCTAAATGCATTCGAGAGACCAGCGACAGGTGGTATTGTTAGGATTTCTTAATTTCTGTTTCACTTGAGGACAAGTAAAATTCAGGTTTGGGGGTATTTGATGAGTGCCAAATATTGCATATTTCTACATCTTTTTATTGGCATTTAACTCATCTTTTGTGCTCAGAAATCATATATTATCCCAAATTCTGTATTTTCTCTGTTTTCAAGAATAAATACTTGTACTAATTAATTTTGTGTTTTTAGGTAGTAAATAAAGCTCGGAGAAATTAAGGAGCCAAAGGAGCAGAAAATTGGAGACGAGCGTCTATGGAGCAGAAAGCCAAAGCCCGCGCGCGCATCAGTTGCAACCCAACAAGTAGCAACCCATTTACAAGACATGGGCTTGAGCAATCCAAGACCCGGCCCATAACCCGGATCCAAGCCTGTCGCATCAGCCCACGCATCGGTTTCCGCCGTATCCAACGCTCGCATCGGCCCGCGCATCGACTCTCGCTGCTCCCGCTTCACACCGAAACCACCTATACCTTCACCCAAACCAAACACTCCTCTCATTTTTCTTTTCTCTCCTCCCCCAACAAAACCAGAGAATTCCCTCACCTTTTTCCCCCGACCAAAATTGCAGAGCCACCTTCTTCTTCCCCGACCAGCACCACAGCCACCAACACAACCACCAGTACATCCGCCTTCACCACCTCCTAGTTTCTCTCTATCTCCTTCATAGCTTCTTCACCCTAGAAGCTAATTTTGAGATAGAAAGAGTTAGGGTTAGGGTTCGTCAACAGTGGGGGAAACATCAATTTAATGGAGTGCAGCGCCGAATTAACAGAGGGGACAACTGATTCAGCGGCTTTGGGTGAGAGGGTCTTCACTTAATTTCTGATTTGAAGTGAGTTAAGGGTTTGCATGTATAAATAGGGATGAGCAGTGTATGTAAATGCTTATGCCTGGATTAGCCAGTGCACCAAGCTAGATTTTAATTTGTGCTTTACTTATGCTTATGATGTTCTAATTTAATGTGCTAGGGTGTTGATGAAACCCCTAATTTTCATGTCAAGCTAATCAATCTTTGGTTTTGTTTTTGTTGTGCTATAGTGTGTTAGGATTAGTAATTAATTGATGAGCTTATGAGCCTGTGATGAGTTGTACTGTGAAAAGACAACTCATACTAGGGGTGAGTTAGTAAAAATTAGTTAATGAACATCTACTTGAGACCTTCAAGGGAAGGCACAAGAACATAACTTGAGCTACATTACCTTAGCATAAGATTAGAAGGTGGATTCACTGCCCTAGTGTTCTACAATCTGTATTTACATCTTAGAATTACAGTCACAACAACTCCTTGTCGTATTGACACCAAAATCAAACCATATTTGTGTTACTACCCCTTAGAAATCAGTTTAGTGAAGCCTTGAGATCAACTTACACAACCCCAAATCTCTGTGGATCGACCTGTACTTGCCCTGCCTCCAATAGGCACTGTGCACTTGCAGTTTACCTGTAGGCAATCACTTTTCCCAGCCTACCACTTCCACCTTAACCAAAATGCATATGGTTCTTAATTTTTTGTAATGCATCATGCATGAACAACTTCTGGAATATTCTGCTCGTATTGTACCAAGTCATTTTTTATGGTAATTACTACTTGAAATGTTTCTTTTGGTGACACATTTTGCATAGCGTTAATATCATCTGGTTCAAGATGATTCTCACCATTTGTTACTGGTTCGATAATTTCTTAGTCCATATAACTGCATCATTCTGGTTACAATAGTTCAAGAGATATTCGACATCCATAACATTTCTATAGCGTAAGTTAGAAATGATATCAGTTAATACTTGAATCTCTTATTCTAATTGATCATTTTTTTGGCTCAGAAACATAAAATATACAAATGTAAAAAACTAAAAATACTCTTTAAATATATAAATTACCGATAAATGAATATATTGATAAACAAATAACCTCGCTAAACGAATATTTTTTCTGGTCCCACGGGCATTCATTTATGGAGGTTAGACTATAGAGGTCCAAAATATTGGTTCACCTATTTGCCACCCTCATTTTTCCTATTCGCCACCTTCCTCAAAATATTGAAAATAATTATATTTTGTAAATCTACTTTTTCCTATTTACCACCTACAAAAGTCAAATTAAATTTGACCACAACTATTACCACTTTCTTTCGTCTTCGACTGTTTTTTCTTCTTCTTTATTAATCCTCATTAGAAACCCATTAAAAACTATTAACCTTAGGTTAGATTTCCGGTTAATTATGGCACACCATTTTTTTTCCTTTTTATATCGTTCTTTATCTTTATATCGTTCTTTATCATGGAAGATTTCACTGTTGAAAATTTAGGACAAAATCAAACCTAATTAGAAGCAGTTTTGCTTTAATACGTAATGTGATTATGAAATTCCTTCATCTTTCTTTGGCTTCAATTGAATACATCTAAGTGTTTCCATGGGATTGATCGAATACGGCAATCTTGCTACATGAACCACTATTTGTAACAGCTAGTTAACAGCAAAACCTACGTGGAGGCTAGGTGTTTAAGGAATACACGTCTATCTTCCACATCATAGAAAATTAATGAAGTGTAAAAAGAGGAAAAGGTGCATAGCTCGAATCAGCCGTTAGATTAGGGAAATCAACAAATCATTTTCTTTTCTTCTTCCACTCTTCTCTTAGCGAAATTAGGTTTCCAAATACAATAATTTTAAGTATCAGATTTACTATTTAATGTGTTTAGATTTAATCCTCTTTGTGACTCTATCTCATTTCTGATACTAGGCTCCGGCTTCCCTAATAATACAAGCATCTAAACTTATTCTTCCTCCACCCGATCAACTGATCAAATACTAGCAATCTCATAACATAGATTTTTTTTCTTATTTTGCTCATTATATAAACTCATGGATGAGTGATTTGAGAGTTTGATTTACTTTATTGTTGTTATTTCTAAGATTAAAATTGAGTCAAGCAACCTAGAGGTCTTGATGGTGATAACATAAGAAAGTCATGAAGTTACAAGTTGATCTCATTGATGCAATCTGGGGTAGTTTTGTTGCAAAGAAGAAAAAAGATCTAGAAAATTTTATGCAATTCAGTTTTTCAACGGGTCTGACTTACTGGTGCTTTTACCTGTATCCCAATTTTGCAAACGCAAACGTGGATGACAGTGTGAAAAAAATCTTTACCACGTAGTGTGCCACATTAGATTCGCTGTTAATCAGCTGTCATTCGGCTGTTCAAATAGCAATTTCGCGAATACGGGATAAATCCTGTTGAAAATTTAGCATACGTCTAAATGCTTCTATTGAATAGTACAAAGAAAGATGCTACTCACGCATTTGTGTTAATCGTATACTTAATGTCTCTAATAGTATTAGTCGCCTATAGTTGGACGACTACAGATGTAATAAATTAAATTCTGAATTTTGTCGTTGCTATTAGAACGACTAAGATCAGCCGTAGTAGGATAGTATTACGGTATTGCAAGTGACGCACAATGATTACGCGTTACATAGTTGCAGGCCAAGTCAAAGTTCCACCGTAATGGTGCAATGCGAAGCCATAATAGTGTAACGTAAGCTATAATAGCGCAACGCAAGCCATAATAACGGTATTACTGTATAGACTGTCAAGTGTCGAGAATGGCATAAACCCACAGGGCTAATGTAGTGCAAGTGCAGCACTACATTGCAAATACATTTGTCTAAGTGATGAAGCTTATTGGCCGACACAATGAAGCTTCATTGAAGGATTGGCAAGACATGGCCAAAGTTGACAGATGCAACATGCGATGTTGGCATCGATGTATATCCATGGAATTGAGTTGGCCCAAGCTCAAGGAGGATGCAAGAGTGAAGAATAGACTAAGAGTTGGTCTATGGCATATATTCAAGGTTGGCCAAAGCTTGAATAATGCAAACAAGTTGGTAATGCAAGAGTTGCATTGCTATTGTCAAGCTAATTGGCGAAGTGAAGTATATATGACGCATGAGTAACTAGAGTGAGATTAAGGAGCTGGAATCGATGTTTGAAGCTTAAGAAATGTCTGTGCATGAGTTTAGAATGATAAGCATGCAGGGCCAAGAGGGCTGAACGTTGGCGCAAGACAGAATCCAGTATGGCACAACAAGTGTGCAATACGGCTCAAGTGACGGTTATAAGTTGGTTATTGGCTTCACAAGTGTGCCAAAGGTGCGAGACAAGTTAGAAGGGTTATGAAATGAGTTCATAGCCTTATTAGAGTGTTCCTAACCGTTCAAGACAAGTGTGGCTTCAATCTTCATGACAACACAAAAGGTGGCAGTTGAAAAGCAGATTGGCGGTTATGGAAACTACCTGATGGGACACATGGCTGTTCCATGCGTGTGCAAGTTTTGTGCACGGTTTTGGCTAGTGAGTTTGCTGTATAAATAGTCCTAAGTAGTGGGAAAAATCAGTAGGCTTACATAGGAGAGTTAGTCTCATGTTTGAAAGAGTTAGGCATTCACCAAGAGGGTGAATGGCCTGTTTTTGGTCCATGTGATGGACGAGTTTTGTAATCTTCCTTTAGTGCAATAAAATGGGTTTGTTGCAGTATATCTTTGTGTTCATTATGTTGCTGATGTTGTGTGAGAATTGTTCAAGTACATGGCAGAACCTCTTATGCTTATGGGGGCATGAAGAGTTAGAGAGAAAGAAGAAAAGACTTCCGTTGTGCAATGCCTTATGAGTGAAGGCAGATGCGTACTTTGATGTAAGTATGCAAGGCTGAATGATTTTGGGTGAAGTTGATTCACTGAACCACAATCATTGCCGGTCATGTTCCATGAAAATTTTAGGCGATTAAATGGGCATGTGACAGCAGGTATCAGAGCTGTATTAGGGGACACAGTTGCTGATTTTTCTCTCTTTTACTCAAGTTAATGTCATTTGTTTGTCAAATTCAGTGAAGAATTGTTTGGGTTTCACTAGTATGGAGACTAGAAGAAGTTGATCTTGTGTGGAAAGATCAATTGGAATGAACTTGAAGCTTGAAGTAGCAGCAGGCCATGAAAGTTTATGACAAAGGTGTCAAAATTCCATCCCAAAGTGTTAGGCGAACGCGCAAGAATCATTGAAAACCGGGTTTTCAAGTGATTGCATGACAAAACTAAGGAGTATGCTGACTTCTATGGTGCAAGTCAGGTGTTAAAATCCATGTTTCTCACAAGTATGCGAAGATTATGCATTTGGAATGCATTCTTTCGTAGTGTTATCAGTAGCGAGTACATTACAAGTTGTAATGGGAATTTTAGGGGAAATTCCTGAATACAAAGAAGTTGATGGCCTTTGCAGTGGCAAAGTAGATGAAGAACATGTCTATGTGATAGATTGAAAGTGTTTTCATCATATCCAGTTGATGGAAGATTATAGTTATCTCTCTCGAATGCATGTACCTTGGTGGTAATGCAAAATCTGTTGCGAACCCGAGATTTTCGTGGCAATGTGATGCCATGGAAGAAGAATTGGATGACCAATTCTTATCTAGCATAAAGCTTATTGAAAGGCTGAAGAAATAAGCGCAAGTTATGGGAAAACCGATACACCACGGTCTTGCGTTTGCAAAGAATTCTTCGTTGATGCTAGATGAGCACAAGGAGTGTGCTTGCACCTGGTTTATGAGTGGGATCAATATGCTTGGACAAGGGTGTCCAAAGACCTGCATTTGATCAAAACCACAAGCGGATGTTCTTGTCAACTGCAAATCAACAATTGTTGCTACTCAAGTTGATTTTGGCGAAGGGGAAAGACAAGAGTAACCAGTTGTGCATGGGCAGTAAAATAAGTTTCAAGTTTGCAGAAGAATGCGGCATTCTTGCTTCATGGAACATAGGCAGTGGCGCCTCATTTGCAAGGATTGTGCCTTGTTAATATTGTCCAAGATAATTGTCCGCGGAAGTCATTGAGTGAATGACTTTGCTGAGCTCTATGGTGGTGCTCAGAATCACCAAGTTAAGTCCGTTCCAGTTGTGCAAAGGTGCACAAGTTTGTGTCAAGATTTGGGTGCTAATTGGCATAGCATGTATGCAACAGTAGCATGCGCCAAATGGGATTTGGGCATGGCCATATTGCATAATGCGTGAAGAAATACAAGTTAGGCAAATTGTGGATGCGGGAAAGATAAGGACAAAGTAGTGGTGATGCATAATGATGGCATGTGGCCATTATTGAAGAAATCTTCATGAAAGCTAAAGCAAAATGATAGCATTAGTCTAAAAGGATTATTCAACTAATTGTCAATTATAGTGTGCTTCGTTATGGGAGTGGCATACGAACGTTGATAGTTGGAAGAGTGCATGTGGCAAAGTGAATTGCTACATTGGGGACAGTAGGTGATGTCTCGCTTCCTTTGTTGCTTAGAAGCGAAGATGAAGTCAGTATTGCAAGGCTTGTTAGGTCTTACAAGTTGCAATCAGTTGGCGTGAGTATTTGCTCAAGTTTGAGTATACTTTCAGTTTGGGTCGAGTGGACCTTAGTGTTGGAATGAAGTCTCTCTATGTAAGGTAGTAGTGAATGAGGGTATTTGAAGTGAAAGATCTTGCCTCTTTCGTTCAAAGTAAAGTTAGTTCGCGTGGAAGATGCTACACATCATATTAAGCCAAAATATGCAATAGAAGACGATGAAAGTGAAAGAAGCAAATAGAAGAGTTGGTGGCATAGTCGAGTTTGCTGTTGAGAGTTATGTGGAAGTGCGACGGCATATGGCAGCGATAGCATGGAGTAACGCAACAAGAATGAAGATGTAAGTCCATCAAGTATATGAGTTAAGAGTAACTCATATTTAGGAAGAACATGATGTTGTTTTTCCGCTACATTAAAGCGTAGCAGTTTGAAAGAGCAAGTGATGCTTAAAGTGATGGTTTCAAAGGTGCATGAAGAGGATGCATGGTCTAAAAAGACGGTCTGATGTCAGGGGTATCCTAAGTCATGACTATACCAGAGTCATGCATTTCAATCATGATGTTGCGACAATGCAAGCAAAGAACAACAAGGTGCAGGTTCTTTGGTATACAAATGATGCAAGTCCAAGAAGGTGAAGATTGCAACATGATTTGGAAGCCAAATCTAGTGAAAATCCTGAAGTTTGCAAAGTGCAACAAAGGTTATAGATTGTGGCGCATACCAAGAATGGTACGGAGTCATAGGGTGCATTCCTTAAGGCATGGCATGATTTGGCGTAGGCGCATATGATTGAAGAATTGAAGTCAAGTCTTGTATAAGTCCTATTATGTTGCGTGGTGCAACTAAAGTCGGAAAATGGAGGCATAAGACAATGACAATGATCAGTGTGATCAGTTGGGAAGAATCATTACTTGTGTACACTTAGGCACAAATGATTCATGTGAAGTTCAAGCTCAATTCAGGGAGTTGGCAAGAGGAATTTCCAAGTTGCATTTGGGTGTCGATATGCGATTGTAGTGGGAGTTAGAACGTCTGATCAATGTGACAACAGCAATAAAAGTCAGTAGGATCAATGGCAAGGCAGTAAGCTAAGTGATGGAATTTGGTACTAGGAATAAAAGTTTTGGAAAGAATGAAGGCCAAACAAAGGTTGCTGATTTCTGAGAAGGGCTCAGAAGCGTACAAGGCCAGAGAACAAGTATAACGAGTATACTTTGTTGCGTTCAACGAGGGCGTTGAACGGATTTGGTGGGGGAGGTCTATTATGGTACTGCAAGTGACGCACAATGATTACGCGTTACAGAGTTGCAGGCCAAGTCAGAGTTCCACCGTAATGGTGCAATGCGAAGCCATAATAGCGCAACGCAAGCCATAATAGCGGTATTACTGTATAGACTGTCAAGTGTCGAGAATGGCATAAACCCACAGGGCTAATGTATTGCAAGTGCATCACTACATTGTAAATACATTTGGCTAAGTGATGAAGCTTATTGTCCGACACAATGAAGCTTCATTGAAGGATTGGCAAGACATGGCCAAAGTTGACAGATGCAACATGCGATGTTGGCATCGATGCATATCCATGGAATTGAGTTGGCCCAAGCTCAAGGAGGATGCAAGAGTGAAAAATAGACTAAGAGTTGGTCTATGGCATATATTCAAGGTTGTCCAAAGCTTGAATAATGCAAACAAGTTGGTAATGCAAGAGTTGCATTGCTATTGTCAAGCAAATTGGCGAAGTGAAGTATATATGACGCATGAGTAACTAGAGTGAGCTTAAGGATATGGAATCGATGTTTGCATCTTAAGAAATGTCTGTGCATGAGTTTAGAATGATAAGCATGCATGGCCAAGAGGGCTGAACGTTGGCGCAAGACAGAATCCAGTATGGCACAACAAGTGTGCAATACGGCTCAAGTGACGGTTATAAGTTGGTTATTGGCTTCACAAGTGTGCCAAAGGTACGAGACAAGTTAGAAGGGTTATGAAATGAGTTCATAGCCTTAGTAGAGTGTTCCTAACCATTCAAGACAAGTGTGGCTTCAATCTGCATGACAACACAAAAGGTGGCAGTTGAAAAGCAGATTGGCGGTTATGGAAACTACCTGATGGGACACATGGCTGTTCCATGCGTGTGCAAGTGTTGTGCACGGTTTTGGCTAGTGAGTTTGCTGTATAAATAGTCCTAAGGAGTGGGAAAAATCAGTAGGCTTACATAGGAGATTTAGTTTCATGTTTGAAAGAGTTAGGCATTCACCAAGAGGGTGAATGGCCTGTTTTTGGTCCATGTGATGGACGAGTTTTGTAATCTTCCTTTAGTGCAATAAAATGGGTTTTTTGCAGTATATCTTTGTGTTCATTATGTTGCTGATGTTGTGTGAGAATTGTTCAAGTACATGGCAGAACCTCTTATGCTTATGGGGGCATGAAGAGTTAGTGAGAAAGAAGAAAAGACTTCCGTTGTGCAATGCTTTATGAGTGAAGGCAGATGCGTACTTTGGTGTAAGTATGCAAGGCTGAATGATTTTGGGTGAAGTTGATTCACTGAACCACAATCATTGCCGGTCATGTCCCATGAAAATTTTAGGCGATTAAATGGGCATGTGACAGCAGGTATCAGAGCTGTGTTAGGGGACACAGTTGCTGATTTTTCTCTCTTTTACTCAAGTTAATGTCATTTGTTTGTCAAATTCAAGAAGAATTGTTTGGGTTTCACTAGTATGGAGACTAGAAGAAGTTGATCTTGTGTGGAAAGATCAATTGGAATGAACTTGAAGCTTGAAGTAGCAGCAGGCCATGAAAGTTTATGACAAAGGTGTCAAAATTCCAGCCCCAAAGTGTTAGGCGACGCGAAGAATCATTGAAAACCGGGTTTTCAAGTGATTGTATGACAAAACTAAGGAGTATGCTGACTTCTATGGTGCAAGTCAGGTGTTAAAATCCATGTTTCTCACAAGTATGCGAAGATTATGCATTTGGAATGCATTCTTTCGTAGTGTTATCAGTAGCGAGTACATTACAAGTTGTAATGGGAATTTTAGGGAAATTCTGAATACAAAGAAGTTGATGGCCTTTGCAGTGGCAAAGTAGATGAAGAACATGTCTATGTGATAGATTGAAAGTGTTTTCATCATATCCAGTTGATGGAAGATTATAGTTATCTCTCTCGAATGCATGTACCTTGGTGGTAATGCAAAATCTGGTTGCGAACCAGCATTTTCGTGGCAATGTGATGCCATAGAAGAAGAATTGGATGACCAATTCTTATCTAGCATAAAGCTTATTGAAAGGCTGAATAAATAAGCGCAAGTTATGGGAAAACCGATACACCACGGTCTTGCGTTTGCAAAGAATTCTTCGTTGATGCTAGATGAGCACAAGGAGTGTGCTTGCACCTGGTTTATGAGTGGGATCAATATGCTTGGACAAGGGTGTCCAAAGACCTGCATTTGATCAAAACCACAAGCGGATGTTCTTGTCAACTGCAAATCAACAATTGTTGCTACTCAAGTTGATTTTGGCGAAGGGGAAAGACAAGAGTAACCAGTTGTGCATGGGCAGTAAAATGAGTTTCAAGTTTGCAGAAGAATGCGACATTCTTGCTTCATGGAACGTAGGCAGTGGCGCCTCATTTGCAAGGATTGTGCCTTGTTAATATTGTCCAAGATAATTGTCCGCGGAAGTCATTGAGTGATATGACTTTGCTGAGCTCTATGGTGGTGCTCAGAATCACCAAGTTAAGTCCGTTCCAGTTGTGCAACGGTACACAAGTTTGTGTCAAGATTTGGGTGCTAATTGGCATAGCATGTATGCAACAGTAGCATGCGCCAAATGGGATTTGGGCATGGCCAGATTGCATAATGCGTGAAGAAATGCAAGTTAGGCAAATTGTGGATGCGCGAAAGATAAGGACAAAGTAGTGGTGATGCATAATGATGGCATGTGGCCATTATTGAAGAAATCTTCATGAAAGCTAAAGCAAAATGATAGCATCAGTCTAAAAGGAGTATTCAACTAATTGTAAATTATAGTGTGCTTCGTTATAGGAGTGGCATACGAACGTTGATAGTTGGAAGAGTGCATGTGGCAAAGTGAATTGCTACATTGGGGACAGTAGGTGATGTCTCGCTTCCTTTGTTGCTTAGAAGCGAAGATGAATTCAGTATTGCAAAGCTTGTTAGGTCTTACAAGTTGCAATCAATTGGCGTGAGTATTTGCTCAAGTTTGAGTATACTTTCAGTTTGGGTCGAGTGGACCTTAGTGTTGGAATGAAGTCTCTCTATGTAAGGTAGTAGTGAATGAGGGTATTTGAAGTGAAAGATCTTGCCTCTTTCGTTCAAAGTAAAGTTAGTTCGCGTGGAAGATGCTACACAGCATATTAAGCCAAAATATGCAATAGAAGACGATGAAAGTGAAAGAAGCAAATAGAAGAGTTGGTGGCATAGTCGAGTTTGCTGTTGAGAGTTACGTGGAAGTGCGACGGCATATGGCAGCGATAGCATGGAGTAACGCAACAAGAATGAAGATGTAAGTCCATCAAGTATATGAGTTAAGAGTAGCTTATATTTAGGAAGAACATGATGTTATTTTTCCGCTACATTAAAGCGTAGCAGTTTGAAAGAGCAAGTGATGCTTAAAGTGCTGGTTTCAAAGGTGCGTGAAGAGGATGCCTGGTCTAAAAAGACGGTCTGATGTCAGGGGTATCCTAAGTAATGACTATACCAGAGTCATGCATTTCAATCATGATGTTGCGACAATGCAAGCAAAGAACAGCAAGGTGCAGGTTCTTTGGCATACAAATGATGAAAGTCCAAGAAGGTGAAGATTGCAACATGATTTGGAAGCCAAATCTAGTGAAAATCCTGAAGTTTGCAAAGTGCAACAAAGGTTATAGATTGTGGCGCATACCAAGAATGGTACGGAGTCATAGGGTGCATTCCTTAAGGCATGGCCTGATTTGGCGTAGGCGCATATGATTGAAGAATTGAAGTCAAGTCTTGTATAAGTCCTGTTATGTTGCGTGGTGCAACTAAAGTCGGAAAATAGAGGCATAAGACAATGGCAATGATCAGTGTGATCAGTTGGGAAGAATCATTACTTGTGTACACTTAGGCACAAATGATTCATGTGAATTTCAAGCTCAATTCATGGAGTTGGCAAGAGGAATTTCCAAGTTGCATTTGGGTGTTGATATGCGATTGTAGTGGGAGTTAGAACGTCTGATCAACATGACAACAACAATAAAAGTCAGTAGGATCAATGGCAAGGCAGTAAGCTAAGTGATGGAATTTGGTACTAGGCATAAAAGTTTTGGCAAGAATGAAGGCCAAACAAAGGTTGCTGATTTCTGAGAAGGGCTCAGAAGCGTACAAGGCCAGAGAACAAGTATAACGAGTATACTTTGTTGCGTTCAACGAGGGCGTTGAACGGATTAGGTGGGGGAGGTCTATTACGGTACTGCAAGTGACGCACAATGATTACGCGTTACAGAGTTGCAGGCCAAGTCAGAGTTCCACCGTAATGGTGCAATGCGAAGCCATAATAGCGCAACGCAAGCCATAATAGCGGTATTACTGTATAGACCGTCAAGTGTCGAGAATGGCATAAACCCACAGGGCTAATGTAGTGCAAGTGCAACACTACATTGTAAATACATTTGGCTAAGTGATGAAGCTTATTGGCCGACACAATGAAGCTTCATTGAAGGATTGGCAAGACATGGCCAAAGTTGACAGATGCAACATGCGATGTTGGCATCGATGCATATCCATGGAATTGAGTTGGCCCAAGCTCAAGGAGGATGCAAGAGTGAAGAATAGACTAAGAGTTGGTCTATGGCATATATTCAAGGTTGGCCAAAGCTTGAATAATGCAAACAAGTTGGTAATGCAAGAGTTGCATTGCTATTGTCAAGCTAATTGGCGAACTGAAGTATATATGACGCATGAGTAACTAGAGTGAGCTTAAGGAGCTGGAATCGATGTTTGAAGCTTAAGAAATGTCTGTGCATGAGTTTAGAATGATAAGCATGCAGGGCCAAGAGGGCTGAACGTTGGCGCAAGACAGAATCCAGTATGGCACAACAAGTGTGCAATACGGCTCAAGTGACGGTTATAAGTTGGTTATTGGCTTCACAAGTGTGCCAAAGGTGCTAGACAAGTTAGAAGGGTTATGAAATGAGTTCGTAGCCTTAGTAGAGTGTTCCTAACCGTTCAAGACAAGTGTGGCTTCAATCTGCATGACAACACAAAAGGTGGCAGTTGAAAAGCAGATTGGCGGTTATGGAAACTACCTGATGGGACACATGGCTGTTCCATGCGTGTGCAAGTGTTGTGCACGGTTTTGGCTAGTGAGTTTGCTGTATAAATAGTCCTAAGTAGTGGGAAAAATCAGTAGGCTTACATAGGAGAGTTAGTCTCATGTTTGAAAGAGTTAGGCATTCACCAAGAGGGTGAATGGCCTGTTTTTGGTCCATGTGATGGACGAGTTTTGTAATCTTCCTTTAGTGCAATAAAATGGGTTTGTTGCAGTATATATTTGTGTTCATTATGTTGCTGATGTTGTGTGAGAATTGTTCAAGTACATGCCATAACCTCTTATGCTTATGGGGGCATGAAGAGTTAGAGAGAAAGAAGAAAAGACTTCCGTTGTGCAATGCCTTATGAGTGAAGGCAGATGCGTACTTTGATGTAAGTATGCAAGGCTGAATGATTTTGGGTGAAGTTGATTCACTGAACCACAATCATTGCCGGTCATGTCCCATGAAAATTTTAGGCGATTAAATGGGCATGTGACAGATAGTTACAAGCCTCAATCGGTAGCGGTCCAGTATATGACTACCGTGAACTTTCTTTATCTAAGATTTATTTTTATATGGAATCAAAAAAAATGGTGAAGGTAAAGGTGAAGGTGAAGGTCGGTGGGTGGAGATGGGGAAGCAGAAATAATTTTCAACTTTTTTTTTTAACTATATATATATTTTTTTTTTTAATCATCATCATTGTTGGATAAAGAATATTACATTGACTAGTTGGAAGCCTAACAAACTAGGCTCCAACGACATACTACTACATTAATTGAACAGGTTGCCGTGCTAACCTACCAGCGAGCCTTATGGGTAACCTAGCTAAGGGAGACGAAGCGGATGGGTGGCTGAGATTGTGTCACAAGGGGGGCAAGCTAACACTACCTTCCATGTTAATTCCTGCAATATTACACCATTGGGGGCTCGAACCTGGAACCTCCTGGAGCGCATAAAACTTTGGGAAACGGAGATGACCAGCTGAGCTAGGTGCCCGTTTTTAATAACAAAAGAATCAAATACAAGGTACAATGTCGATAGAGGGCAACCTAGCAACAAGTTGAGCCCCTACACCTTTTTGAATTGAAATACCTAATCTATAAAAAAGAGAATTACCTTTTTTTTTTGGGTGGTTTTACTTTTGGGTGTAAACAAAAAAGTCGTGAATAGTATTTAGGATATTTAAATTTGTATGAGGTAATTAGGATAAGTGGGGGTGCCAATTTATGTGAGTGACAAATAGGAAAAAAGTATGGGTAATATTTTGGAAAACTTTGTTGAATAAAACTCTTTTTATGGAAGTGCTTGAATAACGTTCTTCCAATTAGTTTCAGTTTGTCAATATTCATAAAATGCAAAATCTGGATGTACCTTTTGTGGATGTGATGACCCGATCCACCACCGATGTTGTCATCACTTAGCCATTTTGGTCATTTGGCGGTGCGAATTTTTCCATGAGCACCGCTGTGGTCGCCAACAACAATTTCCCAGAAGGTCACCCATCCATGGATTACTCCCGTCTGAGCACGTTTGATTGTAGAGATTTTAGCCAACTCTGGAGCCAATTGCGCTGAAAAAACCTCGGTGCTGGGAAAGGATAAACTATTACCTATATTCCATTCGGCGAACGCTACCTGCCGAACTGAGGTATTACAATACCGCCACCTTAAAGTGGAGCCTGCCTTGGATCCAGAATATATTAAACCCAAGATCTCCGACGTTCTTGTCATTCATGAGACCAATATCTGACCCAATCAGTCCAACGTACTTTCTCACCCTGGACAGGTGACCCCCCGTTAGCTATGATACCATATGTAGTTATTCGATCCACCACCGATACCGTCCCCACTTGGCCACTATGGTCATCAGACAGTTTGGGGTTTTCTACGGGCACCGCTGTAGTCATCCAACAACAGCTTTCCAGGACTGGATTATTCATGCATGAGCAAGCTTAACTGCAGAGCTTTTAACCAATTCTTGAGTGAATTGGCGGGAGTAATCCATGGATGGGTGACCTCCTGGGAAGCTGCTGCTAGATGACCGTGGTGGCTAAGTGATAAGAAACGATTTGTTTCTTATTCAACGGCTAGCAGCTCAAGCTCAAAAGGTCATGATTCAAAGAAATCAATAAACCAAAGGGTAGCAATTTGCTTAATAATTTTCTTGTTGTGATTAATTAACTGATAAAGCCTATTTATAGGCTACATTACTTGGAAAATAAGAAAACAATACTACTCCTAAAATAGTATTCCAAACAAATATAAACTCTAAATAAAATAATTAAATACTTAAAATATAATAAAATACCTAAATAAATATATTATCTCTAATAATAAATAATTTATGCTTATCCAATGCCTTGTGCCTCCATTGGATTTGTGTGCTCACTGCGCCATTCACTTGCTAGCCAAGGTGGCTTCCACAATCTTGAGAGACTTGACCCGTATAAAGGATCATATATGCCAAATATGCCTGAGTGACGCATCAGGTCAACACCGTTGACATGTCCCATAAAACATAGTCTTATCATTCCACTCTCCTTAAATGGGACTTTGCCCTCAAAGTCCACTATATATATTGATACTGGCTCCACATGTGATCTTATCATTCCACCCTCCTTAAATAGGACCTTGTCCTCGAGGTCCGATTTTGAGGAACTTACAATTTGGTTTTCTTCGTCAACACCTGTGGAAGGAACATTAGTGGTATCAGAAAAATTCATTTCATTGGGTTTTGGAATCTCAATAGTGAAATAATCGGATGTAGTTGCAACAGGTTGTGGCTTCACGACTTTAGATCTTTGATGCTCCTTGAACTCCTGGAATGCAGATTTCCAATAAGCACGACTTTCGTCTAAATCTTGGTGCAAATTAGCTAGTGCTAATGTTGGGTCATCACTACCGAAGCGCTTCAATAAAGCAAAACAAAAATTCTCCCAAGACCCTGAAATATAATCTTGCATCCACTTATACCATTTGAACGGACTACCGATAAGGTGATCACTAGCTACCTTTACAAAGTCTTCTGGCAAAATTTTCTGGAATTCAAAAATTAGTTGTGCTTGGAATAACCAACCTTCAGGATCTCTGCCATCGAATTGCTGACATAATAATTTTCTTGTGGATCCTCTATACATACTGCAAGCGAAACTGATTGTCTGATGCTTTGATGCAACTATTATTGGGCTTGACAGTTGGGCTAAAACGGGTCCAACTGTTACCGAACCGAAGTACTAATTTTTTTTTTTTTTTTTGTTACCTACTGGAAAGCTAGCCATGTCGTTTAATTTATGCACTATATCGGTTAATGTATGCACTGAGATTGGATGGTCTACTTTGTATATGAGGTGTTGGAGGGTTTGTGGGCCTAGGTAGGATTAATGGATTTGGTACAGGTAAATAGGCTTATGCAAGGAAGTTTGTGGTTTACGCCACATGTAAGTTCATGAACCTAGGGTTTACTAAGTGGCGGTAATGACTCTGGTATGCACTATGGTATATGCAAGGTGTGAAACAATGAAAGTGCATATATGATGATGATAAACTAAAGATGTATGTAGTGATAGACAAAGATTATGGATGGTGTGTTACGAGGTGATGCTCGACAGTTGATGGTATGCAGGACTTTTAAAAACTAGAAGTAATAACCGATAATAAACTTACTCAAATACAAAACTGATAGTACTGCAGCAGTGTAGATGGTGGATTTTCGACAAAGGATAAAATTGTAAACCCATAATTATATGTATTCCTGATCCAGCAATCAGATGAATATCGAGGCTCATGTCTCTTATCGAAAGCATGAAAGATCATGCTATGAGAATCTCTGACTGAGAATACTGTATCTCAGAGTATATATAGATATGTAGTCTCTCAATACTTAGAAAAATTATTTAGTGAGGCAATGGCATATCTCATGAATACCGAGCAATTTCATACGATTTCCAATTACTTCTATATAGAATCAACTCAGAAAATTCTATAAATTTTTATCAAATATCCCTTAAGATGTTTATTTATTAAAAAATAATCAATGTTTTAAAATCAAGATCAGTCAACTAAACATCATACAATATTTTTACAGCATTCAAACTATGAAAGGCAAAATGATAACTTTAGACATCTATAATCATTCTCTAGGCTCCAAGTTGATCAACTCCTTGTCAATCAAATGCTCATATCACTGAGTTGTGACAATTCAATTCATTTAAAAACATCTAACATGATTAACAACACCGCAAACACATGGAAACACCTCATCCATAAACAACAATAAATTCAATCAATCCGCTCCTGGGTTTAGGGAAACAAAACCGTTCCCAAGGATATCTCGATCCCATCAAAGTTGTTTTTAAGAATCACAATCTATGGATAGATTATCATTCATATATTAATGAAAACCAAAATAAATTTAATTAAAACAAACTTATTTTTTGATTGTGTTGCAAAATCAACATGAATCCGAAATCTCCAAACCAACTAGGTGCTAAATAATCCCCAACTATCCTAAATGATTTATGTGATAAAAAAAGGATATTTGTATTTATCTTTTTTTTGTACTCTAACCCTAAACACCATATTTTCTTAATAATATTCTTGATATATATAGTCAATTACCTTTAAAGATTAGACGGCTCCTAGACAACTTGCCTGCTACTTGGATACCATAGCCGAAGCCCGGCTACTAAGCCCAAGCTCTTTAAGTAATTCATTTGGGCTTAATTAATTCATGTTCGCTAGTATAGAGCAATAATGTCTTCAGGATGTAACAATGTTTTCCCTGACTATATGAAAGAAGTATGACGCTTCAAAAAGCTCATATCACTCAATTCCTGAATAATTAACGCTCCTACACGATCGTACTAGTATAGAGCCATTAATTAATTATTTTCAAAATCAATAGATTCAAATCCCTGGAAAATATTCGATATTTTCATAATATTTCGTTACTTTAATTTATGGTTCTTCCCAGCAGAATTCCATGGGTTAGTAATAAATATTCAACACACATGCATCTGAGTTACCTTCAAGTAAGCCCCAACCAAAATGGTGTAAATGTATTCGACAAATAATGCATTAACAAACACCTGAATGAACAAACAAATATTTCAAAATACGACGAGACGATGAACCTATGCAAATAGGAAAGAAAATAATAAAATAATAGTCAAGGCGCTAGAGGACTGGCTCACCGACCGGCCATTCATGCCGTGATCAGTCCCACGCCCAAATTCTATATTTTATCATATTTTATTATTTTCCTTGATCTCATGAAAATCCTTTCATTTGAACAAATATCCTTCGTTTTGAGGAAACTCCTCAGTTTCATGGTTTTTCCTTCACACTGAGGAAATAATATAAAATTAGGGAAAATATTGTGGGGCCGTGATTATTGGCCAACCGGCCATGCCTTGATCCCGGCCGGCCCCACACCTCATGGTTCCTAATTATTTTATTATTATTTCCCTAATCTCATGAAAACTCCTTAATCTCATGATATTTCCTTGATCCCATGAGAAATAATATAAAATTAGGGAAACCCGTGGGACCGGGCCATAGCCGGCCGGTCATGCCCTAGCTGGCCCCCACACGCCCTATTTTATTATTATTATATTTTCATGTTTCCTTAATCCCATGAAATTCCTTGATTTCATGATGTTTCCTTCAAATTATGAAATTCCTTCAAATTATGGAAAAATACACAAAAATACATAAAATTAAGGAAACTTGTGGGACCGGGCCCAAGCTGGCTGGTCATGCCCTAGCCGGTCCCACAAACCCCTTATTCTATTATTATTTTTTTTATATTTCCTTGATTTCATGATATTTCCTCCAAATTATGAAAATTCTTTCAAATTACGAAAACTCCTTCAAATCATGAAATAATACATAAAATAAGGGAAAACTCACGGGACCGGGCCCTAGCCGACCAACCATGCTCAAGCCGGTCCCACACGCCCTTATTTTATTATTATTAATATTTTTGTTTCCTTCATCTCATGGAAACTCCTTGAATTCAACAAAAACTCCTTGGTTTTAACAAATTCCTTGGTTTATCATATTTCCCTAAACTTATGAAAATATTATGAAAATTGGGAAAAACGTGTGGGACCAAGGACCAAGCCTTGGCCATGGCCGATCCCACACTTCATGATTCCCTCACTTTTTATTATTTTTCCTTCATCTCATGAAGTTTTGACGGTTTCGTCAAAAAACCCTGATTTCTTCATATTTTCTCAAATGATTGCTCAAATGCACATCGGTTACCTTGACCGACCAAGGTTGGCTCTTTGGCTTGCAAGAAGCCCCCCACACTTTTGACCTAATTTGCACAATTGCATCCAAAACTCTTCCAAACAACTTGGGACTTCACTCATTTTTGATCCCGTGATTTGGTCCCTTGGCTCCTCATCTCTTCATAATTAATTAGGTTTTATCACCTAAGGATCGGACGAGCATTTTTCGAATAAATGATTAAACCAACTGTTGATGGGTGAAAATTGCTCCTGCCGAATTTGGTAATTTGGGGTGTGATGAGGAATGAATTTAAACCTACAACAAATGCACTGCGCGGTGAGTGCTTGTAAGAGATCAATCCCCTGAAATGGCCGTTCTTCACAAAGTGAAGGAGATATTTTCTTAGGGAGGGAAGCGTAGAAGGTGTTGAGATTGTGAAGGTGTTGGCTTGCCGTGATGATGGTTGAATATGACTCAACACTTGGTTTCACATCCCCGTATATTCCTTGTTGTTGGAAAATAGGGCGGAGAACCTATTTATACAAGTCATTGAGCCTCATTCACGTTTCGTGGGAAGTGAGGTAGTGGAATGATGGAGTAGTGGAGTTGTGTGCTCATTGCCCACTTTTCCCGTTCATCTCTAACCGTCCACACTCCCTAACACGTGGATGACGTGAGCATGCCGACCAATACCCCAAAGAAGTATCCCCCAGACATGATTGATGAATGTGGATCGTGGATCCACGAAAGATAGCATGTAATCAATTGAATAACCATGCGTTATTCGTTGCTCTTTGGCTTGCAAGTGTGGTAAAGTGATGTGTAATGACTCGCTCACTAACCAAATAACTCCCGACCAGTCCCACGACGGATGAGATGATGATTGAGACACTCATCTCGCGACCGATTTTAGGGTTTTTAAAGAGGTGCCTAATTTTCACTTGACCAAGCTCCTTGTTTTTCCTTTTAGATTTTTTTTTTTTTGAGTGATAGTGAGGATTTTCTTCCGACTTCCTAGGTCTTGAATAGGTAATTGAATTGGCTTATTTTGAGATAGTTTTGTGAACAAACTTTTTGAAAGAGATTATGTTAAATGAGGTTTGCATCTTGGTCATGAATGATTGCACATATATGAAGTTGCAAATGTTATGTAAAAGGGAGGTACGAATGGAAACAAGCATGGCGTTTGATCATCGAGCCTCTTTCTCCACGTGCGGGATGCTAAGTCCCCAAAGGAATTCTAAACTATCTTTCTTGTAAAGTTGTTGAGTAAAACTTACTCGCCTTTTGAAGCCTCACCATATCGACCGAGTAGCCTCTAAGAAAATCCTCCGCAAGCTATCTCCGAACCGAGCTTCTCCCGAACAATGCGCTTCAAAGCGTTGCATTCACCGGTGGGGTGATGAAGGAACCGATGGTAATGACAGATTCTCGGATCCATTACTTGTTGATCAAGAGGGTGGGCGCCGCTTCAACTCTCCATTTCGCACCCACGTCTCTAGTAGCTCCGGATCTTCTTCACCGGGAAGGGGAAATGTAAGTACCTTGAGTCTAGCTTTTCCTCAAGTTAGCGGGCGTTGCAATGTCTCTCCGTGGCCTTGATGTGGAATAGAGATGAAGTTGTAAGACCACCGCCGAGTGATCGAATTGAACCATGCCTTGGCCATGGCCGATCCCACACTTCATGATTCCCTCACTTTTTATTATTTTTCCTTCATCTCATGAAGTTTTGACGACCAGTTTAACCAAGTCGGGTGAAGTCAAAAAGATGATGATTGAGACACTCATCTGATTTCTTCATATTTTCTCAAATGATTGCTCAAATGCACATCGGGGAGAAAATATCAAAATTCTCTCCTTTCCTGGAAATTAACATACGGACACTTTGGTGAAAACGTGTGAGCATGTTACCTTGACCGACCAAGGTTGGCTCTTTGGCTTGCAAGAAGCCGGTCCCACGTATTCTCATGATTTGACCTAATTTGCACAATTGCACGTATTAGGTCCAAAACTCTTCAAACAACTTGGGACTTCATGGAACGATCATCATTTTGATCCATTATAGTGAACACCCAATGCCACGTTTCATGGTCCCTTGGTCACTGTCCCTCATCTCTTCATAATTAATTAGGTTTTATCACCTAAGGATCTTTTACAAGATGCATTTTTCGAATAAATGATTAAACCAACATTTAATCATCATTTCATCAACAAATTAACTGGTCTTCAGAGATCTTAATATTTGATCACGTGAGCATCTGGACGCTACATGGTCGACTCATAATCCCATGTAGCCGGTCCCTCCTTTTTTGTGGTTAATTCTCAATAAACCATCAATTGATCAAATTAGGGTTTTGAGTCCAAGGTTAATGATTCCAGATTCAAACGCCAATAATTTTACGTTGATCCCGTGATCAACATTTTATTTATCATACTCGGTTCAATTGCTAGTATTCTGATTTAATATTTTATTTGGTCATGCTACCATAATTCATCAAACGAGCAATATTTGCTCAGATGAGCAATACTTGCTCAAATCAAAGAATATTGGTTCAACTATCAATATTCAACAATTCATCAAATGAGCAATATTTGCTCACGTTAACTTATTCACTCATCATATCTGTCTCAACAAACATGTTCAATTCATGAGTCTCAGAACATTTCCAAACCACGTTCGACTCAACAATACAAGGACTCATCGTCCCATGAAGTCAGCAATTGACTAACTAAATACACGTCTGCCTTGTAGATTCCACAATCACACGAGACATCAATCGTGTCACATGGGGGATATTAACTAGGGTTTTGGTCTGGCGGTCTACGGCACGTGTGTTCATACACACGATGAGAATGTGAGCAAGTCGTGCAATCAGTTGAAGGAGTTAACAAAGTAGTGGATGGAAAATCAACCAAGTCTCCGCACGTTGAGTAACTGGTTTTAACATGATTTCCACTTCCCCATTCTTTGATTCCATCAACTGTCACACTTCATAAGATCATGGTGTTTTCAATTCCAACAATATAAATAAGTCTCTGAATCATGATTGAAACGAGGATAATCTCACGTCAAATAGACAACACGAGATTAACAATCCAACTCTCAACAGAGCAAATTCAATCATTCAGAACTTATCTTATTTTCAGAATACACAATACACCTACAATCTTCGATCACCATTGATCTCACACATTTCTCAGCTTCCCTCCTACAGACCGACCCATCCTCTCTTGTGACCGAATTTACTCTGGAACGACCATTGTCTTGGTTTAGGCTGGAGTATTATAGATTGATCTCTCGAATTCAAAGCACTCCCTTCTTGCAGTGCATCTGTGTGAGGTTAAGCATTTCGCTCGGTTCAAGGAGTCTCCTCCGTGCGATCATCTCCTCAATTCCGTGAAAACCAGCGAATCGTTTTGCCCCATCTACTGATTGGTGACCACAATGGGAGATCATTCTCTCGGTTGCAAATTCACTTATCACAAAGATGGTCTGTCTTAGGTCCGGTTCAGTTACCAACCCGGATTCAACACCCGGTTCTAATATTGCAAGCTCTAGCGGTACTGCTAACACCGCTCCTCCGGTACAACCTGCCACTACCACTCCTCCGGTACAACCTACCACTACTACTCCTCCAAGCACTGGTGCTCCAGTGATCACCCCTGCAAGCGGCAACGCCGACACCATCAATAATCCGCTCTTCGGACGGTCTCCCGAAGAAGTCAGAGAAAATCCACCTACCATAGGTGATCTCATGAAGGTACAAGAAACTCTTGCCAAAAATCAGACTGACATGGCTGCTACTCAGAAGGAACTATTCAACTATCTCAAGACTCTTACAGACAAGATGTCAGAGAAAACTCAAGAGAAAGGAAAAGCTAAAGAAAAATCTTCAGACGCTGATCCCGAAATCACTCCAATCCATGTAGTAGATGATGAGGAAGTTCCCAAAGCTACAGATGATCCACCAGCGAAAGAATCATCCAGTTTCATCACTCGTGAGGATCTGGAGCGCCTCTTGGAGGATCATGGAAAAGATAAAACGCCTTCTAAGAATCGTCACCAACCTCCATACCCTGCTACTACGCAAATAATTCCTCTGCCAAAAGGTTACACCTCTCCAACCTTCATGCTTTATGATGGAACAGGCAACGCTCGAGAACATGTTTCTCGATTTCTGGAAGCACTGGGTGAACATGAGCACAACCATACTGTCTGTCTGAAGGAATTTTCAAAGTCTCTGAAGGGTAGAGCATATACCTGGTACAACAACATCACACCAGGAAGTATCAAAAATTGGGGAGAAATGGTTAATACTTTCTACCGGAAATACTTCTTCGTTTCAGAACAAATCACCCTCTCTGATCTCGGAAGGATGTTTCAAAGGAGCAACGAACATCCTAACGATTATGTGAAAAGGTTCAGGGTTCAGGCCTTGGATTGCCATGATCCGAATGTCACAGAGAAACAACTCGTGGACTTGTGCATCAACGGAATGATCCCAGTCTATAGAGCTTTATTGGAAAATCTCAGGTTCCAGAATTTCTCAGAACTCCATGAAGCAGCCAAGAGATCAGCAACTACTTCACCTGCTCTATTGGAGAGAGCTAAGACCACAAAAGCTGAAGAGCCACGGGATACCCGAGGTAGCAGACGTTTAATCAACAAACAATACAACCTCCAACCTCCCACAAATGCTGTTGCAGAAGGGAGTAAACGAAAAGCCGACCCATAGCGCAAACATACTTCCTCAACCCCTTCAAAGGCGCAAAGGAAGGATGATGTGCAAGTCCCTGCTCAACACACGGAAGCTGATCCAGAGGCGCCTGACTTCCCCTATTCCATTGAGGAAGTTACTGAACTTCTAGACGCCTGGGTTCAAGACGGCGCGATTAAGCTCCCATATGTCAAGAAAGAACCAACTGAAGAAGCCATGGAAAATCCTCGTTATCGCGCTTTCATAGGTTTGTCAACCATCCCACAAGTGATTGCGAACTTTGAAGTGCATATTCAAAGAAAAGGTCGAATCAGAGAACTCAACCTGGGACTAAAGGGGTACACAGAGATCCTCTCCCTGTCGAACCTTCACTCCTTCTCGAACCACCACAAAGAAGCGGTTCAATCCTTAATTGAACATATCTCGCGAATTGCTATACTTATCAAAAGCTCGGGGGAGACATGTTCGCTGCACCGAACCACATCGTGTCGGAAAGCGTTTGTTGATTCAAGAAGCATTCCCCGAGCCGCCCTCAACAACGAGATGAAGAAATGTACGACCGGGGACTCCTCACCACAGTCCATCTCAAGGGAAACGAGTTCAAACGAGCATTGATTGATGTCGGCACCGCTGTTAATATTATCCCTCTGAAAACTCTCAGAGCTGCTGGTATCACACGACAAGAAGCCATTCATGCTCCAGTAACAATCACAGATCATGAAGGAACACCCAGAGGTGCTTATGGCCACATCACCCTCAAGATGAACATAAACTCAGCCTGGACAGAAACAAAATTCTTCATAATTCGAGAAGATCCAGGATATGATATTATTCTTGGACAAGCATGGATTCACACTGGAAAGGCAACACTAGCACCTTCAGTTGCACATCTCTCTATTAAAGAAACCTCCGATTCGGAAGAAGAAAAAGAAGATACTTCACCATTCGAGTATTTGAAGGAGGTCAGAACCCTAGCAGAGCTAACACAAAAACCTGAAGAAGATGCAAATGCTTTCATCAAAAGGTTTCACACTCAGGCAAGTCTTATTCCTCCTAATGTGTCTATATCATCAGTTTTCAAATATGCTTATTTGGTCCGAGGACTTTACTCCACCAACAACTTAGCAATTGCAAAATGCTATGAATGGATAACCTCGCCCCAACAATATTTCACCAAGTGGTTAAGTTCAGAGCTTCTTCAAACTGAGCATATCATCAAAAGGTTTATTGTTGAAGACATAGCCAAGCATGATAAACAGTACCTCAAATATTCTCCTCTGCATGAGTGTCCATACATACCACAGCCGTGGAACTCCACTACACGAAGAATTCCAAGCCAGCAGAAAATATCCAAGGCACGAATGATCAAGCCTAACAAATTCCAGGAAGGAGATTTGGTTCTCAAAGCAACTAAGCGTAACTCCCATTCTGCAAAGAATTCGAACTGGGAAGGACACTACATGGTCTCTAAGTCTGTCACCGGTGGATACTACAAGCTGATCAACATGGATAACAAGGAAAGCGTGGCCGTGATACATGAGAATTGGCTCAAGGCCTTTGATGTTTAAGGTTTTGGATATTCGAGGTATTGGATGTTCATGGCACGAACACCTAAAATATTTGGCATTTAGAGTTTTCTTTCATTGTATTTCAATTTCTCCAAAATGTTTGCAATACTTGCATTCAGTAATTTAAATCCAGAGAATTTATCAAAATTCGGTTTTGCTTAAAGAAAATCTCTATCAAACCCAAAGAAAATCCTCAATCATTTACCGATCCAAAACCAATCAAAACCAAAAAAAAAATAAAACCTCACATCTCTCAGAAGTTCAGAAATTAAAGATATTATGAAAAGAAATCAAAGGAAGTCAGCAAAGAAATTTTTTTGCTCCTCTGCATCCTTCAAGACCTGCGCAAAGCCGCATTCTCCATGTTCAGCTCTTCATCGATCTGCAATTTTGTCTTCCTTTTCCATCACAAAGATCATTGGGAGAGGGTATGTTATTCTCACATGAGTCCTTAATAGCATTCATCTTCTTACGGAGCCATTTCACATTGAAGCCAAGTCTCTCAGAATTCTCCAAGTTGAACTCCCAATCAAAGAGTACATCTAGAGTCACAGTACTTCTAGCTCTAGTGCATATATCGCTTACAACACGCAAGATAACACTTACTTGCATGGTTAAGGAATAAGCACGCTTTGGGTCTCTAGTAACGACGATGTGACCAAATTTCTTCCATATTTTCTCGTACAAGTTGGCATATCCAATGGGAACGCCGAATCCACCAACTAGTTCGTGGTATGGGAGTGATGCATCAAACGGAGGATCAAAAGCAACTCCTGCACTTGGGTATTCATGCACCACTATAGGGTTTTCAATCATCGGAACAATCTCTACAACGACAGTTTCTTCAGTCTCTCTTACTTGCGGCTCAGTTTCTTTCATCACCGAAGCAACAACAATCGAGGTCTCGACCCCCTTAATTGCTTCAGCAACAACACTCTCATGGCCTTGAAGTACAGGGATAGTTACTTCTTTATCAATAACCCCAGGGTTGCTCGTTTCATCATTATTGATTCCTTCATTCTCAACTTCGGTATTTTGTACCTAATACGAAGATTACATGAGATTAGGATCATCCAAGCATGAAACCAAAATAAATCGTAAAGTACAGAATATAAGTGGTCTAGCATCATCAAGATTCTTCATTCTACATGTTAGGGGTCAGCAAATAACATAAAAGTCATGAAAATACGTTTTACGGTAATCTCGTCTGAAAAACTGTACTCTACTCTGCACTAAAAGACGAACTGGGAGCAACCTACAAGGAATCTGAGGATGGGTCATATACCATTCTCTTCGTATGGATTTCCTCTACCACATGTCAAAATTTCATGGCAATGCGATGAACGAGCAAAGAGATGTGGTCGAAACATCGGGCAACATGCAATCTGAAAAAATTCTAGAAGTCTCCTGGAAGTTTACCGTTTCGCTTTTTCAGGTCCTAAACGTGCTCAAAATTCAAAAAGCTTTTGTGTTAAAGCTTGGAAATTCTATGGGCTTGAAGATACATATGCTGATCATGGAAATCCGACTTCAGATGAAGGTTTTACGGAGTTTTTGCTAAAAGCTGAAATCTGAAATTTTCTGACGACGTATTTCGCCAAAATTACTTGTACACTGATGCGTGTCGTAGGTGCAATCAAATTAATATCTTATTTCCACTCAATTAAAAATAATATAATGGAAGTCAAGTTCGTTCCCACGAGGAGCAAGAGATTCTAGTTGTAAAAATTGTCACAAAAGGGGGGGATGTATAAAGCAAAAGAAAATAAACAAAGCAATTAAAAGATAAAGTTGAAATCAATGAGAGAGACAAGATCAAGGTATCATTCTTCGTTGCAAAACAATAATTAAAGTTATGTTCTTTTCTACTTGTTATTAGTCACAAATTACCACCAACCGTAGATAAAGCAGCTAGATCAGTGTTAAACCCCTAAATCCCTTGTATCACCGGATACGGAAGTTCTCGACTACCGGATTCTATTTACCAAACCACCTAGTAGTAGATCACTCTAGATGTAATTTAAATAAACGCATTAAGATTTATGAACTTATTAGGTTAATATTAGTAGTTAGACTCTTAGATCAAGGTCTACTTGCTAACGTTGTTTTCACACACAATTGATCCACGGAATCCCTCCGCAAGGTCTCGTGTTTGCTACTTATGTAAAGAGTCAAGAAACGTTTACTTATCCCCTAACTTTCACTAGATTTAGATCAAATTAACAAATCAATTTAGCGTGCACTCCAAACAATCTATCAATCAATCATGAATGAATAAACATTCCTATTAGTAAAAACAATCGATAATCATGTGAAAAACCTCAAGATAGAATTGAAACAAAACTCAAACCATATATTAAGAACTAGGAATTCATCCTCAATCAATAATAAAATTAGCTACTCATGTTTTTGAAATTCACACAAAATAATTAAAAGGAGAATTTTCAAGTTCACACAAATAATTAAGAAGAAGAATTGAAAGCAAAAACACAAGTGTTGTGTGTGTAGAGAGGTGTGTAAAAGATGTAGAAAACTTCTCTATTTATAGGCTTCAATATTCTCCAAATATTCCAAGGAATAGAATCCTTTTCCTTTAGCAATTCAATTTCCAAATCCAAGCCTTTCTCATCTTCCATCTTCTCTTTCCAAATTTGAGCCAAATTCCACAAACCCATGAGTTTAGATGATTCTAGAGAATTCTCCACAAATTTTCATCCAATTTCCAAATTTAAGTCTTCACACCCATGAGAGAAGTCCACAGAAAATTCTGTAATTTTGGTCGCCGGAAAGTTGGTATTATGGCCGGAATCCGGCCGGAAAACGTCGCCGCCGGTCCGCCCGAAATTCAAATCCATTTGAACGGAATATTCCGTTACCGATCCGTCAGAGATAACGGTCAAGATAACGGTCTCTGTTAGTCAATGGGGTCAAGGGAAGGAGGAGTCAGCTGAGTCAGCAACGAGTCAGCTGCCTAGTTGGCTGACTGGTCTGAGTTGCCGAGTTATCTGAATCGCTGAGTCGACTCATCAGAGGAGAAATTCAGACAGAGTCTCCTCTGTTTCAAGGCATTTCCAGGCCGTTTTTCAGGCTTATTTTTGGTCTTCTCCTGTGACAATCCTAACATACATCTATTGCAGCTTCATTACAGCATTCCCTGTGACAGAGCTTCATTCTTCCATGTAAAGCAGCAACAAACAATAAGTGCCAGACGCTGCACCCTTTTACAGCTCAGTGCATCAGCTGCCACAACCATTCAATCCTCCCTATAACTCAACGGCAGTCCATCACCACGAACCCATATCCATATGCAGCAGCAGCACAACTCTCTGTTCTGTATCTAGACCACCTGCACTTTAGATAACCACAGTGAACTCCACCATTCAAGCTCCACTCTTCTCTGTTCACAGCTCAGCTCATACAACATCATCTTCTTTCTTGTTGGCTTCAAATCATCAATCACCCAAAAATTCAAGCCACATTCAGTCCTACAGAAGCCACCAACAGCATTTCCAGTGAACACCCAATTCAATTTCTCCATCATCAGGTTCATGTTCTCCCTGCTCTCTCCATAGCTTCTGTTCATGACTTCAACTGAGTCATACCCATTAATTACTCTCGTCCTTGTTCTCTTCGATTGACGACAGAAGAAACCACCACCATCTGCGTCTTTCATCAATCGAACCCAATTCATTTTTCAGCTTACCGAATCCTTGAATCAAACCCAGACTCATCTCTGAGATCAACAGCAACTTCACCTCTTCAATCATCTGAAACCCATACGAATATTAACCTCAGATCCCCTTTTCTTCTTCTCAAATTTCTTGGTTCGATTCAAACCCAGCTGTTTCTGCCGCTTCTTCTTTATCTGTTGTTCATGGAAGCACTCATCACTACCCATCTGTGAATCTGCCGATAGCAACAACTGTTCTTCAATCGACTAACAGATCCCATCGATCAACCTCAGTTCGATCTCCCGTTTCTTAGTTGAAGATCCAAGCTTAAACACCCCAGCTCTTCTCGATCTGGTTGATCCACAGAACCCATCAATTTCTTCCTCTCTGCGTTGTTCAACAGCGACGATATTCTCCATCGATCTTCTCTGGTTCTCAATTTCAGTCGACCCCATGTTCATTCCATCACAGTGAAACCTTAAATCAAAACGAATTCAACTTTTCTTCTAAAATTCTTCTCTACCATCGACGGAAAAAATCACCCATCTCTCGATCTACTCGATTTTCAGATTCAATTTTACGATCTTCAAATCTCTCGGTTTATGAAGCAAGAAATTACTGTTTCTTTTTAGTGTCAGGTGAAGGTGATGAATGAGAGGTAATAATCGAGCAAATTCTCAATTCTAGGGTTGTAGGAGTAGGGAATGGATAACGGTACCCCACTGTATAGGCTAGGGGACACCCCAGGGATAGGGTATAAACACCCCACTCATTAGATAAGGGATACCCCAGTGGACAGCCCCTAACATGTAGTTACCCCTTAACATCAGCTGGATACTTTTAATACTCCTCTGAGAGAGTTGCCCTTTAACCGTGGCTCGTCTCCCGATAGTGTTTTCCTGTGAAATGACAATCCTGCCCTTTTTGCTCAATTTGGATCATTTATTCTTCTTTTCCTCCGTGTGACTCCATAGTAGCTATAAAACTCAAAACAAGCGTAAAATACATAATTTACAAGAAAAATAGCAAAGAAAGCATAAACAATAGATAGTAAATAGGATGTATTCTACACCCTATCATACACTCACATGGATTCTCATTCATTCACTCAAAAATCAGCAATTTCATACTTCTATGAAGAGGTTACAAGATATATGCTTACTTGGGGGGTCTCCGAAGTGTTCAAAGAGTTGGGATTGCCCGTGTCAACATCAAGAGGTTCATCATTTTCATTAGGTTCTGAATATTTGAAACTTCCTTCGCCTCTATTCTCGGGAGACGACCGAGTATCAACACTCTCTACTTCCATGGCAACATCCTCCTGGACACATTCTCAAATAATTAGCATTTTCACGTGAGGCATTTATGATTGTCTATGAAGGAGGGTACTCACAATATTTTCTTCTTCAACGCTCAAATCAGAGATTGTCTTCCCAGCAGCAGAGAATTGAAGACCATCAATACTAGACGGAACAAAGTTCTGTAATCAAATAACAAATATTGGTTTCATGATCCTAGCAATACGGATGAAAAAATTTACAGCGGAAAAGTGTTGGAAACTCACCAAAGAAATAACTGGGGACTTTATGGTATTAGGCAACAACTTATAATTCTTGTTCCTGCCTTCTCCGCCATGAACATACGCTTCAGCTTCTGAGAAGTCTACATCAATTCGTGGTCTTACATTGCGACCGCCCTGTGGAAAAGAAAATTTTGATGCGATAATCAAAATAAAATCATCATAATCTTATGAAGACTTTGTAAAATACTTACTTGTGAACATCCTGGAGATGTTTTCCGTTTGTCACTACCAGGGAAATGCTTCAATCTTGGTCGAGTAGCAATCATCTCAGGAGAAGGGGGCTCCTTCACTAAAGGCTGATTAACTCTTACAAAATCAGATAAGCGCTTGAGTTGTTGATCCCAAAAGTCTATGTAACCCGGGGTTACATATGAAACTCTTTCAGAGCTGGGGGACCAAAATTTGCTTCCTTTCACATGTGTGCGGTCTAGACTGGTCATAAGCTGATCAACTGAGGGTTTTCTTCTTCGGAAAGTTGGAACACACTGATCCATACCCATTTGCTGAGCCGCCCTATCAATATTGTATTCTTCCACTGAGAATTCGCCATGCATTACGGATATTAGATAACCGAGAGTACAACTTAGCATAAAAGCTCTCTCGTGGTCATCCAAGTCAGCGCCAGATTCCAAAGTCATGCTCTCTTCATCAATAAAAGTTCTCAACTGAGAGATATAAAGGGGAACTGATACCCATGGGCGGAAGTTGAATTCAGATTCACAATCCAGAACATCAACAAAGCGAGTATTCAGTCGAGGTTGCTTTGTAGACCAGCGCATGATCCTGGCATTAACTTTCTCAGAGAAAACATGACGAGCATCAGTATTCAATCCTTGCAAAATGGTACGTGGAATAGGTGCATAATTCTTGAAACGCTCCTACATCAAGGCTTGAAGAAACATTGTATTGGCGTAACATTCAATCTTCATAAAACCGTTCGAGACACTAGAGTCCATGATCAAGGAGTCCAAGTTAGAATACAAAGAACCCATGAACAAGCTACCTATTGGGAGTTGCTCGCCTTGAGCCATCTTAATCGCAAAAGGAATCACGAACGGCTTCAACAAGTTTCCAACATCTTCAAATATGTCTCTGGATAGCCATAAACACAAGAAATCAGCAATAGATAACGTACCGTCAACATGCCACTCTAGAGGAGTATCTCTTGGCCACTAGTGTATTAACCAATGAGCATAACAACCTTTGCTGCCAGATGCTTTATTAATCTCCTCCATCGTGGTTGTCAATATGTTAGAGATTGCAACTTCCTCTGGTGAAGAAAGATTTTCAGGAAAATTGCCCGTGATTGGAAGATGCAACAAAGCAACTACATCTTCTAAATTAATGGTAAACTCTCCCCATCTGCATATGAAAGAGTGAGTTGGAATACACCATCGAGAAAGTAAAGCTACAATACCTCGCGCATCATGAAAAATGAATAAATCTCCAGAGGCTTGAATAGATCGTATTACTCGTGCGTCATGCAACTTAGCTCGAACACGAGGAAAACCCAGCATGTACCTCGCCCATCCAGAAAACTTTTCCAAGGGTCGTCGAGAAAGCTTGAATTCGATGATTGATGCAGAAAAATATCCTCGTTCAAGACAAAACCGAATAGCTGCCTGAGGAGTCACCAATTTTTTCTGAGTAACCTCTCTGGGATTTATCAGAAGACGAAATACTGGAGTATTGAGACGCTTTTCAGGCCTTTGATCCATGAAGAATGCATCCTCTATGTTCGGAACGTTCTTGATTCCCAGAGTTTCATCTTCGCCAATGGAAGTCTCATCCATGCATGAATCATCCCCGAGGCGTCATTATCTATATGTGAGTCTTCCATGGAAGCATCATTGTCCACACACATATCATCTCTGGAAGCATCATTGACTTGAGAATCAGACATCCTTGCAAAGTAGCTGCAATGTGCACGCAATACTTCGCTTCAGTATACCATTCATACAAGATGCAAACGTCTACAAAATGGTAATTCTCAACGCTTACCTTTTACGATTCCACTAACAATAGTGATAGTAATGCTAGAGTTAACACTCCAAAATCGTTCGTCTCTTTGAAACCTACAAAAATGAACGAAACTCAGATTTTCATAAAATCATGAATATTTCGACTGTGTGAACATTCACTACGGAATTATGAAAACTAAAGCATTATTCATAAATAATTGTTTACTTCTAAGTAATATTACACAAAACTCAAGTTTTGACTTTAAAGAAAATAATATATATTTTTACATATATATATATATATATATATATATAAGAAAACGTGATTCAATCACGTAAATAAAAAATAATATATATATTTTTTTTTGACGTGAGCAAGGCTCACGAAAATAAATTTGTGGACACTCCACGGTTTTAGCAAAAAAATAAAATAAATCCATGAATAGACCATGGTTTTATAAAAAAAATATTTTCCTTCGTATAGTCATACGTCTTAGAAACGAAGGTTTATTCTAATTTTGTGAAAACTCACACATTATAAGATAAAGTTGATTTACATGAAAGATCATAAACAAAATTTTATCACTGGATGTAAGTTCATATATAAAAAAACAAATTCTTTCTTCGTATCATCGTCATTCTTTAAAAGGAGGGTTTATTTCGGTTTTGTGAAAATTCACCTTTTCATGATAAAACTCTGGTTCACATGAAAGCTCATAAACTTAGTTTTATCACTGGACCTAAATCTTCATATACAAAGAAAAATCTCTGCTATCAGGGATTATTAATGGGTTCTCAAACTAACGATGAAACGAACATACGTTTTCTAAAATAAGGGTTTTCAACAAAACTCACCATCATATATACACATGTATATAATTTCAATATGATCAAAGCATGAACAACTCACGAACTCAGCAAACTTAAAAAAAAAAAAAAAAAAAAAACGTACTTGTTGGCGCCGGCCGGAATATGGCTGGACGATGATCGGACGGTCGAACGGCGGCGAGCTCCGACGAAATTTTTCTTCCTCTGGTTGCTGGCGCGATGAAGATGAAGAGGTGATGAAGGTGGTGACCGGTTGTCAGAAGAAATAAAAAAAAAAAGGAATTACCCCTTTTATATCAAGTTTTACTTCCAAAACCTAATCACACAAGGATTTCCTTATTGGGCCCGGCCCGTGAATCCTAAAACGACCAAGGTCCCATCATAAAATCAGCGGTTCAACACTAATTTACGCGCATTAGACGATGCTCTATCATACCACTGGGATCTTCATTCAAGTCGTGGTTTGCTCGTACTATCAAAAATCCGGTAAGGTCTTATCTTATGACTAGGTTCAATTACTTATATCATCCCGGAAAATCACCATTCAAATGCTGACTGAGGAACACGGCTTTCCTCACTAAGAAGGGGACTTAATGTAGATGGTGGATTTTCGACAAAGGGTAAAATCGTAAACCCATAATTATATGTATTCCTGATCCAGCAATCAGATGAATATCGAGGCTCATGTCTCTTACCGAAAGCATGAAAGATCATGCTATGAGAATCTCTGACTGAGAATACTGTATCTCAGAGTATATATAGATATGTAGTCTCTCAACTTGAGGCAACGGCATATCTCATGAATACCGAGCAATTTCGGTAATTACTTCTATATAGAATCGAAAGATTAGACGGCTCCTAGACAACTTGCCTGCTAGTATAGAGCAATAACGTCTTCAGGATGTAACAATGTTTTCCCTGACTATATGAAAGAAGTATGACGCTTCAACAAGCTCAAATCACTCAATTTCTGAATAATTAACGCTCCTAGACGATCGTACTAGTATAAAGCCATTAATTAATTATTTTCAAAATCAATAGATTCAAATCCCTGGAAAATATTCGATATTTTCATAATATTTCGTTACTTCAATTTATGGTTCTTCCCAACAGAATTCCATGGGTTAGTAATAAATATTCAACACACGGGCATCTGAGTTACCTTCAAGTAAGCCCCAACCAAAATGGTGTAAATGTATTCGACAAATAATGCATTAACAAACACATGAATGAACAAACAAGTATTTCAAAATACGACGAGACGATGAACCTATGCAAATAGGAAAGAAAATAATAAAATAATAGTCAAGGCGCTAGAGGACTGGCTCACCGACCGGACAGTCATGCCGTGATCAGTCCCACGCCAAAATTCTATAGTTTATCATATTTTATTATTTTCCTTGATCTCATGAAAATCCTTTCATTTGAACAAATATCCTTCGTTTTGAGGAAACTCCTCAGTTTCATGGTTTTTCCTTCACACTGAGGAAATAATATAAAATTAGGGAAAATATTGTGGGGCCGTGATTATTGGCCAACCGCCCATGCCTTGATCCCCTACGCCGCCCCACACCTCATGGTTCCTAATTATTTTATTATTATTTCCCTAATCTCATGAAAACTCCTTAATCTCATGATATTTCCTTGATCCCATGAGAAATAATATAAAATTAGGGAAACCCGTGGGACCGGGCCATAGCCGGCCGGTCATGCCCTAGCTGGCCCCACACGCCCTATTTTATTATTATTATTATATTTTTCATGTTTCCTTAATCCCATGAAATTCCTTGATTTCATGATGTTTCCTTCAAATTATGAAATTTCTTCAAATTATGGGAAAATACACAAAAATACATAAAATTAAGGAAACTTGTGGGACCGGGCCCAAGCTGGCCGGTCATGCCCTAGCCGGTCCCACAAACCCCTTATTCTATTATTATTATTTTTATATTTCCTTGATTTTATGAAATTCCATGATTTCATAATATTTCCTCCAAATTATGAAATTTCTTTCAAATTACGAAAACTCCTTCAAATCATGAAATAATACATAAAATAAGGGAAAACTCACGGGACCGGGCCCTAGCCGGCCAACCATGCTCAAGCCGGTCACACACGCCCTTATTTTATTATTATTAATATTTTTGTTTCCTTCATCTCATGGAAACTCCTTGATTTCAACAAAAACTCCTTGGTTTTAACAAATTCCTTGGTTTATCATATTTCCCTAAAATTATGAAAATTGGGAAAAACATGTGGGACCAAGCTCCTTGGCCGGCCGGCCATGCCTTGGCTATGGCCAGTCCCACACTTCATGATTCCCTCACTTTTTATTATTTTTCCTTCATCTCATGAAGTTTTGACGGTTTCGTCAAAAAACCCTGATTTCTTCATATTTTCTCAAATGATTGCTCAAATGCACATCAGAAAATATCAAAATTCTCAGAATTAACATACAGACACTTTGGTGACGTGAGCATGTTACCTTGACCGACCAAGGTTGGCTCTTTGGCTTGCAAGAAGCCGGTCCCACGTATTCTCATGATTTGACCTAATTTGCACAATCGCACGTATTAGGTCCAAAACTCTTCCAAACAACTTGGGACTTCATGGAAGGATCATCATTTTGATCCCGTGAACACCCAGGGCCAGTTTCATGGTCCCTTGGTTGGTCCCTCATCTCTTCATAATTAATTAGGTTTTATCACCTAAGGCTCGGACGAGCATTTTTCGAATAAATGATTAAACCAACATTTAATCATCATTTCATCAACAAATTAACTGGTCTTCAGAGATCTTAATATTTTCTCACGTGAGCATCTGGACACTACATGGTCGACTCATAATCCCATGTAGCCGGTCCCTCCTTTTCTGTGGTTAATTCTCAATAAACCATCAATAAATCATCAATTGATCAAATTAGGGTTTTGAGTCCAAGGTTAATGATTCCAGATTCAAACGCCAATAATTTTACGTTGATCCCGTGAACAACATTTTATTTGTCATACTCGATTCAATTGCTAGTATTCTGATTTAATATTTTATTTGGTCATGTTATCATAATTCATCAAACGAGCAATATTTGCTCAGATGAGCAATACTTGCTCAAATCAAAGAATATTGGTTCAACTATCAATATTCAACAATTCATCAAATGAGCAATATTTTCTCACGTTAACTTATTCACACATCATATCTGTCTCAACAGACATGTTCAATTCATGAGTCTCAGAACATTTCCAAACCACGTTCGACTCAACAATACAAGGACTCATCGTCCCATGAAGTCAGCAATTGACTAACTAAATACACGTCTGCCTTGTAGATTCCACAATCACACGAGACATCAATCGTGTCACATGGGGGATATTAACTAGGGTTTTGGTCTGGCGGTCTACGGCACGTGTGTTCATACACACGATGAGAATGTGAGCAAGTCGTGCAATCAGTTGAAGGAGTTAACAAAGTAGTGGATGGAAAATCAACCAAGTCTCCGCACGTTGAGTAATTGGTTTTAACACGATTTCCACTTCCCTATTTTTTGATTCCATCAACTTTCACACTTCATGAGATCATGGTGTTTTCAATTCCAACAATATAAATAAGTCTCTGAATCATGATTGAAACGAGGATAATCTCACGTCAAACAGACAACACGAGATTAACAATCCAACTCTCAACAGAGCAAATTCAATCATTCACTCCCTTCTTGCAGTGCATCTGTGTGAGGTTAAGCATTTCGCTCGGTTCAAGGAGTCTCCTCTGTGCGATCATCTCCTCAATTCCGTAAAAACCAGCGAATCATTTTGCTCCATCTACAGATTGGTGACCACAGTGGGAGATCATTCTCTCGGTTGCAAATTCACTTATCACAAAGATGGTCGGTTTTAGGTCCGGTTCAGTTACCAACCCGGATTCAACACCCGGTTCTAATATTACAAGCTCTAGCGGTACTGCTAACACCGCTCCTCCGGTACAACCTGCCACTACCACTCCTCCGGTACAACCTACCACTACTAATCCTCCAAGCACTGGTGCTCCAGTGATCACCCCTGCAAGCGGCAACGCCGACACCATCAATAATCCGCTCTTCGGCCGGTCTCCCGAAGAAGTCAGAGAAAATCCACCTACCATAGGTGATCTCATGAAGGTACAAGAAACTCTTGCCAAAAATCAGACTGACATGGCTGCTACTCAGAAGGAACTATTCAACTATCTCAAGACTCTTACAGACAAGATGTCAGAGAAAACTCAAGAGAAAGGAAAAGCTAAAGAAAAATCTTCAGACGTTGATCCCGAAATCACTCCAATCCATGTAGTAGATGATGAGGAAGTTACCAAAGCTACAGATGATCCACCAGCGAAAGAACCATCCAGTTTCATCACTCGTGAGGATCTGGAGCGCCTCTTGGAGGATCATGGAAAAGATAAAACGCCTTCTGAGCATCGTCACCAACCTCCATACCCTGCTACTACGTAAATAATTCCTTTGCCAAAAGGTTACACCTATCCAACCTTCATGCTTTATGATGGAACAAGCAACGCTCGAGAACATATTTCTCGATTTCTGGAAGCACTTGGTGAACATGATAGTTGATGGCTCTACGAAAGAGTGAATCTTCGATATGGATTCCTACGATTTTTTTTTCTTTTTGATAATGGTGGGTGATGGATGGATGGATTGATTGAAATAATGATATTTGCGGAAGCTGGGGTACAAAAGAACTTGCTCTGATACCAATTGATAAGAAACGATTTGTTTCTTATTCAACGGCCAGCAACTCAAGCTCAAAAGGTCATGATTCAAAGAAATCAATAAACCAAAGGGTAGAAATTTGCTTAATAATTTTCTTGTTGTGATTAATTAACTGATAAAGCCTATTTATAGGCTACATTACTTGGAAAATAAGTAAACAATACTACTCCTAAAATAGTATTCCAAACAAATATAAACTCTAAATAAAATAATTAAATACTTAAAATATAATAAAATACCTAAATAAATATATTGTCTCTAATAATAAATAATTTATGCTTATCCAATGCCATTGGATTTGTGTGCTCACTGCGCCATTCACTTGCTAGCCAAGGTGGCTTCCACAATCTTGAGAGACTTGACCCGTATAAAGGATCATATATGCCAAATATGCCTGAGTGAAGCATCAGGTCAACACCGTTGACATGTTCCATAAAACATAGTCTTATCACTAAGTGACGACAATATTGATTGTAGGTCGGGTCATCACAAGAACTAAAGATGAAACATAGAATTATTTGGAGTTGAGATACTCTTTCTGAAGTTCACTGATTCAAGATTATATGTGCCCAAAATTGATCTTATTCCATGTTAGTATATAATCATGTGAAGATGATCTTCACTGAGTTCTGAGAAGAATATCTTCACAGAGTGTTATGATTCTTGAGTTGTGTAAGCGTGTGAGACGCACATTATATTGTAACTGACAGTAGTAGGTAATATGTACATTGTAACTGTCAGTAGAAGGTTGCATTTGAAATGTCTATAAAAACACACAGAATGTGTGTTGTGTCTGTAATGAAAATCAACAATTCAAAGATTAATGGAAAGGTTTGAGAGAGTGTCCAACGACATGATATTTCTCAACATGGTATCAGATACCTGTTGTTAACCCTAATTTCTCAAAATATATATCTTCTTCTTTCATTCATTATCAAAATGACAGAATCAACAAAACATGTTTCTCTAACTTTCAAATCACCCTCAAAATTATCCAACACCAATTATAATCTCTGGAAATCACAAATTGTTACACTTCTTCGAAGTTATGATCTGTTCAGATTTGTTGATGGATCGTTTATCTATCCATCAAAGTATTACAGGCGTACATCTGCTGAAGGTCTCAAAATCATTGAAGCTCCTGGTTTCGAAGATTCAGATCCAGATAATGATTTTGTTCGTAATCCTGTGTATGCATACTGGGTGAATCAAGATCAAGCTATCCTCTCTTGGTTATTTACAGCTTGTACTGAAGAAATTCACTCTCAGGTGGTTGATTGCACCTTTTCTCATAAAGTTTGAACTCGATTGGAACATAATTATAACGCTACTAGCAAATCGAGATTAATGCAATTGAAATCTGATCTCATTACACTGAAGAAGAGTTCTGATTCGATGTTAACATACTTCAATAGAGCACGGTCTATTGCTCATCAGCTTTCCCAGATCAATCGACCAATTACTTATGAAGATCTTGTTCTTCATATTCTACAAGGCTTACCTGCTGAGTTTAGCTCTTTCAAAACATCAATATGCACTCAACACCTCAAGAACGAGAACCTCATTACTTCTTCAGAGCTGCTAGGATCACTTCTCTCGGAGGAATCAAGAATGAATGTTGAATCTACTGTTGATCTCACTGCTGCTTCTGCTAATGTCTCTCAGCAACATCAGGTTAACTCTACTCCTGCATTTGGTAATCAATTCAAAAGTTCTCATAATCCTACCGTTAATCACTACAATCGGTCATACGATTATCCTCACAATTATGCTCCTGCATCACATCAATGGAATTCTTATCCCTCTAGAGGAACATTCAATAGATCTGGTAATTTTAGAGGTAATATAGGTGGTAGATTTAGAGGAGGATTTAGAGGTAGAATGCCTAATGGTGGTGGTAGATTTGGTCCACCTGCTCCACCAACAATTTTTTATCCACCATCTATGAGATTCAATCCATCCAATGATTGTCAAATATGCAAGAAACCTGGACATTTTGCTCCAACTTGTCACTACATATATGCACCATCTGACAATTATGACTACTTTGGTGATGATTATGAAGAATTCTGGTGTCCAGAACCTCCTTTGCATTTTACAATGATGATCCTTATACTTCACAGTCTGGTGCTTCTACATCTTGTTCTGGTGCTTCTAATTCTCATTCTAATTGGATTCCAGATTCAGGTGCCACACATCATCTTACTTCTGATTTGTCCAATCTCAACTTACACTCTGAGTATCAGGGAACTGATCAAGTGCGTGTAGGAAACGGCTCAGGTTTGCACATAACTCATATTGGTTCATCTAATTTTCAGAATGGCTCTACAAAGTTTGTTATGTCAAATGTGCTTCATGTACCTTCAATAACTAAGAATTTAATATCAGTGCATCAATTTACCAAAGAGAATAATTGTTTCTTTGAATTCTATCCTGATGAATTCTTTGTGAAGGATATGGTTACTCACAAGGTGCTTCTTCATGGTCCTGTTAAAGATGGACTTTATCATCTGGAGTTTACAGCAGCCCAACTTAAACAAGCCTTTGCCTCAAGTACTTCTACTCTCTCCAGTTGGCACAACAAATTAGGATATCCTGCATATCAAACTTTGAAGCATGTGCTGTCTTCTATTGATGAGGTTATTAGTGATCATTTGTCTACTACTATATGTCATGATTGTCAGTTAGCTAAGAGTCATGCTTTGCCCTATTCAAAAATGTCTAATGCCAAAGATTATGGTCCTTTAGATCTTATTCACACTGATGTATGGGTATCTCTTCTCTGTTCAATAAATGGCTACAAATATTATGTGTCATTCATAGACTCATTTAGTAGGTTTACATGGATATATCCTTTGGCATACAAGTCTGAAAGTCTTTCCACCTTTATCAAATTTAAAGCTCATATTGAAAAGTTATTATCCATAAGCATTAAATTTATTCAGTCAGACTGTGGAGGTGAATATAGAAATGTGTCAACCTACTTGGATTCATGTGGAATAGGTCACAGAGTGTCATGTCCTAATGCTCATGCTCAAAATGGTACAGCTGAGAGAAAACACATACACATAGTGGAAACTGGTTTAGCACTCTTATCTCATGCTTCCTTGCCATTATCTTACTGGTCATATGCATTTGAAAATGCTAATTTTCTTATCAATAGACTACCCACTTCAGTCCTACACAATGTCTCCCCTTTAGAATGTTTGTTGTTTCAGTTAAAGCCAGATTATAAGTTCCTAAAAACATTTGGGTGTGCATGTTATCCCTGTCTCAGACCTTTCAATACTCATAAACTGCAACCAAGATCTGTCAAATGTGTTTTTCTGGGTTATAGTAGTTTACACAAGGGATATAGATGCTTAAATCTGCAAACAAACAAGATCATAATTTCTAGAGATGTTGTCTTTGAAGAGACTGCATTCCCTTATGCCACTCTGTTTCAATCTCAAGACTCTACATCTGCAACTTTATCTAGTGTGTGCATTGTACCTTCGCACACTACCTCAGCACTAACTATTTCTAATGAAGTAACTATTCCAGTCACTGATCTTCAATAGTTCCCTCCATTATCTGCATCTACTTCCTCACCCCCTTCAGCTACTATTAATGCTCATCCTATGAAAACAAGAGGTAAACAGGGTATATTTAAACCTAAAGTATATGTATCTGAAGTACAATCTGTTTGTGAGGATTTCATAGTTCCAACTTGCTATACTGAAGCCTGTAAAGATCCAAAATGGAGAGCTGCTATGGATGAAGAAATTAGCGCATTAATTCAAAATGGCACTTGGAAGTTAGTTACTTCAGCTGATGCATACAATGTTATTGGGTGCAAGTGGATATTCAGGATCAAAAGAAATGCAGATGGATCTATTGAGAGATACAAAGCTAGACTAGTAGCTAAGAGTTACAATCAAGTAGAAGGCATTGACTATCAAGATACTTTTAGCCAGTTGTGAAGCCTACTACAGTGAAAACAATACTTTCTATAGCTCTTTATAAAAGTTGGCAAGTCAGACAATTGGATGTAAAGAATGCTTTTCTGCATGGTCATTTATCTGAAGATGTATTCATGGTGCAGCCTCCAGGTTACTCTGACAAAGTTTTTCCTCATCATGTCTGCAAACTTCAAAAGGATCTTTATGGACTCAAACAAGCTCCTGAGCTTGGTTTCAAACTCAGTGAAGATCATCTTCACAGGATTATATACTAACATTCCATTTAGACAGATGATGCCTTGTACTGGAAAGCTTATTTGTAAAGCACAAGTTGTAACGTTAATACCCCAGACATTCATAATTTCGTTACTACGAGCATCATTCTAAAGCCAGTATTCAAAAAATTTGCAATTCCTGTCAAAAATGTTGTTTTGACTATAGAGATTAAGTAGTATACGAGAAAACAAATTTAAGGAAAATGAGCTAAGGTTGCATTAGGGTAACTAATAGTCCTTTAACTATTGACCAGACCGTTATCAAGTCTAGAATTCACTATACCTGTCCCTTGACTATTACTGGTCCAAGTAAATGGACTCATTTGAACTTCCCTCAATTCAAACCATTTTTTGGGGACTACTCAAAAATGGTGGGGGACTATTATGTGATAAGAATATCTACCCTATAGTTATAAGGGGTGTCCTAAGGTATGAAAATGACTAACCTCCCTTCGCTTATATATATATATATATAACCACCTCCTCACATCACCACCACCTATATATATATATATATATATAACCACCTCTTCCCATCACCACCGCCGCTGACCACCACCAACCACCACCACCACCATCAACCACCTCAAATCACCACCACCGCCACCTCTATATATAGCTTAATTTAAATTATTAACAAAACAAAATCAAAATCAAAATTATAACAAACCCATTACTTTTCATTCGTTTTCCGTTGAAAAAATGAGAAGTAATCATCAAAATGAGTTGAAAATGGAAGTTGCAGAGAGAAGTTCGGCTAGGAATTATGTGAACGAACTAGCCGAACTCAGATTTAATGGAGTTTTTTCTTTCAAAGAAAAGTTCGGTTACCTCGCAAAAAAAATTTCCTTAGTTCAGTTACGTCACAACTTTTTTTTCCTTTTTCTCCTAGCCGAACTTTTAGTTCGGTTAAGTCGCAATTTTTTTCTCCTAACCGAACTTTTATCTGAAAACCTATATATTGAGTTCGGTAACGTCAACTTTTTTTTCCCAGCCGAACATTTGGTTCGGTTACGTCGCAATTTTTTTCCTAGCCGAACTTTTCTCTGAAAGCAAAAACTCCATTAAAGCTGAGTTCGGCTACCTATGTTTTCAGAACCATTAACCGAACTACACTTGCAGATGAGTTCGGCTACCTGTTCTTCAGATGTCCTAGCTGAACTCTATTTCCATGGTCGAAATCAATTTATAAATTTTTCATTTTTTCGAAAGATTTTGCCAATTCGAGCAACATTAACTAAATTTGAAGTATACCTAAGTACCCAAAACCCTCATTTCAAAATCAACCATCTTTTTTAAAAAAAAAAAAAAAAAAAAAAAAAAACCCCTTCTTCTCAAAAATTATTCTTTTAAAAACACCAACTAATTAACCTAATCTCACTAATTAATCATTATACTAATACTAATTAATCATTACACTAACTAATTTAATTACCAATGGCAAATTTGGTATGAAAAAAACTTAGATAAGGGGTGACTCATTATTACTTCTAATATCCACCCAAAAAATGGAAAGTAGTCCCGTACCATTTTTGAGTAGTCCCCAAAAAACGCTTCCTCAATTCCACCCTCAAGCCCATTATATTTTCCATCCGTGCCAAAAACACCCTTACTTCCGGTAAAAAAGGGCGATTTGGTGGTGTGTGTGGGGTGGGGGGAGTTTTTTAAGGAAGAAAAATGTGAGAGTAGATTTGCACTCTTTCTCAAAAGAGACCGAAGAACGTGGGAGAACCAGTACAACTGATGCATAAAGACTCGTCTATCAACAAGGGTATCATTAGGCAGTAGTGACCCAAGATGAACTGCTTCCTGTCCATTTTAAACACTGTTATGGGAGAAAATATACACCGAAAGCTTAACAACATATCCCATACCAAAGTTTAGATTTTTCATTACAAAAAAATATCTCGACTGTAAAACCTCTCGACTTCAACAACATATCCCACTTCGATGGGAGTAAGCTTAACAACATATCCCACTTCGATTTTTAAAACCTCTCGTCTGAAACCTAAACCTCTCGTGCAGAAACCTCTCGTCTCGAATCCAAGAGATTACATCTATGCAATGCTGAGAGGAAAAATGTTCTTCAGCAAGTCATCAGAAGTGATCTGGATGTGTTTAACGGCTTGGAGGAAACCTTGAGAACTTTGAAACAATGGTTGTGCTTTGACTGCATGAGCATTCAAGCATGGAGCAGGGCCTGCAAACACGAGGGATACATGGATGTTAGGCCTGCAACTTGTGTGGTGTCTGGGGATGTACTTGAGACGATAATTGGAGTATCACGGCCTGGTGTTCCGGTGCAGGTGGTGGAATGTGCTTTTGAGCTAACCGCTGAGACAGTACACGCAGTTTTCCAGGCTCCTATTTACACTGTCAAGAGTGTTCCAAAAGGGTGTAGGATGGCATTCTCTCATGCCCTTAAAGCTGCACTTCTGAAAGTTGCGGCGGACCCCAAATCAGTCAGGAATTGGGCTAGTTTGTTACTGCTACCTCGCTGCACATTACGTGTTTACAGTCCTAAAAGTAGAACAGAGAAGAAGTCAGGGAAGCGTAAGGTGTTGCAGCAGAAACAGATCCTTAGTGCATTGGCAATTTGGGGTGAAGCCGGGGGAGTTCAGAGGCTTGTTGGGGAGGCTATGCAAGTACGGCGAACTGGAGGTGTTAAGCTGGAAGAGGATACCGAGTCCGACAGCAGGCGAGGTAATAATATTTCAGCATGTTTGCGCAAAGTGGCAGACGGGCATTTCACTGCGGCTGTTAAAGCCATTAGCTCTTCAGGGGTAGCACAATATAATGCAGATACAATGAAGGCTCTTGAAGATAAACATCCGTTTATGCCCCCTCCGCAGAAACCGACTATCCCGCTGAATGAGACACCCTTACTTGCTGAAGAAGGTACCGTTTTAAGTTGCATCAAATCGTTCCCTAAGGGGACTTCGTGTGGTAGAGATGGCCTTCGGGCGCAACACTTATTGGATGCTTTTTGTGGGGAAGGTTCCGCTGTTGCTGCTGACCTGGTCACGGCAATAACAAGGGTTGTTAATTTATGGTTGAGTGGCAGATGCCCACTTAATCTGGCGGAGTTCATTGCATCAGCACCCTTAACTCCTCTCCTAAAACCAGACAAAAGCATCCGCCCCATTGCGGTTGGGACGATTTGGCGCCGACTTGTGTCTAAAGTAGCGATGAAGGGAGTTGGCAAAGATATGGCAACTTACTTGCAGGATTTTCAGTTTGGGGTGGGGGTTTCAGGAGGTGCAGAAGCAATTCTACATGCTGTAAACAGGTTTGTTAGTAAGTTTCACAGTGACTCTAGGCTTACTATGTTGACTGTAGACTTCACCAACGCCTTTAACCTTGTTGACCGAACAACCATGCTCCTTGAGGTGCGTAAGTTATGTCCATCTATATCATTGTGGGTGGATTATCTATATGGTCAGCCTGCACGGTTGTATGTGGGGGATTATCATATATATTCTTATACTGGGGTACAACAAGGTGACCCTTTGGGGCCTTTATTGTTTGCTTTGGTGCTTCATCGACTTATAACAAAGATAAATGAACAGTGTGATTTATCCCTACAAGCTTGGTATCTTGATGATGGTACGATTATTGGTGACACTGCAGAAGTAGCGAAAGCACTCGCTGTGGTTCGGACGGAGGGCCCTGGGCTAGGGATTGTACTAAATATCAAGAAAACTGAAATTTTCCTCGGCCCTCTTGTGATGGACGGAGGATAAAGGATGGTTTGTTTCCTTCCGAGATTTCTCGACCTGACAATGGAGTCAAACTTTTGGGTGGTGCCGTTAGTCTTGATAGTGGGTTTGTGAAGGGGCTCGCCATTAAGAGGGCAGAGAAAGCTGTGGAGCTAATGCAGGTCCTATCCAAGCTTCGTGATCCTCAGAGTGAGTTGTTACTCTTACGTGCATGTATGGGTATCTCCAAACTTCTCTTTGGGCTTCGTATTTGTTGTCCAGAGTACACTACGGATGCGGTTGATATATTTGATAGAGGCCTGAGAGAGGCAATAGAGGGCATTGTGGTTTGCGGAGGCCCGTTTTTTGGGGAGTTACAGTGGAGGCTATCTACCCTTCCTATTCGTTATGGAGGCCTTGGTTTATATACGGCTAAGGAGGCATCTCAATATGCTTTTCTGGCATCACGTGTGCAGACTTGGGGCTTGCAGGATCACATGCTCAGGGATAGTGGAGTGGAAGGTATGGATGATATTTTTTATACGGCATTAAGGACTTTACAAGCAACTCTTCCTGATCAAGACTTTAGCAGCTTTACCAATAAAGACACCGCCCCCCTTAAGGCACAAAGTATCCTGGCGAGTGCTCTTTTTGGTCAAGTGGTTAAAGATATGGATAGGGTTTATGAGCTATCAGTCAGACAGAAGGCAGTTTTGGGTTGTTTGCAAGCAGCGCATGCTCAAGACTTTCTTCTTGCTATTCCGATCGAGGGGCTTGGGCAGAAGATGTCACCTGTGGAGTATCGGTCCATTCTTAAGTACAGGTTAATGATTCCTCTATACCCCCCTGATTCACGTTGCCCTGCCTGCATCACAGGGTGCTTGGACACATATGGGGAACACGCAGTCCATTGTAAGGTGGATCCCGGGTTCAAATATAGACATGATCATGTGCGAGATACCTTATATGATGTTTTATGGAGGGTCGGTATTTCAAAGAAAGAAAGAAGCCATTGTCAATTTTTTGACTTTGGACCCACTTGAAGGGAGATCAACGCTTAGGCCGGCGGATGTTCTTATTTTTGGGTGGACTAACGGAAAACACGCTTGTGTTGACCTTACTGGGGTTTCACCGTTAGTAGGCATTGGACATGGTTCTTTCACGGTGGGACAAGCAACTTTGAGGGCAGCCTCAGGTAAGATAGCAAAACATGAGAAAGCGTGTGCTGATAATGGACATGCTTTTATCCCTTTTGCTTTTGATACTTTCGGGTATTTGGCTTCAGAGTCGGTTGGACTTCTTACGAGGGTTCAGAAAGTCATGCACAGTAATGTCATGACCCCCGACTCAAGAGAGTTTGTTTTTAAAAGAATAGGTTTTGCAATTCAAAAAGGGCTTGCTGCGCAGCTTGTGGCTCGCTTGCCTACTATGTAATTTTTCTTTTGATTAAGTTAATTTGGATATTAAATTTCCGAGTGACTTCTGGAATATACAAAAAATATAGAAAAATTAATGTGATTAATTGTTATAAAAAGGTGCAACAATTACTATTGGCTACAAAGCATCTTGCTCCTATGTTTTTCTCTTTCGACTGTAGCGTGTACTTGTACTTATGTTCTTTGACGTCCCAACGTCATTCTTTGAGGATTCTACACCACTGTTATCTTCTTGATCAGTTGGTTCATGATAAGATTCAGTTTTACCGGATGACTCCTCTTCTTCCTGAGGTGATTTGCCACTGTGTTCCTGCTTCGATAGTCGGTCTCGCAGTTCTCTCAGTTTTGCCTTTTTTGAGTTTAAGACACCAACAAACTGAAACAGAAACAACAGTTGATAGGAGAACAGGGATTATCATCCATCCTGCATTCTAATATTATTGAAAGAAATACAAGATGACCACTAACTTTACTAGTTGCATCCTGTTGAATGTTAGTAACCAACTCATCAAGAAGTACAAATTTGGGGCATCACAAGTAGCTGTGTTTTAACTTGAGTAAAGGCCACGCCGACAGAACAAATAGTTAAATTCCCTTCGACAAAACGACTTAGTATAAAGCAAATTATATACAATGTTTAGGTGGCGGGTTATCAAGTTAGATGTTTCCAGTGGCCAGTGCACGTTGGTATAACCTTTCATCATTAATGATTGAACTGATGAGATCATTAAAACATTTGTGTATCTGTGAAGCACCTTTGCACACAGAGCTGATTCAAGCTCTGCCTTCTCATTGCTGAACTTCTCACTCTGGGCTAAGCATTTTTCAGCTTCCAGTTTCAACCTGTCAAATGACTGCGTCTTTCTAACGACTTCTTCCTATTTATGCCAAACAAAAAATAGAGTTACAACTTTGCAGTAAGAGGTTAAGTATAGAAGCTATTTTGAGGGATGATTTAGCAAAAACGAAAATATATTGCATTCAAATAACAAACTTTTACCCATGATTTTCGCACAAGTTAATCAACTATGCGTGTTGATACTCCAACAATATGTTAAGTTTCTTTATCTCAAAGCAATTAGTAACCCGTTAACAAATTCCTCATGCCTAAACGACATTTTAGGGAAAAAGGCAAAAGAGTCCAAGTTGTAGGCAGTAAAAGTTGCAGGTGGTTGATGGCAGCCCGTGGTAGTAAAAGTTGCAGGTGGGTGATGGCAGCCCGTGGTGGGTGAAGGCATATTAAATGGTAAGGTGACTAAGTTAACAAAGTCATACATAACCTGATTTCTGAAGTTTGTAAACTCACACTGAGGCGTATATTCGCATCCATAAGAAAATCCAGAATTTCTGAAGTCGTCTTTTTGTTATCAGGTGATGGTTTACATTTCCATCGCCATTCTAACGTTGTTCCTTGCTTCTCAAATGTCCACGACAACTGCAAGAATACTGATACATCAATACATTTTTTTAACACAACACAAAAGTTAATTCACAAATTAAGTTCTGCAACCCAACATTGATAGAGTAAACAATTCAATTGATCGACTATAACCCCAACATTATGCAGGTACACATTTATAAGTATCCTCTCGATGACTTATAAATAAACTAAACCTAACAAAACAGATCAAATATTCTAGATACAGTGTCACTATGTCAGTACCCTTTCTCCGAAAATGCTTATACTTGAGCACAGAATTTTCAGGAATGAGATTTGGGTTGCAGGACCATATAATTTACATTATCAACCAAGATGCTGGAAGTTTCAGGCTAAGAACATGATCAAGCTCTAGAATCTACATAGCAGTTTTCCCATCCTCATAATGAACCCTTTTCTAAATATTCAAAATCCTATTTATTTCAAAATCAGAGATTTTATAATCAGGATCAAATAACAAATAAACCCTAAAATTGCAATTGAAATAGTAAAAACCCTAACAATCAGAAAGACAAGTAAAAGAAGAAAAATGGGATTTGACTAACTCTCTTATGTCCATCACCAGCATCAACAAAACCATATGTAGAACCAGGTTGTCGAAACCCTAGATGACGTTCAGCAGTCTCAATGTAATCAGACACAGGTTGATCCCATTGACTTGCTCTCCCTTTGACTTCACTTTCCAAAGCTACAAACAACAACAGAAATTTGAACAATGACAATTTTTTTCTTACATGATCTCAAAAATCACAAATTTGATTAATACCTTTGCATATCCAAGTGTTGATTCCGTCGGTAATGAAAAGTTCAAAACGAGAATCAAACCAGTTCCCTTTGATGATAATTACTTCTTGTTGTTCATTTTCTCTGCCGGGAATTTCAAGTCGTAAACATGTTTGCCTGTAACTGGAATCCATCGCTACAGCGGCTTCGAATCTCTCTAGTCTAAACTCTCAACTTCCACGAGAAATTAAAGATTCCCGCCCACACCATACGAGAGCTAATGTAGATAACTGCTGATGGGTCGCGCTGTGTGGTGTCTTGGACCCGAGTTTCGCAAGATGACTTTTGCAATGAGATTGTTTCTTTAGTTTCTTCTGGATACCTGTTTGGAGGCATACTAAATAATGCCAAAATTGGGTCACTAAATAAAAAATATCATCACCGCTTATCTATTCTTTTTGATAATGACATAACTACCCTTATTTAATTGATTATGATTAGTTTTAATAATAATTGATTATTTAAAACGGGTACCTAGCTCAGCTGGTCATCCCCGTTCCACAAAGATTCCATGCGCTTCAGAAAGTCCCAGGTTCGAGTCCCAGATGACACATTATGTCAGAAAATTTGACATGGAAGGTAGAATTAGCTTGCCCCCTTGCGACATAATCAGCCCCCTATCCGCTTCGACTCCCTTGGCTGGTTCCTCATGAGGCTCGCTGGTAGGCTAGCATGACAACTTGTTCAACTAATGTAGTAGTACGATGTTTGGAGCTTAGCTTGTTAGGCTTCCAACTAGTTTCTCGTAATAATAATATTTATCCAAAAATAAAAATAAAAAATAATTAATAATGTTAATGATTGTCTAGGTTAAGTTGTTAGTGTTATATTAGTTGGAAAAAATCTGATTTTTGAGTGGGAAAGTGGGGTTTTTGAGAGAGGAAGAAGAAGTGGAAAAAAAAACTAGGGTTTTTGAGATTTTGGGGATTTTTGTGATTCAAAATGGATGATTCAAATGATCCGGGAGAATCTTCATCTCGTAAACACGATATAATAAACATCAGCTACAACAATGATTCGGATTTGGCCAACTTTTTGGATTATGAGAAAGATTTTGCTCAAACTTTAACTCAACCTCAACCTAAAACTCAAGATGATGGTTTTTAAGAGCTAAATCCAGAGGACGAATACATTAATGAAGAACCTTCTGCTAATAATACACAGGTATACTCGTATACGACGTATGATCTCCTTTTTTTTTAGCTTCAATTCTCCAAAAAATTGAATTTTTACAAACTTTTCCGAAGTTCAGTACTGGGTTCGGCTGTAATATAAGAGCCGAACTTTGCGCGTGAAGAACAGTTCGGCTTGTTCGATCTCTTTCATTGGATAGCCGAACCTATTGTTTTCTTATTTATTTATTTTTTCGAGTTACAATGTAATGTTCGGCTCACATTAGTCAGCCGAACATTGTGGTGTAACTTCAATGTTTACCCAAGTCCAAAGTTCGGCTCTAAGTGTACATCCAGATTATTAGCCGAACTTCTGAAAGCTGAAGGTTCGGCTGTGGTTCCAAATTTTCGAATTAGCCGAACCTTGCTTTACTCTGAGAATTTCCCTGGTTCCGCTCTGGTTCCAAATTTTGGAATTAGCGGAACCTTTAGTTAGTTTTTTTTGTTTGAGTTATCTAACCATGTCGTATTCTTGTAGATCATGATTGTTGAACCTCAACCAATGCACGATCAACCTTCGGTTGTTAACACCATTCACGAAGATAATCGAGATCACTTCCAAAATGACTTGGTAGGTAACAAATTGAGTGATGTCTTACTTTATATGTTAAAAGTATATATCCTAAACGTTTACTAAGTATATATGTGACCTTGTATTCATGTAGAGATGGGGAAGTAAAGAGGAAGCAAAGGCTTGGGCTTATGAACATGGATTGCTAATAAATTGTGAGCTAGTGACCGGGCAACAAAGCCGATGGAACCAGGTTGAAATGGTTTGTGAGAGAAGCGGCAAAGACGTTGATAAGCATAAAAAGGGTCCGTGTATGTTGGGAAGACGGGGAGAAAGAACAAGACCAAGACGAAGAAAAGATAATGCCCCTTCAAGATCGTCATCAACCTTATAGAAGAGAACGAAGATGACAAATATTGGACTATGAATAAAAAGATGGATTGTCGTCATAACCACCCACGTGCACTTGATATTCATGGACATGCAAGAGTCACAAGGATCAAAGACCATGAATACTTGAAAATATGTAAGATGTATAAAGCACATATGCCACCGATTAAAATCCCAAGCAAGTTGAAGGCGTATGACCCTAAAAACAAATCCACTTTATGAAATATCTACAACGCTAAAAGTACTTCGAGGAAGAAAGAATTCCATGGTAGGGTAGTGATGCAACAATTGATGTGGTTGGCGGGGAATAACGACTACATAGTCTAAAAGAAATTGGATGACTTTGGCCAAGTCGCACATTTATTTCTTGCTCAACCGGATTGCGTTAAATTAGCTCTATGTTTTCCGCAAGTGCTTATAATGGATTGCACCTACAAGACAAATAAATATGAGATGCCGTTGTTGAACATAGTTGGGCATACCTCAACCAAGGCACCATTCACCTTGGCCTTTTGTTTTCTAACAGACGAATTGAAAGAAAGTTATGTTTGGGAATTAGAGCAATGGAAGTTAATGTTTCGGGAGGATGCTCTTCCTAAGGTGATTGTAACCGACCAAGAATCCACTTTGATGTATGTCATTCATAAGGTATTTCCGGACGCCCATAATTTTCTTTCTACTTTTCATATAGGGAACAACGTTAGGAAAAAATGTCAAGCAATAATTCAACCGCTTAAGATGATAGACCTAGAGGATATTAAGTCACTACCGGATGTTTAATACCGGATATTAATAAAAGGGTAATGTCGTAATTTAATATGTTTAGATTATCTCAGCGAACTAGTGCTTGTTCGAAGTCGTCATTAATATTATTTTTACTAATTGATTAGATTTGATTGATTTTAGCAAGAATATAATTAATTGATGGATCTTGACTGTGAAACTTGACATTTAATTATATGAGTCGTGTTGTCACGCGCGCGTCCGCGTGACAGCAAAAATGAGGACGCGGTTAACAACCGTAGGATCTGCATCGTCTTTGTTGGATGTGGATATAGTGATATTATATTATTTCTAAAGATTTTATTTTAAAACTACCCATACACCTTTTATCTATTTTCAAATGAACCCTTGAAAGAGGAGACGAAGGACAAACACATTAACAGCGGAGATTCCACCATTAATTAAAAAAAACATACGTGCAAAGGTCATGGATTTCAAATTTTAATAATCTTTCTAAATTGAATTAAAAAGAAATTCATAATCGTAATTGTAATCCATCAAGCAAATCAACAAAAAAATATTTTTCCGGCAATCAAAATGACAATCATAAAATCAACGCTAAACCCAAACAAAGCTAAGATTAAATTGTTTCTCCTGCTTGGTAAGAATTCAAATTTATACTCAATTTGTAATGCTTTCTCTTCATATTACTCCAACAGTTATGCCTTTCCTTTGAATCATCACCTTATTCGTTTATCATCAACAAAATTCCGTACCAGTTTTAGGTCTAGAAAAAGCTATTAATTAAAGGAAAACTACAGTGGTAAATTTGTTCCTTCAGTTGGTGAAAAAATTAAAACTTCCCCGCAAGGTCAAATCTCGTAGATGCACATCACTTTTAGGTTCTTCTTATCTAATTTCTTCTGAATGTAAACTTAATCTTCTTAGCTATCGTTACAATATTCCTAGTCCTCATCAACAAAAATAAACACATATGTTTCATATAAATTCGAAGAGCATGAAAAACCCCATTTTCTCAAGAAACCGAATTTATCATCTTCTTCGTATTTCTAGGTTTTGATCAAAAAGACAAAAGAAGGTTTAGATACCAAAAAGGCTTAAGTTCAAATTAAATAAGAAGTATACGGGTGTTTGAGAAAAAAAATCCTTCACTCGCAAGCAATTTTCAAGTTAATGAAATAATCATAACGAAACATTCCAAGTTTACACCAAATGATTGTATCACACAAACCATGTAAGATGTTACTCGGTAATTTTCACATGATCATCTTTTGACTTTCGTCAAGAATATAAGATGAACTTGGTTGAAGCGAAAGCTTGCCAATACATATTTCGAGAAATATGTAAGCGAGTTAAACTCAGCTCGAAATCTCAAATGTGTATAATAGAAAACTATATCGTAATACGACTTATGTCTCAATATAGGAGATAGAGTAAAAATAGACTTTCCAAGTGATAAATGAGTTTTAGTCTCCACATACCTTTTGTTGATGAAGTTCCACAAGCTCTCCTTAGCAGTTATTCGTCTTCAATTGATGAACACCGTGAAGTCTAATGCTCAACTACACAATCTATCCTAGTCTGAGACATCACTATAAGTAGACTAGAAATCAAGACTTATAGTTTTGATCACTAATATTGACAAACAAGCTTGAGATAGCAACGCTTGCGAGTTCGACCGAGCAGTGCTATAACATTCTCCCCCTTTGTCAATTTTAGTGACAAAACTATCAATACACATGGATTACAAAATAAATAAACTTTGTAGCTTCTCATCCAAATGATTGATCTCCTTGGTTCTGCAACATTTAATCGAAATCTTCGTCACTTCCAAGTACTCCAATGATTCCAAATGTGTTCAATTTAACATCATAGTTGTTGAAGATCCGCAGCAATAACAATGAGAAAACAATTGCTCTCTGTTTTGGGGTAAAAACTGATTCTACTGGAAATGGGTGTGCCGCCGAGAAACAAATCTAAACCCTAAACAAATGCACTGCACGGGAGTACTTTAGATTCGAGAGATCAATCTGCACAATTCTGGCCTAAACCAAGAAATGGCCGTTCCAGACTTGCTTCGGTCACAAAGTGAAGGAGAAGGGTTGATCTTAGGGAGGGAAGCGAAGAAGGTGTTGAGATCAAAATATTGAATTTTGAAAGTGTGTCTGTTTTATGACTTGTATCAGAATATGGAACTGGCTTGCGGAATGTAAGCTATCAGTTCTTGGTGTTTTTGTGGATACTTGTGTGAATAACACTTGTCCCTTTCGAAATAGGTCGAAAACCTATTTATACAAGTCATGATTGAGCACACCTGATCTCGTAGGAAGTGGAGGCAGTTAAGTAGTGGAGAAGTGGAGTCGTGTAAAAAAGTGGTGACCATCATGTTTCCATCACGAGGGAAGACTAGTCAGCCTTACACCCACTACTCGCTTAGTTCTTATTAACCGTCTGCCCTTTCCTGACACTTTTCGTAATGGGCGTGTTGCACACCGCACGCTGTAAACCGCCAGACCAATACCCCGGTGAGCATCCCCCAGTTTGTGACATGTTTGATGTCTCGAGTATTTTCGTGGAAAAATATGCAGCAGATTGCTGAGTTGGTCTTGTGTGCAAGACCTAATTATTCTGACCAATCACGCGCAAACTAGGCGGCGAGTAATCATGTGTGGCGATCTAAGTCATGAGACTTGCCGCAAGAAATAGCGTGTGATACTATTAAGTTAGTCTTGGTTGATCGCCTAAGATTTAAGTTAGTCTTAATGCCTTAGGTGGCATTGTTTGGCATTGGACGGCATAACGGTCTTAACCAAATTAGGGTTTGGCATGTCAAAGCCCTAATTAGCGCGTGCGGCTATGTGGCCGCGATATGGTGGCATTTGGGCAAATACTTCTGTGGCCACGTTGAATAAAGAAATTATGGCAAGGCCATAATGTGGGAACGACCATGAACGCGAGGATAGCCATAGGTAGCTATAATATGGCGCGGGCGCCACTTTTAAGGGCTTCTGAATCCCACATGGCTTGTGACATGTTGTGGGTCCTAAGTGGCATAATTTAGGCCATGACTAGGAATTAGGGTTTCCTCTTGATTCGACCAATGCCATTAAAACAAGAGTTCTATTATGATCAGAATACCCTAGATAGAGTTTGTTATGGTGTTGGCCACAAACGAAAAGTGAGATAGCACGCGTCTGCGCTGTTATGGCACGTTGGCATATTGCTGTCGCGGAATAGCATGGCCTGCCAATTATCATGCCGGCACGATTTGGCAGGTTAATTAGCTAATTGGCGTGGCGACCATGTTGACGCGGCGGCCACTAGGTGTTGGCAATTTGGCTTTATATAATGCGTGTGGCAGGTTTAAAGCGATTTGATTGGTCGATAGGAAAGAGGGCCGACGAGCAGCATGGGCCCGGCCACATTCCAAGTGCGTGTGGCGCATTAGCGCGACCTGATTGGTCGATGGGAAAGGGGTCCGGCAAGCATCATGGGCTCGGCCACATTCTAAGTGCATGTGGCGCATTTAGAGCGACCTGATTGGTCGATGGAAAAAGGGAGCCGGCATGGGTAACATGGAGCGTGGCCATTCGGCTACGGGTGGCGCCTGCTAGGGCGAACTGGCCGGCCACGCCTCCTCTTGTTGTTGCTCCTATTTTCTGCAGCTCCTCTTTTATTTCTTGTTTTTTCTGATTTTTGGGTAGGACTTCGCTCCTACTAGTCCATGGCGGATTAATTCCCTAGCTTACCTAGGTTTGGCCTCGACCAATAGGGTTCGAGATATTGCGCAGGGCGCAAAAAACCTAATTTTTGCAAATTAATTAGGCCAAAATTTGAATTTTGTGAGCTATCACAAAATTGAACAAATTTGATAAATTCTGTGCGTGTTTGTCACAAAATTCTTTAACTTTATCCTCAGAGAGCAGTTAGCGCGTCCTCTGACTGAGTACCATCATGCAGACCTTAATCTTGATACTTCGGGAAATTCATGCTACTCAGCTGCGAGTGAAAAGTAATTGTCATGTCATACCAATATTAAGGGTTCAACCGGGGAACATAGCATAGGAAAAATACTCAATAAGCCATACATTAATGAACAATGCTGGCGGGAGTTTACAGAATGTTTAGGATTATTGCTACATGAACCATTCTGAATAAATATACTGAATTGCTCAATATATGTGTAAGTAGAGAGGCCCGGGCACTCATTACTTTTAAATGGCTCAATCTTTTTGCATAGCGACGGCGCATTAGATACAGGGTTTTATAATTTTAGCCCTGAACTAAAACCCACCATCAACATTAAGTCCCCTGCTTAGTACGTAACCGTGACATTGTTGCGGGGTAAGCACTAGATGGTGACAAATAAAGGTAAAACTTACAAAGAAAAGTAGACAGATGTTACCGGGATAGAGGCCGGCTCGTTTTTTGAGCAAGACACGTTTAATGAAGCATCAAAGCACTCAGTCCTCCTAGCACACGTCAATTGTATTCAAGTAGATAAGTTAGTATCCCGCATCTGAGACCTTTATGCACGGCAGGTGAAGAGTCCTTTCTTTTCACAAAATAATTTCTGCCACTAGGTACGGCTCGTCCTTCCTGAAAATGCGAGGGGTCTAACAACCACACCCAACAATTCGTTTGGCAATATGAGAGGACTTACTCCAATATACTTTCTAGAGAATCAACTAGACAGTCAGACTCAATCTATTGTAAATTACATCAAAGAGTTTAATATCTCTAACTCTTAATTCAAATCGCAATCAGCAAATAGAAATCTGCGAGCCCGATTGAATATAAGAGGAGTAACTTGAACGGTACCGAAGACCAATGTTCAAGTGTCAATCAATTTAAATCAACAACCCAAGGTCGGATATTCTAATTGATTGAACTTAACGCACAACCTGTGATATTTCAATTATGTAACAAAATATAATGCGGAAAAGAAATAACACAGACACCAGAATTTTATTAATGAGGAAAACCGCAAATGCAGAAAAACCCCGGGACCTAGTCCAGTTTGAACACCACACTGTATTAAGCCGCTACAGACTCTAGCCTACTACCAATTAACTTCGGATTGTAGTTGAACCCTAATCAATCTCACACTGATTCAAGGTACAGTTGCGTTCCTTACGTCTCTGATCCCAGCAGGGTACTACACACTTGATTCCCTTAGTTGATCTCACCCACAACCAAGAGTTGCTACGACCCAAAGTCGAAGACTTGATAAACAAATCTGTCTCACACATAAAAGTCTACAGATTGAATAAATTCGTCTACCACAGAAATACCCAAGAGTTTTTGTTCCGTATTTTGATAAATCAAGGTGAACAGGAACCAATTGATAAACCGGACTTATATTCCCGAAGAACAGCCTAGTATTATCAATCACCTCACAATAATATTAATCGACTAGAGAAACAAGATATTGTGGAATCACAAACGATGAGAAGAAGATGTTTGTGATTACTTTTATCTTGCCTATCGGAGAAATTAATCTCGAGTGAATTATTTCAATTGTACTCAATACGATAGAATCGGGCAAGATCAGAACACGCAACTACAAAGAAAATAGTTGGGTCTGGCTTCACAATCCCAATGAAGTCATTCAAGTCGTTAACCTACAGGGTCTCGATAGAAACCTAAGGTTAAAGGAGAATCGACTCTAGTTTATGTAACTAGTAACACACATGAGGTTTGGGGATTTTTTTTCCCAGTTGCTAGAGTTCTCCTATGTATAGTTTTCAAATCAGAGTTTGCAATCCAAGTTACCTTGTTAAAAAAGCATTCAATATTCACCGTTAGATGAAAAACCTGATTCAACCAAGCTAATATCTTTCAACCGTTAGATCAAACTTAGCTTGTTACACACAAATGAAATGAACCCTCATTTAGGTTTCAGTGACCGTACCCAAACGTGTACACCATGTTGGTTCACAAATAGTTAACCGAGGTTATCCTTATGTTTACTCTCATATCAACCTTATTCATATTAACCATCACTAGTTCAAATGACTCAAATGAAACTAGTTAAAGAGTTGTTCAATTGCTATATTCTCATAGAATTATACAAGAACACAATTGAAGCAAAATCGGTTATTCACTCGAATCAATCATGAACATTATAGCCACGGTTTGCAAAGATTGCATTCCTTCTTATATAAATGTTTATGTTCATGTTCATAACCAATTTTAGAACTTTAACCTTCAAGTATGCAAACGTGTACGCATACTTGAAATACCCGGACTAAGATTGGGTTTCGCCAGTACGCAAACGGGTACGCATACTTAGGTTCCCGTATTTCTCAAACCAACTGGTACGCAAACGGGTGCGCATACTATGGTTCCCGGACATGGATTACATATGTGCAAGAGTACACAACATGACATATCCAATAATGGTTAAGTGTTCTAAACTCTTATTTCAATCATTGAAACTTTCTTAGAGGATGACAATAGTCGTTTTCACATACTATTAGCATCGAAGCAATTTTAAAGTTATTGAAATAATCATAACGAAATATTCCAAGACTACAACAAATGATTGTATCACACAAACCATGTAAGATGTTACTTGGCAATTTTCACATGATATAAGATGAACTTGGTCGAAGCGAAAGCTTTCCAACACATATTTCAAGAAATATGTAAGCGAGATAAACTCAACTCGAAATCTCAAATGTGTATATAGAAAACTACTCATTCCGTCTCTAAAAGATAGGCAGGTTTGTGTGTAAATTTACACACAAACCTGCCTATCTTTTAGAGACGGAGGGAGGATACTGTAATACGACTTATATCTCAATATAGGAGATAGAGTATAAATAGACTTTCCAAGTGATAGATGAGTTTCAGTCTCCACATACCTTTTGTCGATGAAGTTCCACAAGCTCCCCTTAGTAGTTATTCGTCTTCAAATGATGAACGCCGTGAAGTCTAAGCTCAACTACACAATCTATGTCCTAGTCCGAGACATCTATAAATAGGCTAGAAATCAAGACTTATAGTTTTGATCACTAACATTGACAAACATGATTGAGATAGCAACGCATGAGAGTTCGACCGAGCAGTGCTCTAACAATCCCCCCCTTTGTCAATTTTAGTGACAAAACTATCAATACATATGGATTACAAAATAAATAAAACTTTGTAGCTTCTCATCCAAATGCTTGATCTCCTTGCCATGTTCAACACGACTCGAAATCTTTGTCACTTCCAAGTACTCCATGATTCTAAACGTGTTCAAATCAGCATCATAGTTGTTGAAGATCCGTAGCGATAACAATGAGAAAACAAATGCTCTCAATCATTTTTATACAATGTCATAGTATTATTACACAAAGATCAAAGTTCAATTGTATCACAACTTTGACAACAATACTATGGTGATATGTATCACTCCCCTTAGTCAATACTTCATCTCAACATGAAAACCACTCCCCCTTACATAATGATCCGTAAACTATATGTATTTTTAGTATGAAACTACACATTAATTCTCCCCCTTTTTGTCAATATAAATTGGCAAAGGTACGAAAACTAGTGGGATCCTCATGAAATTTTCATAGAGATACTTCATGACCAAAGGAGAATAACATACCAACTTATTTAGATGCAATCATAAAGCTGAAGCTAAATGCATTCATCAAGGAGTTTATAAAGATACAAGATAACCCCTTTAATATTCCACAGCCGCACTCCCCAGGCAATTAAGCACAAGTTCAATTAAGAACTCTCCCCCATAAAATGTCATTCCCGAAATAACAACACAGGCGACCTTGCTTTTACAAGAAAAGAAGGATTTCTTTGGATATAACCAAATCACATGAAGACATGAATTTGAATATGAATATCTCAATTGAATCAACCACAAAAATGATCAATTCAATTGGTCATGCTCGACATAAGAGAACTTACGGAGCAACACAGTATATGCACAAAAATGTGGATCGGAGATCGACCAATACTACAAAATACACAAGGATTCATTCTATTTTTCATCACTATTTGCACAATGACATATAATAGACTTAATCCTTGTAAACAAAATTGTACCCTTTCTTCCATCAAAATATGCATAATGACATAAAAGGCTTTAACTTTTGTTTGTCAAAAGCTCATTCTATCTTTTATAAATACTTTCATACCGACATAATAGAGATAACTTTTGAACACGTATGGGACAGTCACAGGTTCACGGACGTAAACAACATATCCCATAACAATTTGCAATATACAAAATCATAAAGATTAAAATTGCAAAAATCATCTTCCAAAAAACTTAGAATTTAAATAAATAAATCTAAAAACATGAAGATGAAAACGTTGGACATAGCTATGTGTACTCACAATAATGGCTATTCCAAACCCTAGTAGTCCTTCTAAAACACAAGAAATAAATTCTCATAAGAAGTTTCCTATGCATCAAGACAAACTCGTAATGCACATATAAGATGATTTGTCCTCAGAGGGTAGAATCAATCTTTTTCGCAAGGATTTACACCAAGAATAGATACCAAAGGCGTATAAAAAGATTTTCTTAACAAAGAAGAACATACAAAGTCATTAACGACCATGCACCACAGTTCATATAAGATGATTGTGAACATTCAAGAATCTCATAGTAATGCATACTACTGCCCATTCTTGAACTTCCTTCTTTGTGATTCACCAACAACATTCTTGTAAAATCTACAAATGAGCTTAAAAGAGTAGTACTCCAAGAATCCAAGTGCCCAAGTACAAGAGAAGTGAAACAAGTGCGACGAAACGGAGCAAAACACTCAAAAACAAGAGACATGACAAATACCAATCTTAACTCATCCAAATTCATGAATTCTCCTCTCCATTTTGAAGATTATTCAAAGAGTAAGAGAATTCAAAAATAATGAGGTCACTTCGAGTTCGGACGAAGAAGTTGCGGCCAAAACAAGTTTACCGAATATCGACGTCTATAGGCCAGTATGCATACGGGTTTGCAAACGAATTTTCGTGACCTGGAGCAGTATGCAAACGGGTATGCGTACTAAAACCCCTGGATTTTGGTTTTAAATGATGGTATGCATACTTGGTAAGTGTACCATGAAGTCCAAACATCCCGAACTACTATTTTCAAACCTAAACACTTAAGAACCTTAAACACAGATCAAGTTAGGTATAAATGAATGATAAGCAAGGTACATGGATCATTATAAGTACTATAAGCAAACAAAAACACAAATCTTGCTCAAGTTTATAGACATACCTTTTTAGAAGAATCCAATCGAATTCTACAGCCTTACCGAACATAATCTGTGCTCCCCAATTCTTGTGCTTCCCTCACCGTATACATAGCATGGAATTTCTTGGTGAGGATGCACTTCCAACACAATCAAGTTGTGTTGAGGTGAACAATGTCTTGCTCATCATGGCACCAAGAAAGAGTTTCTTTCCAACTACTCTTACATCTTACAGTATTGAAAGAAACCCAAGGGACTGTTTTTACAAGTTTTTCAAAGAACATAAAAAGATCACAAGATAATTTGTGTTCTTGATTTCTTAGTTTAAAACTTATAACCCACAGTCTCTGCAGATAATTTTCAGTATCGCATAGGGAAACTCTTTTGATAAAAAGAGACATCCTAATTTCTTCATAAGAAGGGACAATACTATTATCTTGGTAAGATGTATCAGGAATTGACCAATGAATTGATTCATTCTTAGAGGTGGTATAGTCGGAAGACTTAGACTTAAACTCTTGTTGTAAACCATTTAGTTTGCTATAACTAGTTGGATTACACAGAGGAGGAGCATTGCTCTCACTGATTAGTAAACCAATGTCAACCTCAACATGAACATTATTCATCATGACTAGATTTAGCTTATCAATATATTCTTGTTCTTTATGGAGGTATAACTCAACATCAAGAGATAATCATTCTAGTTTCTTTTCAAGCCCTGAAAACACTTCAAGAGATTTTAAACCTGGTGGAGGTTTAGATAGAATTTCTTCTACTAATTTTATCAAATCAGTCATGGAAGAGAATTCAGAAATCCCTAGATCTTGAGATGCGTTTATAGAGATAGCACTTCTGTCCATATCAGATCGCTACAAACACAGACTTATAAGGTCTTTAATGTGTTTGCCTTCTCTAATACCAATTTAAAATGCAGGGGGTCTAACAACCACACCCAACAATTCGTTTGGCAATCTGAGAGGACTTACTCTAATATACTTTCTAGAGAATCAACTAGACAGTCAGACTCAATCTAGAGTAAAGTATATCAAAGAGTTTAATATCTCTAACTCTTAATTCAATCCGCAATCAACAAATAGAAATCTGCGAGCCCGATTGAATATAAGAGGAGTAACTTGAACGGTACCAAAGACCAATGTTCAAGTGTCAATCAATTTAAATCAACAACCCAAGGTCGGATATTCTAATTGATTTAACTTAACGCACAACCTGTGATATTTCAATTATGTAACAAAATATAATGCGGAAAAGAAATAACACAGACACCAGAATTTTATTAATGAGGAAAACCGCAAATGCAGAAAAACCCCGGGACCTAGTCCAGTTTGAACACCACACTATATTAAGCCGCTACAGACTCTAGCCTACTACCAATTAATTTTGGACTGGACTGTAGTTGAACCCTAATCAATCTCACACTGATTCAAGGTACAGTTGCGTTCCTTACGTCTCTGATCCCAGCAGGGTACTACGCACTTGATTCCCTTTGTTGATCTCACCCACAACCAAGAGTTGCTACGACCCAAAGTCGAAGACGTGATAAACAAATCTGTCTCACACAAAAAAGTCTAGAGATTGAATAAATATGTCTCCCACAGAAATACCCAAGAGTTTTTGTTCCGTCTTTTGATAAATCAAGGTGAACATAAACCAATTGATAAACCAGAATTATATTCCCGAAGAACAGCCTAGTATTATCAATCACCTCATAATAATCTTAATCGACTAGCGAAACAAGATATTGTGGAATCACAAACGATGAGACGAAGATGTTTGTGATTACTTTTATCTTGCCTATCGTAAAAATTAATCTCGAGTCAATTATTTCAATTGTACTCAATACGATAGAATCGGGCAAGATCAGAACACGCAACTACAAATAAAATAGGTGGGTCTGGCTTCACAATCCCAATGAAGTCTTTCAAGTCGTTAACCTACAGGGTCTCGATAAAAACCTAAGGTTAAAGGAGAATCGACTCTAGTTTATGCAACTAGTAACACACAAGAGGTGTGGGGATTAGTATTCCCAGTTGCTAGAGTTCTCCTTTATATAGTTTTCAAATCAGGGTTTGCAATCCAAGTTACCTTGGTAACAAAGCATTCAATATTCACCGTTAAATGAAAAACCTGATTCAAATCTTTCAACCGTTAGATCGAACTTAGCTTGTTACACACAGATGAAATGTACCCTCATTTAGGTTTATGTGACCGTACCTAGACATGTACACCATGTTGGTTCACTAATAGTTAACCGAGGTTATCCATATGATTACTCTCATATTAACCTTATTCATCTTAACCATCACTAGTTCAAATGACTCAAATGAAACTAGTTAAAGAGTTGTTCAATTGCTATATTCTCATAGAATTATACAAGAACACAACTGAAGCAAAATCGGTTTGATTCACTCAAATCAATCATGAACATTATAGCCACGGTTTGCAAAGATTGCATTCCTTATTATATAAATGTTTATGTTCATGTTCATAACCGATTTTAGAACTTAACCTTCAAGTATGCAAACATGTACGCATACTTGAAATACCTGGACTAAGATTGGGTTTCGCCAGTACGCAAACGGGTACGCTAACTTTCAATCCCAGCAGAAATTCTCGGACATGAACCTGTACGCCAGTACGCAAACGGGTACGCATACTTAGGTTCCCATATTTCTCAAACCAACTGGTACGCAAACGGGTGCGCATACTCTGGTTCCCGGACATGGATTACATATGTGCAAGAGTGCACAACATGACATATCCAATAATGGTTAAGTGTTCTAAACTCTTATTTCAATCATTGAAACTTTCTTAGAGCATGACAATAGTCGTTTTCATATACTATTAGCATCAAAGCAATTTTTCAAGTTATTGAAATAATCATAACGAAACATTCCAAGACTACACCAAATGATTGTATCACACAAACCATGTAAGATGTTATTCGGCAATTTTCACATGATATAAGATGAACTTGGTCGAAGCTAAAGCTTTCCAACACATTTCGAGAAATATGTAAGCGAGATAAACTCAACTCGAAATCTCAAATGTGTATATAGAAAACTATATCGTAATACGACTTATGTCTCAATATAGGAGATAAAGTAGAAATAGACTTTCCAAGTGATAGATGAGTTTCAGTCTCCACATACCTTTTGTCGATGAAGTTCCACAAGCTCCCCTTAGTAGTTCTTCGTTTTCAAATGATGAACGCCGTGAAGTCTAAGCTCAACTACACAATCTATGTCCTAGTCTGAGACATCTATAAATAGGCTAGAAATCAAAACTTATAGTTTTGATCATTAACATTGACAAACATGCTTGAGATAGCAACGCATGCGAGTTCGACCGAGCAGTGCTCTAACACTTCCCTTCAGCGAAAACTGACAGGGCAGGAACAACTCTCGCTACCATATAACTTGAAATGGGTTTGGGCATTGCGCCATTACTTTCCTAGATTCCTCATCTTTAACTGTGAAAACATCTAAGCTCTTGATAAAATACTTGAAAGGACCAGCATCCCATTCACCTCCTAGTGACGGCTGGGTTGATAATCGGATCGAGTCCCCAAGCCTTGGCGGAAGGGAAAATGACTGGTTGCAAAAAGGGTTATTCAATACGACTTACTTATGTCCGGAATCTGCGAACAAATGCTGATACGCTCTCTTCAGGCAGTTGCGTCACATTCGTGAGTTGTTGGTACGGCAACAAATAGTCTTCAGGATTGGACGGCTTGTTGGAGACCCTTTCAGGTATAGACACTGGCAAAGGGCATACTCCTAGCTTTGCCTTGTTGTTGTCTATCTACGAGCGCCCCAGGACCATATCATAACCTGTGTACTCTTTAACTATATGAAATTTAGCGTTTGTTAGAGCATCTCCCACCTTGATTTCAAGATTTATGTACCCGTAAGCATCCCTGGGTTCTCCTTCTGAGTTTTTGATTATGGGTGGGCAGTGGGCAGCTTCCTGTTTTGAAATCTTTGCAGCTCTCGGCGTCTTGATGGTGACAATATTGAAATCAGAGGCCTCGTCAATCAATGTGATGTCAAACTCGACATCCTTCAAGTGAGCGGTGGTTAGGAGTCCCCAGTTGCATCTATCGGTCGTGCTTTCCAGTAAAGATTGGGGTTTAGGAGCGGCTTCTCTGACTGGAAACAGATGCTTGCCTGATACAATACGGTTGAGGGCTGCAAATATGTCTTGACGCTGCACTTTGGAGAAATACAGAATTTCACATAAATGCTCCATCATAGACTTTACGGTTTTATGGACAGAGTCCCCAGAAATCATGTAGTTCCTGACAGGAAGGGGATCTCTGTGAACTCCTTCAGTGCCTAATTAAAGTTATCCTGTATCCATCTTCTCTTTGAAGATGCATTTCAATTTGTTGCACTCATTGGTTGGGTGATTGACGAATCTGTGGTAACGACAATATTTGTGATTTTCCATTTCTTTCTCAGTTGGCGGGCGTCTGATGGGAGGTAGTTTGATGGCATCATCTTGAATCTACGCTTCCAGGAGATCAATTACTTCTTCAATTGGGAATGGGAAATTTGGAGCAGCATCTCCAGTTTCTTGTTGTTGTGCTGGAGTCTTAGCCGCAGCCTTCCGGAGTGGAGCCGTCTGATGCGCTGGTGTCGCATGTTTGGGTTGTTGTTCCGCTGCTGGAGCTTACCGCTTTCCTCCTTCACCCACTACGCTTACACAGGGACCAGTATTATATTGCTTGTTGATGAGACGCATGTTTCCTCGAGTTTCGCGTGCATCTTCATTCCTGGTTGGTCTAGTTCTTTCCAACAGTGTTGGTGCCGTTGTAGCCGACTGCTTAGCAGCTTCATGGAGTTCAGAGAATGTATGGAAGCGCAGGTTCTCTAGTAAAGCACGATAGATGGGAACCACACCGTTAATACATGACTCCACCAACTGTTGTTCAGTCACATTTGAATCGTGACAATCCAGAATTCTGTATCTCTTGACATAATCATTTGTATGCTCATTGTTTCGTTGAAACATTCTTACCAGGTCTGAAAAGGTGATTTGCTCTGACACGAAGAAATATTTCTTGTAAAAGCGGTCACCATCTCACACCAGTTGGATATGTTGTTTGGTTCGATGTTGTTGTACCAGGTGTATGCTCTTCTGGTAAGTGACTTTGAAAATTCTTTGAGGCGGAGGACATGATTGTATTCGTGTTCTCCTAAGGATTCCAGAAAATGAGAGATGTGTTCACGAGCGTTACCAATACCATCATAAAGGGAAAATTGAGGAGAAGAGTATCCTCTCGGGAGAGGAACTCTTTGCACATCAGGAGGATAAGGAGGTTGATGTTGGTGCAGGTCTACCGGGTTTTCTTTGCTTCGATTTTGAAGAAGTCGCTCCAGATCTTCACGCGTGAGGAAATTGGGTGGATGTTTCCTTTCCAATGGGAGTTCAGGAGTAAAACGAGCCCCTTCATCTATAAAGGTGCGTCCTGCTGAGGTGCCTGCGCCGAGAGTATTAAAAGTACTCCTTATTGGCTCCATTTGGGGTTTACGTGGTTCTTGAGGTAGCCGCTCCGTCACTGTCTTGAGGAAAGTGAGTACCTATTTCTGAGTTGTGACCATGTCTGTCTGAGCTTTAGCGAGAACTTCTTGTCTCTCCATCAAATCAACAATGGTAATAGGGGGTTGGTTTCTTATGGCTCCTCCGGTCTCTCGTCCTGATGGAGGGGTGGCAGTGGCTCTAGTAACAATTGGAGGTGTTACGTTCGAAGAAACATTGGGAGTGGAAGCAGCGGCTCTAGCACTGTTGATAGGAGGTGTCACGCCGGAGGGAATGTTTCATGTGCCACTGGTATTGGCGATAGAGGGTGTAGTCTGATCGTTGTCGTAGGCGTCAAAAATAATTACACTTTCTTACTACTCAAAATATATAATGAAGCAAGGGCAAGAAAGGATCGTTCCCACATATAGGACTTAGGTTGTCAATATGTTTTGGTTTCCTAAAGGAAACAAGGAGGGTTTTCTAATTTTTATAAACTAAGTTATACTAAAAACAAATAAAGTAAAGCAAACACGCAAATCAAGATATAAAGATATTGGTTAAGGATATCGTTTTCAGTCACAAACATGTTCTTGTCTTAATAACTAGAATTGATATTTAATCTCTCATTATCAAAAGCCTTAAGATACCTTGATCGCAAGTATATCCCGCAAATCTCCTCTTGTCATCAACAAACATATTAAAATATGTGAATATGAATTCTATCTAAGAGAACAACCTAACGTGTAAAAGCACTAGTCAAGTTTAATTCCCTAGATGCATTAAGTTCTATGAAATCGGGCCAATCAAAGAAATCGAACGTGTAAAAGCACTAATCCGATTTAACAAAGGTTATAATTCACTTGTGACTACTAGGATGTATCACTACAAGCAATACTCACAATTATGCTACTTGCAATCAGAAATTTATCACTTTTGCGTATAATAAACTCGAATCTAGCAATAAAGATGAAAGTAAACCCAATCGATTCGCGACTCGACTAAACAAGCATTCAAATCATATAACAATATTAATGGTGAATCATAGACGATAATATTGAGACAAAACTAATATATCAAACAAGGATTCATGTTTATGTGAAATCCAACTAATCCATAACCAATGATAAAATTAAGTACTCATGTTAAAGGAGTTCATCACAAGAATAAAAAGAAATTTCATGTTTCTAAACCCTAAAACAAAAGTAGAAGCAGTGATCCGATAACAGGGAAAAGTCTCGGCTCTTTTATATACTTTCTCTTCCCATTCCAAGTTAGCCCGCTGCCAATAAGTCTCTGAGCCCATTAACCAAGCTCAGTGTAAACGGGTCCAAGTTCTTCTCTGAGTTAAATCGGAACATGTGAGTCAACTCCCCAAAAAGGAATTTTGGTCGAATTCTGGTTGTAATCTGATCAATTCCGGCCGATTCCAGGCCACCCAAATCCTTCTTCCCTGCAGCATTTCATCCTAACATACATCTAAGGTTCGCTGCTTCACTTCATTCCATTCCCTGTAATGCACATCCTCATTACCATTCTCAATCTCCTCCCAATCGATTGCAACCAACCACTGCAGCTTTGTATCTGCTCCTCTAACTCCACATTCCCATCAGTAACATACAACATACTTCCCACACAACATAGCAGCTGCAACAAGGCCATTAATTGTCTCAGCAACCTGCTACTGCGAGCAACACCAACATGCCTTGTGTATCTCATCAATGTTGTAGCTTCTCCAGTCAAACGGCGGCAATTGTACAGTTGCAATACCAGCCAACGTTCCAGACACCAGCAACACCTAGCCTTCTTATCTCCATTTCCTGGGGTTTTGAACTCTACGCATCCGACAACAACCATCAGCTAAACCTCATACCTTCTTAGCATAACCAAGCCAACAACACCCTTGTAACAATCTCCAGAGCCACTACCACCTGCAATGCCACCTGAACTGCAATCTTCAATTTCACCTCCTTATTCCTTTTTGCCAGATCCACCAGTCTTAGTAGCAGTTCCAACCACAGCTGCAAAGCATATTGATAACACCATTCTTGCAACTTCTTCCTCTTTCAGCTTCATTCTAGGTACAATAGCTCAGACCAAATCACTACCAAAAACCCATTACAGCTTCCTTGAAACATCTCACCAACAAAGCCTCAATTCAAAACCTCAAATCCATCTGAGTCACTTGCACAGACTCAAGCCAATACATCACCATTTTCACAGCCATCAAGACCTTGTTCTTCTCCATCTCCTATAACAATTGCTGCAACTCCATTTCAGGTTTAGTCCAGCTGCAACATATCTTGTAAAGCACCACCGCCTCAAACCAAATCACCAACACAACTCCCATTCTCAGATTCATAATCGAATCCATATTCTCTGCAATTTCAGTGGCAGTAGCATTACTGCATTCTACACTTCAACCTTCGCAATCCGGTACCTCCAGAGTACACAATTAGGCCAATAGCAACCTGTAGCTTCCTATTTTTCTTCTACTGCTCACAACAAGCGCCAATATCACCAGCTTGCAACTGTTCCCAGCAGAATCATGGCTACACCATGAGTTCCCTTGCTCATCACCTGCAGCTGTAGCTTCCTTCAACATTCTCCCTATAATCTTCACTAGAGCAGCAGCTAACCATTCTGTATCTTCTTTTTCCATCACTTGCACTTGCATTTTTACCAGTTCACCTGCGACACCCATGTTCTGTAGCTTCACACTACAGTTCAGTTGCACACACAAATCCTCCAGTTCTTGACCACAACAATCATGATTAATCACCACCAATTCTTCTATTTCAGCTCACTGAGTCTCATTAATTTCAGTACCATATGCTTCAGCTTCTTCTTACAAAACCTGCTCAAACCCATCAGCCTCTCACTGACAACAGCACTGTCACAACAGCAACTCAATCCAAAAACCCACAAATTGACAAATCCCAATTCCTGTAATTCACCAACAAACCGAAACCCCATTTCCGTTTTCATCATCGCCATCAACAGAATCATTTCCTTCTCCTTGAACTCAGATTAAACCCAATTTGATATCAGCTCTTCTTCATTAACTGAGAACATTAGTAATTTCTCTTATGGATTCTTCTAAATCTCTCATCAGAATCGAATCCTCCTTCTCTCGATCCTTGCTTCAGTACCCTAGCCAATTCCTGCCATTAATACACAATTTCAGTTGTTCGAGTTCGAATATCACCAGCAACAACTTCGATCTGAGTTTCCTCCATGGCTGTTGCGCCTCTTTCTTCTCTATGTTTCAGAAACAAATAATTGAGAATTGATTTTCTCTAATTTTTAGGTCTTGTGTAGGAAAATGCAAGTTGATACAGTTACCCAGATGAAATAGATAAGGGCCAACCAATGATGTCTTCCCTTTGCTTCTCTAGACTAAGCTGCAGTGGTTGTCCCCTATCATTGGCCTAACTCGGCTGGTATTTGTCGTCAAGGCTACGGTCACACTTAGCATGTATAACAAGCCTTTAAACCCCTAGGTGTCCCTAGTGGACGAGTTATAGTCTCGTGAGGGTTTACTAGAGATATACCCACAAAACCTACTTTTCCAACTTACTAGTTTTCTGAAATGATAGCATCCAACGCGCTAAGAAGACATAGAGATTCTGCACACTAGTCATAAGAAGTTAAACACATATATGAACACAATCTCATCCTTCAAATTTGAGAGAGAAATAACCATCCCTTATCGAAAGAAATTCGGGTTCGGAGTGATCGAACGTCTCGACTCTACCTCACAAGAAAGGGTTTTATGAAGTTGCTCTCAATAATAAATAGCTTTTTATGTGTCACACATGTATCCGGGTAGGAATGAAGAGAGAACCCTGGGACACGTTTGAATGGTGGGAAGGTAAAAACCCTCCGAATTGTTTTGAAAACCCACATCTTTTATTCATTTTGAAAACCCTTTTTTTTTCTGACGATCTCTAAGAAAGGAAATCAACCACTTAACGAAGGTGGGAATATGCTTACTTACCTCGTTATCCGTTCGGCGTGCAGTTATCACCACTCTCACAGCATCCATAAAAACGTCTTCGGTCTTCAATCGTTGTCTTCATCTTCGTCTTCGGTCTTCAACTTTTGATGATGAAATCTTGAACTTCGTAGAATCTTGACAATGTAACACTTTTCTCTAATTCCTTGTTGCTTGAAACTTCATTATGGATATTCCTTCTTATCATTGGCTTTAATGAAAGAACAAAACCAAAAAACGAACTAAATATACCAAAATATGATGCAATGATTTTTTTTTATTTTTTTTTATTTTTTTTATTTTTTTTTTTTGTAAGCTGCAAGATAAATAAAGTAAATACAAAATGAAAACAAACAAAATATTAAAACTAATGATGAACCTAATGAACTTTTCTCTTGTCTCTTTTTTTTTTATTTTTTTGCTCTTTTTTTTTTGTTTTTTTTTTTCTTTTTTGAGACAAGAGAAAATAAAATACAAACTAACAAATAAGAATAAAGATAAAATAAAAATGCAAGTACAAAGGCCATGGTGTAAGTACTTTACCACTTGATTCTTCACAACTTGTATGCCTTGATATCATAAACTTCTTGAAATCTCATCTTGATAATATTCGCTCTTGTACAAAGTCTTCAACTTGTAAAATTTCTGCTCCTTGTCTTGTTGCTTTACTTGAATCTGAAATCTGCTCATTTATGTATTGTTGCTTGTAAACCTTGAACGTCTTCAACTTTCCTTCGAATTTGTGATGCTCCGCTTGTTGATGATGATGGTGTTTATATGGACCTGTTGGTGTAGAGAGAGATAAAGTGGATGGTGCTAACTGCGAACAAGATTACAAGTGGTATGTAAGTTAGCAATTCGATGTCACCATCATGATTGATAAAATAGCACTCAAGAGATCAAAGTAGTGCTTCTATTGGTGGGAGGTTGGGTAGCTCACCATTCTACCCGGAGTTTACGTACGGTGACACACACTCTAAAAGCACATGTTTAGACATGTACAAAGAATTGAAGGTCAGTGCCTCTCATGATGTAACATGGGTAGTCTCCACTATAGGGGACCACAACTCTAATACCAAATTCAGTCTGTACCTCATTTTCCAATGGCATGGTTAAATCAAACTTTAACTCTCATACAAGTAAGAAACCCGATCACGTTCTCTGTCATCTCTAAGTTCAGTCACTTTTATGAGAATCTCGATGTAATCTTAGCGACATGTATACTATATGACTCTAAACTAACTACAAGTTGGAGTTTTTTATTCACTATGTTACACAAAAGTTGAAAATGTATGAAAAAATTTACAATGCAAATGCTTAACCACTCCCCCACACTTAAACTTTACATTGTCCTCAATGTAAATTGAGTCATCCAAAGTAAGTCAAGGTGGGAAATCCTACATGATAATGTGACAAGAAATCAGAAAAAGTAAATACAAGACAAGAAAAAGATAAAAACGAGACAAGAAATACTCATCCTATGGGTTGCCTCCCATTTAGCGCTTGGTTTAAAGTCGTCATCCTGACTTGCAAGACGAATTCCCCATATACCTATAATCCGAAAAGTTGAGGATCCTTCCATAGAACCTGTTTTGCAGACACTAACTTCATGATAAGCACGTAAGTGCGACACTTTTATACCCACATTTATACTAGCTAGGTCTCGATATTTCACTAATAAATATATTTTAGTGCTTTTACAGGAATTGCAAGTAAAATCCGTTCACCCGGAGACTAAACGGCTAAATGAGCTAATTGGCATTTGCGACATAAATAACCAAAGTGGATGGCCTGGTATCTCTATATATCAGCACCCACCCAAGTCATTCACGGTACCAAATGGAGACGAAGAGTTGTGGGCTGGTAGGCACGTGAATATCACTCGTGTGGGCTAAGAGGAAATGGGGGACGTGGCCTTCTCCACTATCACATAATCGACACCTTATCTTCATTTCTTAAACAAACTGGTGGAATTTCTTATGAAGAGAAAGGGGATCTGAGCTTCAACCTTCTCCGAGCATTCTCTTTGGAATTTCAAGCAGCTGTCGCTGCCGTCACCACATGGAGTTCTACTATCCCAAAATCGGAAGCTGAAGATCTTGAAATGAATGAAGATGGGGTACTGATTGTTCGAGATGGATTGAATTAGCTACTGGATTTGCGTGGGGTTTTGGTACATCGAAGTTAAACCGATGGTGTTTACAGTTCAAGATGCGTGATAAATGGAGACTGCAAGCTTATTATTCAACAACAACCGAGAAAGGAGAAGATGGTGCGAGTTTGAAATGGTTTTGAGCTCAAATTGGTGGCAATAGTGAATACAACAACATCAGTGGGTTCGTTTGATCTTGGGGGTATGAATTGCATGGAGTTAATGGTAGCTGTTTTGAGAGTTGATTAAAACTGGAATTCAGGGTTTGAATCGAACAAGGATGATGGATACAAAGATTGTGAAGCTTGGGTTCATATTCAATTTGAAATTATAGTGACAGCAATGGGTTTCCGGATCGAATTGGAATTGGGGTTTTTAGAAGCAGTCTGAAATTGGGTTGAGTTCGAGTAGCTCCATGAGATTTACAGTTGAAGACGAAGTGTTGTTGCCATTGTTGTAGGCTGAGAATTCAGCGGTGTTATCGCAGTCAGTAGATAGATAGTGATTCAATTGAACTGGGTAGATTGAGAATGGTGCAATTTGGTATTTGGATATGATTTCACATCAATGAGGAGGCAAAGCTAGGTCTGGAAATGAGATCAACTTGAATTTTTTAACTATGAAATTTGCACAGCAACAATTGGTGAAGGTGTGTGTAAACTTGATGTTTTGATGGGTCTTCGGTGGTGATGTTTTGGGCGATTGCTGGAGTCACAAAACAGCTGAAGTAAATTAGTGTTGCAGCCATGGTTTCTGGCAGCCGGATGGTGGAATTGTAAAAATTTGAGAATGTGTCAGTAAAGAACGGTGCTGGGATTGATTGAACGGGATGGAGAATGAAGTTGCTTGAGATTTTTGTGTTGTTTGTTGACAGCGACCAATATGGGGTTTTGATGTGATTATGTATTGTGAGGTTTTTACATTTCGTATTTGCTTTTACAACATGGAAGTGGAAGTATGTATGATGTCTGGATTTGATGTGAGTATGGCTCAGATGGAGAAGGAATTATGGGTTAGCTGGACTTGCTCCGCTCTGTATCGTGCTGTGTGATTAAGTGGGTGAACTGGTGGCAATTGGTGGTCGAGACTGAGAAGGTTCACAAGATAAGAATTGGTGGTCCGGTGAGCTGGTGCAGTAGTTGGTCTAGAAGGTGTTTAAGGGTCGAAAATGAATGGGCATGTGGCAATACTTTATGCAGTCCAGTGAGATGGCTTCATAACACCTATATATACATCAGTTTGACACAGACTGGGGGAGAGGCCGTAATCAGGGAATAAATTAGGTTTTTGCATTTGCCTTTGCTTTTCATATGCTTAGCTTAATAATATCTTAATCATTTTCCATGGCTTTTAAGAAAACCATGTCTAGCTAAACTCCTCATTAGGGTGAAGGATGAACTTGTAGGTTTAATTTACTCATGTTCTAAAACAAGGGTTTCTACCATTTGAGCTTAATGTCATTTGTTTGAGTTTCTCTACAATGATTTATCTTCTATTCAATTTCTCATATTCTATGCCATGTATAGTCTATTGTTAGGTTGATAGAAATACTCACTGAACCTTGTTATTGATTGTTTTATGATTATTCCAAGACTATGTATGTCATGTATACTTAGTACTAGGAATATCTACCTTCTAGGTTGAGAACAAACAATCTTTTATGATAACTCTTGCCTAAAAATCCTTAACGAAATATCTTCCGTGTGTTAGTACATAGGTTTGCAACTTCGCACGAGTAAATCTGAGACCTTGTGATAAAACATAAGTAAACATAGCTTACAACGGATTCCATAGCCCTAATAATTCCACATCCTTGATTACATTTTATTATAAACTTGCTTGAGTCAATTTGTTATTACTTCCTTAGTACAACAATCTCTGAAAATATTGAATTTGATTGGATCGCTCTTGATATTAATTAGTAGTAGTTTTCATACTCCTTGAGGGAACGAACCTTGCTTTATATTGTGTACTCTTTTTGACACCGTGCACTTGCGGTAAAACAAAGTCGGTCTACCGACCCATCAAGTTTTTGGCGCCACTGCCGGGGAGTGGTTGCTCTCTTATTGATATCATCAATTTTCTAGTCATATTTTATGTACATAGTGTATTTTTGTTGTTATTTTCTTTTAGTTCCTTTTAAGCAGTTTTTCTGATTTTGTATAGGTACCGTAGTGAGTTTGAATCTTTCGAAAAATGTCAGAAAAGCTCGCTGAGATTTTGCAAGGTGAGTTTGTACAAATTTTTGCATCTTGTTTGCATATGCAGTATCTACTGAGTGGTTAGGATAGAGAACAGTTTGATCGTCTTGTTTGAGTTAACCCTTTATACATGACGAAAACAGATGATGAGGGTACCAACCCTCCGCCTAAAAGTTTGAGAGACTATATGTTCCCAACTAGAGTCTCTCAACTTTCTTGTATTGTTTTGCCTACCACCACAGCAACTTTTGAGATTAGAGCAAGCACCATTCGATCACTTCCTAAATTCTATGGTAAGGAGAATGAAAATCCTTACTACCACATTAGAGATTTTGAAGAATTGTGTGGTACAATGAAATTCAAGGATTTAGCTGATGAGTATCTCAAACTTAGGTTGTTCCCTTTTTCCTTGAAGGATAAGGCAAAATCATGGCTAAATGCATTAGCTCATTCATCAATTAATACTTGGAATGACATAATTAATCTATTCTTGTATAAATTCTTTCCTAGGCATAAGACTATTGCCATTCGTCAGAAGTTGAATAGTTTTTCACAGCAAGAAGGAAAATCTCTTTATGATTACATAGAGAGGTTCCATGATCTCTTGCTACAATGTCCACACCATGGATTTGATACTCCTAGGCTCACATTGATCCTTTATGAGGGATTAGATTTCAAAACTCTAAATATGGTAGAATCATTTTGTGGTGGTAATTTTCCTAATAAGACTGCCGAAGAAGGTTATAAATTTTTGCATGAAATGGCCGAAAAAACACAAGAATAGGAGGCTAGAGAACCCATAAGATCAATGACTAGTAGCACAGGGGTTCACAGAGTTGACAGTGAATTGGACTCTGAGGACAAGTTTGCTGATATGTTACGAAGAGTTGAGTCGTTAGAAAGAAATGATGAAATTAAGCATGTTGAGTCTATTGCGCATACATCTTCTATTACTAATGATTTTTCTGACCAAAATTTTTCTAGTTTGGAAGAAAGTATGAATTTGTTTATGCAGGCTACTCAAAGATTTATGGCGAACTTAGAGCAACAACTAGATCATATTACTAGCCAGTTGAATGAGCGAGACAAGGATCAGTTCCTGAGTCAAATGCAGCTTAACCCCAAGGGTTCTGTTGAGGTAAGCACATCTGGTGCTAAGCCTACTCATCATGTCCAGGCTGTCACTACTCTCAGAAGTGGACGAGTCATTGATAATCATGTTAGTGATGCTGAGGAGAATGTGCAAGATAGGAACCTGCCTACTATTACACAGGTTACTCCTTCAACACAAAAAGAAACCGATGAAACCGAAAAGGGTAATTCTGAAATTTCTTATGTTCCTCGCGCTCCTTTTCCTCAAGCATTACTACCTCGTAAGAAAGGAGCTAGTCCTAATGACATCTTAGAAGTGTTTAAACAAGTTAACGTCAACATTCCACTCTTGGATGCCATTAAAAAAATTCCTTTTTATGCTAAGTTTCTAAGAGATATGTGCACTGTGAAACGAAAATTGAATGTGCATAAGAAAGCTTTCCTTACTGAACAGGTGAGCTCGATTATTACACAGAAAACTCCACCCAAATTTAAAGATCCAGGTTGTCCTACGATTGCTTGCACTATAGGTGAACATAGGATTGAACATGCATTGTTAGATTTAGGGGCCAGTGTGAATATCTTGCCATATTCTGTGTATGTGCAATTATAACTTGGTGATTTGAAACCCACTAATGTCACTCTCCAATTGGCTGATAGGTCAATTAAAATTCCTAGGTGAGTGGTAGAGGATATTCTTATACAGGTTGAAAGTTTTGTTTATCCCGTTGATTTTATTGTTTTAGATACCCAACCTGTTTCTAATCCAGATTCCTGTCATCTTAGGTAGACCTTTTTTGGCTACCTCGAATGCGGTTATCAACTGTCGCAATGGAATCATGGAGCTTACTTTTGGAAATATGAAAATGGAGATAAATGTGTTTAGCCTTTCAAATTCGTCTGCGATTCTGAAACTTGTGAACATGTATGCATGGTTAATGGTGTGAATGATTATACTCACTGTTATAATGAGAGTCTTGAAAACATGTCTGAAAACTTTGCAGGTTGTAAGGAGTTAACAAAAACTGAATCATCAGATATTTGCTCATCTTGTTTTGCCAAGCCTGATGAACTAGTTTTTCGCGAGACTAGTAGTAGTTATCAAGATGCTTATATAAGTGTGAAACATATGGATACTGGTCAGTTAATTCACAATAAGAAATTAGAACCAAGAATTGTTTGCTTAGATCCTTTTGCCAAATTCTGTGATCTTGTGCTTATTGACATTGCTAATGCATTGCTCCCTCCTAATCTAAAACCCGATTGGGAATCTCCACTGGGAATCAAAATTGGTAAACATTCTGAACTTATTGTTTATGGGAGTGAGTTATTTATGGGTTCACATATCTTTTTGGGTGTTTATAGTGTTTGCAGGTTCATAGTTGCAGCTGAACTTGTGTGTTGGGTTGATCCCCAACTTTTCAGGCTTTACATATATGCTGGCAGGTTGTTGTTATGCATCATTATTCACATCGTTCAAGATTACTTGTTGCGCGAAAGCAGGGAACAAACATCATTCGCTTTGTGGGAGTCAACCCATCATCAGTTTTGTTCCCTTTACTCTATCTTCTATTTTTGTTTGCCTCCTGTATATCGCATTTTAGAATTTCCCACCTTAACTCTACGTTGGATGACTCAATTACATTGAGGACAATGTAATGTTTAAGAGTGGGGGAGTGGTTAAGTATATATAGATTTGTGGTAGGCATCCAATTTCGTTATGAATAAAAAAAAAAGATGACCAGCTGTTGAGCGGGTCTTAAATTTTTTCTTTTGCATGACATGACCAGCTATTGAGCGGGTCTTTCTGATTATCAGTCTTGCTGTTTAGCAGACCTTTCTCCACCACTGTTTAGTGGATTCGTCTTGCTGTTTAGCAGACTCTTCTCCACCACTGTTTAGTGGTTCCGTCTCGCTGTTTAGCTGACGTCTCTCCATATCCAGCTGTGTAGCGGATATAATTTTTTCTTGTTTTGCTCGGGACTAGCAAAATGTAAGTGTGTGGGAATTTAATAAGCACGTAAGTGCGACACTTTTATACCCACATTTATACTAGCTAGGTCTCGATATTTCGCTAATAAATATATTTTAGTGCTTTTACAGGAATTACAAGTAAAATCCGTTCACCCGGAGAATAAACGGCTAAATAAGATAATTGGCATTTGCAACATAAATCACCAAAGTGGATGGCCTAGTATCTCTATATATCAACACCCACCCAAGTCATTCACGACACCAAATGGAGACGAAGAGTTGTGGGCTGGTAGGCACGTGAATCTCACTCGTGTAGGCTAAGAGGAAATGGGGGACGTGGCCTTCTCCACTATCACATAATCGACACCTTCTCTTCATTTCTTAAATAAACTGGTGGAGTATCTTATGAAGAGAAAGGGGATCTGAGCTTCAACCTTCTCCGAGCATTCTCTTTGGAATTTCAAGCAGATGTCGCTGCCGTCACCACATGGAGTTCTACTATCCCAAAATCAGAAGCTAAAGATCTTGAAATGAATGGAGATGGGGTACTGATTGTTCGAGATGGATTGAATTAGCTGCTGGATTTGTGTGGGGTTTTGGTACATCGAAGTTGAACCGATGGTGTTTACAGTTCAAGATGCGTGATAAATGGAGACTGCAAGCTTATTATTCAATAGCAACCGAGAAAGGAGAAGATGGTGTGAGTTTGAAATGGTTTTGAGCTCAAACTGGTGGCAATAGTGAATACAACAACATTAATGGGTTCGATTGAGCTTGGGGGTATGAATTGCATGGAGTTAATGGTAGTTGTTTCTGAGAGTTGATTAAAACTGAAATTCAGGGTTTGAATTGAACAAGGATGATGGATACAAAGATTGTGAAGCTTGGGTTCACATTCAATTTGAAATTATAGTGACAACAATGGGTTTCTGGATCGAATTGGAATTGGGGTTTTTAGAAGCAGTCTGAAGTTGGGTTGAGTTCGAGTAGCTCCATGAGCTTTACAGTTGAAGATGAAGTGTTGTTGCCATTGTTGTAGGCTGAGAATTCAGTGGTGTTATTGGTAGGCCTCGGAATGTGTATAAAATTAAGCCTACATGTTATACCGCAAGTGCACGGTGTCTTCAATGAAGACAGTGGCAAATACGGGTCGATCCCACAAGGACTTGTGGTGCTTGATTGATCAAGGTCTTACTAGACTGAATTCCTAAGAGGTGTAACACAACTGTTGGGGTTTGTCGATGCGACTAAGGGCTGTTGTGACTCTAAACTAAGGAAAAGAAATAAATTGTAGAGCACTAGGCGCGAGAATCCACCACTTGACCTTATGCTAAGGAAATTCCTAATCTAATTATGCTATTGATTCATTCCAGGAAGAATAACATGATAATGTCTTGGCTAATTTCACACACTCCCCCTAGTATAGAGTGTCTTCTTACAAGACACTCTATCACGGGTCATGTGCTCCATTAGCTAATTCAATTTTTCTAATGAAGCATTACAAGAACAATAAACAGAGAATGAACAACTCAACATGCAATCCAGGGTTTCATCCCAACCCCAAATACTAAATTAAAACATCAACAAAGTAAAGCACAAATTAACTAAGATGTTGCTCCAGCTAGCCTGCATGCCTTTCTACACACCCACACACTTCAATTTATACATGCACATCTCAAAACTACCAAACCCTAATTCTTCAAAAATCGAAATTAACTATAAAATACTCTCAAACATACTCTAACCCATACTCTCGAATTTGTTTGTTGGCTCTACTCCTGCGGTTCTGAGACTCCCTTGCTCTTGATTTGATGTAAGAGAAACCCTAGCCCCAATTATCTTTAATATAGCCTCTAGGGTTAAGAGAGAGGCTAAATGAAAGATAACTCGAACTATGTGATAGACACATTTTTGTGTCTGAATTGTCCTAATTGTCTCTATTGTTGGTCTCGATTTCTGTACTAATTTTGGTGTTTTTATGTGTGTGTAGGTGTTTTTGGAGAAATACACTTGTGTGGAAAAAGTTGCTCAAAAAGTGTTATTTGGACCCCGGGAGAAAAGTGATAAAGGCACCCTCAATTTGGATAAGGGCACCCCAGGCACCCCAGCTGATAAAGGCGCCCATGTTTTGGATCGGGGCACTTCATCCCCTCCATTTGAAATTTGGTTTTGGCGGGAAAATGGTGTCACTACTGGCAGATGTTGTTTTCGTCATTTGGAGGGGCTATAATGCGATTCAATCGCTAAAATTTCATAGGATGACTTGAATAAGCATAACAGGCGTGATGTGGGTCGATTTGTCTTCCAAAATTGGCTAGATAACTCGCAAAGAAGAAAACAGGGCAGCACGACAACGGGTGAAGAGTTTCACGGGATTTCGTGTGGTTGCAGTGAATATTAATCCTTCTACAGCGTTTATGGAACGTGTTGTGGTCTCATGCAGGTGTTTTAGCGTACATGCAACGTAAGAAGAAGATGAAGAAGGAAATAATCCCGAAAAATGGAAATATTTTATTCCCGAGTAATGAGAGAATTTGAGGAGTTATTGTCGAGATTTCTTGCCCCTGTCGAGTATAAAAGAAGCTATTGGATATCATAGAAGGGTTATGGAGAGTTTGGGGAGTTAGCATAGACGAGAGAATCAAGAAAATCGAGTTGCAGAAATTTCTGCTGCTGCTGCTGAAGAACCTCAAGAACACGAAGAACAGACGGCCAAAGACCGTCGTTCTTCAACAGATGGATGCGATCGCCACATGTGGGTCGCATAAATACAGTAACAGCCACATTTCTTCCTTATCGTTATCTGTAACAGTGTTTGCAACAATTATAAGCGTTGCAAACACCCGGTTTTAATAGTTTTTCTCCATTTCATCATTTGTACACCTCCTTTGAGCAATAAAAATAATTTTTGAGCGTGTTTCCAACATGATGAGCTAGAATCAATCATTGGGACGACGGAGGAAGCTGTTTTGCACCCATGTGGTAAGTCTATTTAATTCCTTTATGACTATTTGCACTATTTTAATTGATTTATGATTTTTCTTGATTATTTGTGAATTCGTTAGATGTCGCATGCTTAGTCTTAGGTACTTTAGATGCGCCATGCTTGTGAGTTACATATAATTCTTTATAAAATCTACCTTGGCAAAGAATTAGAGTCGATGTTTGTTACTTTATGAGCCTTAATTGTCCTAATTAATAGATGAACCGCATGAATGTAAGAATTGGTGGAATCCCGAGTCCCAGTCACTCTCTCCATCTTGTGACAATATTTGTATATATTTTCTTTATCTTTAGTATTTTCTTTTATTAAAACTTAAAATCGATCTCGTCAAGTCCGAGTGAACGACAACCTTACTACCACTTTCTACAACATTATTGAGTCACATCAATTTTTGGCGCCGCCGACGCGGACTTGTTTATAGATTTGTTTTTAGGTTTTATTTTTATTTTTATTTTTTTGTTCTTTTTTACGCGTTTTGGTATTTCTGTTTGCTTTCAGATTTGGAGTGGAGCGAAAGAAAAAGAGAAAGCACTGAAAAGAAAAGCAAATCCAAAATAGGAAAGAAAAGAGAGATCCGAACGAAGTGATAAAGAAAATTTTTGTATATAGTGTAATTATTATTTTATTTTTTTTTTAGAAACTGTAATTAGGTAATTATTTTTGTAATTTTTATTTTTGGACTTTTTAATTTTTGGACTTTATTTTTGGACTATCGGACATTATTAATTTTAAACCCTAAGGAAGGGTAATTTAAATATAAACTGCACAGGGAAGGACGACGATTACGATATCGTCTCGGCCCCTCGGGTTCGCACACGACATAGGAGTTGTGGCCCGAGTCGACTTCAACGGTTCATCCCCGTCTGGAACGGGAGGTAAGAATTCTAAACACCCGCGAATCCCTGTCAGCGGGTTTACTGGATGATTTCGTGTGAATATATGTCGAGGAACTGAATCTGGCTGCTTTAATTTCCTAGTAAAGGGCAAGGACAGGCCATACAAGATAAGAGTTCGGATTTCATCACCGTTCTCTTCTTGCCCGCCTTAGGAAAACGAAACCAAACACGAACCTAAGCCTAAAATTTTGACTAGAACGAGACCTATAGGGTAACGAGCTTAATAGGAAAGTCGTTCGAAAGATATTGGTTACTCTTTTGAGCATACTTCGAAGTTCATGATGGTTTCTGAGAGTTGAATGCGTGACTGCGCCGCCTTATAATGCGGTGAGGCCTTGGGTATCAAAGCTCCACGCAGCTTCCCTCGCCTCTATTCAACTTACTTAAACTCGGATTGATTCCAGAGGGGTTTGCTCAGATTGTAACGAATTACCTTTCGAAGGATTAGAAGCTGGTCTAGAAAACAATCTAAGTGGAGCCATCATGCTTTTTGTTTGCTAGAAATCAGTAGGTTTTCTGTGGTCGAGTCAGCCTTGTTTGTGTTTGTGTAGAATTCCCTTGCAGTTAGGATGTCAAACTGGTATTATAATAGCCATCACAATGAATATGAATATCCAACTGAACAATATGGACATCACTCTTTTTATGACCATAGTGTGAATAGTGGTTGGGAACGCCAAACTTTTGAAGGTTATGGGTCATACCATGGTGATCCCAATTACTATCCACACGCCACCCGGTCGTACGAGCAAAAGTCCTCTCTAATAGAGTCAACACGTAAGTTAGCTGAGACGACACGTAAGTTTGCAGAAATGAATAACTTAGTTATGGATGAAAGCAATGCAACGAGTGAAATTTCTTTCCTAGATTCAATAAGGAAGTCATGTGAGTCGAGTCACGATACATTAAAGAAGTCATGTGAGTCGAGTCACGATACCATAATGAAGTCATATGAGTCGATTCGAAAGCTTTTGTTTGAGGCCCAGAACGGAACTGCTCGAGATAATCTTAGTGTTTCCAATAGTACCCCTGAATATGAGGATAGTTATTTACATAATCAAGATGACGAGGATAAAATTGGTAACACTACTTGTCTAGATGAGGTTCAACCATTTTCATATTATTATAATTATGATTATGATGAGGATAGTGTTGATGAAGAATTTGAAATCAGTAGGCATAGTGATCAGGAATTTGTTACTCCAATTGAGCTTAATGATGATAATATTTCTAGTTCAAATCCAAATAATTTTAATAATTATTCACCTATTCAAAAGGATGAGGATTTGACTAGAGATACCACCATTTTAGACGATGTAGTATTTCCTTTTGATTACGAAGCCAATGATGGTTTAGAGGAACGAGTATATTTTGAGTCTAGCGATTTAGAAACAATAGACTTAGAAAAAGAAAATGAACTCGTAGAGATGAGTGAGGATGTACCTGACTTAGAAGAATCAATTGACCATTTTCAGGAATCAGATGACCTTGAAATTAGGGAAGTTGTGACTAGTCTTTCTAGAGACACTGAAAATTCTAAGTTTGGGGGTGATTATCATTCTCCATGTGCCTTAACTCTTAAAAAGGTCCCTAACTTGGGACTTGACATATGTGCCTCAACCATTTCAAAAAATTATCTTCATACACTTTTTCCTGAACCTAGTTGTGTCCATAAAGAAGTTCAGTTGTTAAGAACCCATCCTCTGGTTGATGTGGTTAACCCAGGCTATGATACCACGATTGATTTTGTTTTCCCACCAGAGACCTTCCTTCCAATTGTGGGTACGTATAAGTTTCAGATGTGTCAATTATTAAGTTTTGAGACTAAACCTAATTACTTTAGGATATTATGGTCGACACATTTGCTTAAGGAAGACCACCAATCTTATTGTGGTCACCGTGTAAGTCAAAACTGATTGACTTAGAGGATCCTCAATTATTCAGGTTATTATTATGTGCTTCTAAGTTTTTATTTGAGTTTTTCCGACTCTAGAACCCAACATTCGGATCTAACTCATGAGGAAACGCAACCCATGAAAATATGTTATCTAGACCCTTTTATAAAGCCTGAACCCGAACCACAACTAGATGTAGTGGTCTTAAAAATAGATAAGGGTGTGTTGGATATCTTCCTGATCTGTTGCAGTTTCCTCTTCTTGTGGTTAGCACTTTTTTATCCAGATGACCCGCAGTTATTCCGACTGTTGCTATATGATTCTTCGAGGTGACTAATCCTTTCCAATGTCTAGCTGAAGACTTTAAACTTAGCACTTCTTGGGAGGTAACCCATGCTCTTGCAACACGGTAATATCTTTCCTTACTCTTCAAGTGGTGACAGTTTCTCCTTGTTCATGCTTTTAATTTTATCTTTAGAACATTGAGGACAATGTTAGATTTAAGTTTGGGGGTATGGGAGAAACTTTTTAGTTGCAATAAATAAACTCCAGAGCCTAGAAATTTATGTTTATTAAGGATGGCACTAACCAATCTAAGTGGATGGAAGCATTTTGGTTATAGGAGTTGAGGAACCAATCTGATTAGATGGCAACATCTAAAGAGTCTATTCATAAAAGCACGGAGCTCAGGTGTTAGAAATAACATGATAGTTTCACCAATCTCGTTGAGTCCTTTTCACTTCTGTTTTTATTTTGTTTTGTTTTTAAACTATGTTTTTCTAAGTGATTAGGTGGGGCCCACGAATCAAGTTGTTACCAATGCTAGGGTGAATTAGAGTGATTGAGATACAAAAAAAAAAAAAAAAAAAAAAAAAAAAAAAAGTGAGACCGAAAAAAAAAGTGAGACCAAAAAAAAAAAAAAAAAAAAAAAAAAAATTGAGACGGACCAACCTAATAAATTAAATAAAGTCGACCACCGGAACCCTTGTATATGCCGGTTGTGTTGACCTAGAGTTAGGATTGTCGACCACCGGTTCCCTTGTATATGCCGGTGTGTTGATATTAGTCGACTAGTATCTCGGTCCATTAGGATAGGTTCATTTTGGCGGAGGCCTTGGACAGATATGGGAAACACCGATCACTTAGTAAACATCAAAACCATCTATGTTTTTCTCTTTATCCATCTTCTTGATCTATCCATGTGATTAGTTTTGACTCCGGGTATTGATGTCCATAGTGCGACTATCTGAGTAGAGCTCTGTCACTTTATATGAATTTTAGTATGCTTGAGTGCAAACTCGTGTACAACAAATGGAATTTCGCATCGTGGTACTTCCTCCCGTAGTCAATAAGTATGCCAACCAAAGAGATTCTTTAGTGCCTTTCAAGATTTTGCGTAGATAGCTAGGGTCCTGAGTAAAGGTTTTGTGGGTACACCTCACAAACCCTCCGGAGACAACACTCCGCCACTAGGGCCACCTAGGGGTTCAAATGATTTTTATTTCTAGAATAAATTTGCTCGAGGACTAGCAAATAATAAGTTTGGGGTATTTGATAGACACATTTTTGTGTCTGAATTGTCCTAATTGTCTCTATTGTTGGTCTCGATTTCTGTACTAATTTTGGTGTTTTTATGTGTGTGTAGGTGTTTTTGGAGAAATACACTTGTGTGGAAAAAGTTGCTCAAAAAGTGTTATTTGGACCCCGGAGAAAAGTGATAAAGGCACCCTCAATTTGGATAAGGGCACCCAGGCACCCCAAATTGATAAAGGCGCCCATGTTTTGGATCGGGGCACTTCATCCCCTCCATTTGAAATTTGGTTTTGGCGGGAAAATGGTGTCACTACTGGCAGATGTTGTTTTCGTCATTTGGAGGGGCTATAATGCGATTCAATCGCTAAAATTTCATAGGATGACTTGAATAAGCATAACAGGCGTGATGTGGGTCGATTTGTCTTCCAAAATTGGCTAGATAACTCGCAAAGAAGAAAACAGGGCAGCACGACAACGGGTGAAGAGTTTCACGGGATTTCGTGTGGTTGCAGTGAATATTAATCCTTCTACAGCGTTTATGGAACGTGTTGTGGTCTGTCTGGAGTGTTTTAGCGTACATGCAACGTAAGAAGAAGATGAAGAAGGAAATAATCCCGAAAAATGGAAATATTTTATTCCCGAGTAATGAGAGAATTTGAGGAGTTATTGTCGAGATTTCTTGCCCCTGTCGAGTATAAAAGAAGCTATTGGATATCATAGAAGGGTTATGGAGAGTTTGGGGAGTTAGCATAGACGAGAGAATCAAGAAAATCGAGTTGCAGAAATTTCTGCTGCTGCTGCTGAAGAACACGAAGAACAGACGGCCAAAGACCGTCGTTCTTCAACATGGACAAATGACTGCCACATGTGGGTCGCATAAATACAGTAACAGCCACATTTCTTCCTTATCGTTATCTGTAACAGTGTTTGCAACAATTATAAGCGTTGCAAACACCCGGTTTTAATAGTTTTTCTCCATTTCATCATTTGTACACCTCCTTTGAGCAATAAAAATAATTTTTGAGCGTGTTTCCAACATGATGAGCTAGAATCAATCATTGGGACGACGGAGGAAGCTGTTTTGCACCCATGTGGTAAGTCTATTTAATTCCTTTATGACTATTTGCACTATTTTAATTGATTTATGATTTTTCTTGATTATTTGTGAATTCGTTAGATGTCGCATGCTTAGTCTTAGGTACTTTAGATGCGCCATGCTTGTGAGTTACATATAATTCTTTATAAAATCTACCTTGGCAAAGAATTAGAGTCGATGTTTGTTACTTTATGAGCCTTAATTGTCCGGAATTAATAGATGAACCGCATGAATGTAAGAATTGGTGGAATCCCGAGTCCCAGTCACTCTCTCCATCTTGTGACAATATTTGTATATATTTTCTTTATCTTTAGTATTTTCTTTTATTAAAACTTAAAATCGATCTCGTCAAGTCCGAGTGAACGACAATCTTACTACCACTTTCTACAACATTATTGAGTCACATCACTATGGGCGTTGAAGATTGTTGTGGTGGTACTGTTGGTGTCAGGGAAGGAGAGATGGTGGCGGAGAGGGCTCTGGTATGGTCGGGGCAGAGAGGAGATGCAGAGCAGAGCTCTGTCGGGTGGAGAGGAGAAGAGAAGAGAAAATTAGGTTTAGGTTTTGGCTAAGGGGGCTTATATAGGTGGTGTGGTGTTGAGCGGGTGCATCAGAGATTTGATGAGAGTAAGGAAGCGACCGTTGGATGCGTGGGAGTGAGATCTGAACGGTGTAGGGAGGATTGGAGTGATTTGGTGTTGCACGGGAGCAGCGAACTTCGATGCGCGTGGAGGCAGCGACCATTGGATGCGTAAGATAGAAATCTCAACGGCTTGGAGTGGACGGGCTCGGATCCGGGTCGCGGGTCGGGTCTAGATCAAGCCCATGTCTTGTAGATGAGTTTCTACTTGTTGGGTTGCAACTGTTTCGTGCGCGGGCTTTGGCTTTCTGCTCCATAGATGCTCGACTCCAATTCTTCGCTCTTTGGGCTCCTCAATTTCTCCGAGCTTTATTTACTACCTAAAAACACAAAATTAATTAATACAAATATTTATTCTTGAAAACAAAGAAAACACAGAATCTGGGATAATATCTGATTTCTAAGCGCAAAAGATGAGTAAAATGCCAATAAAAAAGTGTATAAATATGCACTATTTGGCACTCATCAGTTATCGCAGTCAGTTGATAGATGGTGATTCAATTGAACTGGGTAGATTGAGATATGATTTCACATCAATGAGGAGGCAAAGCTAGGTCTGGAAATGAGATCAACTTGAATTTTTCAACTGTGAAATTTGCACAGCAACAATTGGTGAAGGTGTGTGTAAACTTGATGTTTTGATGGGTCTTTTGTGGTGATGTTTTGGGCGATTGCTGGAGTCACAAAAAATCTGAAGTAAATTAGTGTTGCAGCCATGGTTTCTGGCAGCCGGATGGTGGAATTGTAAAAATTTGAGAATGTGTCAGTAAAGAACGGTGCTGGGATTGATTGAACGGGATGGAGAATGAAGTTGCTTGAGATGTTTGTATTGGTTGTTGACAGCGACCAAAATGGGTTTTGTTGTGATTATGTATTGTGAGGTTTTTACATTTCGTATCTGATTTTACAACATGGAAGTGGAAGTATGTATGATGTCTGGATTTGATGTGGAGTATGGCTCAGATGGAGAAGGAATAATGGGTTAGCTGGACTTTCTCCGCTCTGTATCGTGCCGTGTGATTAAGTGGGTGAACTGGTGGCAATTGGTGGCCGAGACTGAGAAGGTTCACATCACAAGAATTGGTGGTCCGGTGAGCTGGTGCGGTAGTTGGTCTGGAAGGTGTTTAAGGGTCGAAAATGAATGGGCATGTGGCAATACTTTATGCAGTCCAGTGAGATGGCTTCACAACACCTATATATATATCAGTTTGACACAGACTAGGGGAGAGGCCGTAATCAGGGAAGAATTTAGGTTTTTGCATTTGTCTTTGCCTTTCATATGCTTAGCCTAATAATATCTTAATCATTTTCCATGGCTTTTAAGAAAACCATGTCTAGCTAAACTCCTCATTAGGGTGAAGGATGAACTTGTAGGTTTAATTTACTCATGTTCTAAAACAAGGGTTTCTACCATTTGAGCTTAATGTCATTTGTTTGAGTTTCTCTACAATGATTTATCTTCTATTCAATTTCTCATATTCTATGCCATGTATAGTCTATTGTTAGGTTGATAGAAATACTCACTGAACCTTGTTATTGATTGTTTTATGATTATTCCAAGACTACGTATGTCATGTATACTTAGTACTAGAGATATCTACCTTCTAGTTTGAGAACAAACAATCTTTTATGATAACTCTTGCCTAAAAATCCTTTACGAAATATCTTCCGTGTGTTAGTAGCTAGGTTTGCAACTTCGCACGAGTAAATCTGAGACCTTGTGATAGAACATAAGTAAACATAGCTTACAACGGATTCCATAGCCCTAATAATTCCACATCCTTGATTACATTTTATTATAAACTTGCTTGAGTCAATTTGTTATTACTTCCTTAGTACAACAATCTCTGAAAATATTGAATTTGATTGGATAGCTCTTGATATTAATTAGTAAGTTTTCACACTCCTTGAGGGAACGAACCGTACTTGCTATCGTGTACTCTTTTTGACACCGTGCACTTGCGGTAAAACAAAGTCGGTCTACCGACCCATCACTTCACCCAAATATTAGTACAAGAAAACAGAAGTAAATCTATCGCCCCATAGAAGTTTCCCCCACACTTATTCTTTTCTACACTTGGAAGTGTATAAAGAACATAGAAATCAGGAACTTCTATGGTTTTTTCTTTGCAAACATTCATAGTATGAGTATCAAATGATTCTAATGGAGGATATCGAGCAACAAAGTCATTCAAAAATATTCTCGAAGCACATACATTCAAACCAATAAGAGGTAAAGGAGAAGGATTAATAAGCAAAGGGTTAGACAAACCTTGCAACTCTTGTGTTATGGTATCCTCTTTATCCTTATACAATTCAAGTGAATTAGTTACCTCTTGCACATCGTGGTCCTCTATCAAACCTTGCAAGCATTCTTCGTCCGTTTCTGCCTTAACCAAAGTCTCGACATCAACATCATCATTACAATCCTCTACAAGCTTAATTGGGTCTTCCACAATATTGGTCAAATCGGTTACATTCTCAACACACTCCTCTTTGTTATAAGGCACATGCTTTTTTGCGGCTCCAAATCTCACTATAGGGAACTTTTTTAAAACACTCAAAAATGCATCATCCTCAAGCTCCACCCTTTGAATAGGCTCTTGATCATTATTAAGATCAATGCTTGAGTAATGTACACAAGTGTCAACATATTCCTCTTCGCCTTCATCTTGATCCCAGAAAGATTGCGTTGTACACCTTTGGGAGATGTCACCATGAATTGCTTCGACCGATGTATCTTCATAATCATTTACACTTTCATAGTTAACATAAAGTTGGTCGTCACTGAATTTAGTGTTGCTAGTCTCAAACTCATCCTTTTGAATAGGTGAATGATCATTATTAAGATCAAAAGTTGAGTTAACTACACCATTATCAATGAAAGACCCCATAGGTTTGCCTTGTTCAACATTAGCATCAATCAAATATTCATCACAAACCACATGCACATTAGAATAGTTATTGCTTTGAAAGCAAAGTTCTTCCTCATACCTTTATTCTTTGTATTGATCAATATCTCTTCGTAAGTTAGCAATACCCTCACGAAGTTCTTAGAGTTGCTCGTCTCTAGCCTCTTTAGCTTTTTGAAACTCTTGTTGTACAAAGTTGGAAACTTTGTCTAGAAAGTCAGAGACTTTTTGTTCACGAGCATAAGAATCCTCCCATCCTTGTGGTTGTTCGCACACGTACCCGCCATAAGGTTGTTGAGGAAAACCATAAGGTTCCATAGAATATTTTTCATAACCAATGAATTGGTTTTGATTATACCCCTGGAATTGGTAGTTGTCGTATTGTTGAGGTTGTTGAAAACCGTATCCATTCATGTAGTATGCTCCTTCCATGAGAAACAAGTACCTGAAATAAGATTCTCAAACCAAGGTTAAAAACCAGAAAATAAGAAATGTAAAAAAAATAAAAACAAAACTAAAAACAAAGAATAAGAAATCAAAAACAAGTGACAACCGCTGCCTCCCCGGCAGCGGCGCCAAAAATTTGATCGCTGTCGTAGACGTCAAAAATAATTACACTTTCTTACTAATCAAAATATATAATGAAGCAAGGGCAAGAAAGGATCGTTCCCACAGAGAGGACTTAGTTTGTCAATATGTTTTGGTTTCCTAAAGGTAACAAGGGGGGTTTTCTGATTTTTATAAACTAAGTTATACTAAAAACAAATAAAGTAAAACAAACACGCAAATCAAGATATAAAGATATTGGTTAAGGATATCGTTTTCAGTCACAAACATGTTCTTGTCTTAATAACTAGAATTGATATTTAATCTCTCATTATCAAAAGCCCTAAGATACCTTGATCGCAAGTATATCCCGCAAATCTCCTCTTGTCATCAACAAACACATTAAAAGATGTGAATATGAATTCTATCTAAGAGAACAACCTAACGTGTAAAAGCACTAATCAAGTTTAATTCCCTAGATGCACTAAGTTATATGAAATCAGGACAATCAAAGCAATCGAACGTGTAAAAGCACTAATCCGATGTATCACTACAAGCAATACTCACAATTATGCTACTTGCAATCAGAAATTTATCACTTTTGCGTATAATAAACTCTAATCTAGCAATAAAGATGAAAGTAAACCCAATCGATTCGCGACTCGACTAAACAAGCATTCAAATCATATAACAATATTAATGGTGAATCATAAACGATAATATTGAGACAAAACTAATATATCAAACAAGGATTCATGTTACATGAAATCCAACTAATCCATAACCAATGATAAAATTAAGTACTCATGTTAAAGGAGTTCATCACAAGAATAAAATGAAGTTTCATGTTTCTAAACCCTAGAACAAAAGTAGAAGCAGTGATCCGATAACAGGGAAAAGTCTCGGCTCTTTTATATACTTTCTCTTCCCATTCCAGGTTAGCCCACTGCCAATAAGTCTCTGAGCCCATTAACCAAGCTCAGTCTAAACGGGTCCAAGTTCTTCTCTGAGTTAAATCGGAACAGGTGAGTCAACTCACCAAAAAGGAATTCTGGCTGAGTTCTGGCTGTAATTTGATCAATTTCGGCCGATTCCAGGCCACCCAAATCCTTTTTTCTTGCAGCATTTCATCCTAAGATACATCTAAGGTTCACTGCTTCACTTCATTCCATTCCATGTAATGCACATCCTCATTACCATTCTCAATCTCATCCCAATCGATTGCAACCAACCACTGCAGCTTTGTATCTGCTCCTCTAACTCCACATTCCCATCAGTAACATACAACATACTTCCCACATAACACAACAGCTGCAACAAGGCCATTAATTGTCTCATCAACCTGCTACTGCGAGACACACCAACATGCCTTGTGTATCTCATCAATGTTGTAGCTTCTCCAGTCAAACGGCGGCAATTGCACAGCTGCAATACCAGCCAACGTTCCAGACACCAGCAACACCTAGCCTTCTTATCTCTATTTCCTGGGGTTTTGAACTCTTCACATCCGACAACAACCATCAGCTAAACCTCATACCTTCTTAGCACAACCAAGCCGACAACACCCTTGTAACAATCTCCAGAGCCACTACCACCTGCAATGCCACCTGAACTGCAATCTTCACTTTCACCTCCTTATTCCTTTCTGCCAGATCCACCAGTCTCAGTAGCAGTTCCAACCACAGCTGCAAAGCATATTGATAACACCATTCTTGCAACTTCTTCCTCTTTCAGCTTCATTCTAGCTATAATAGCTCAGACCAAATCACTACCAGAAACCCATTACAGCTTCCCTGAAACAGCTCACCAACAAAGCCTCAATTCAAAACCTCAAATCCATTTGAGTCACTTGCACAGACTCAAGCCAATACATCACCATTTTCACAGCCATCAAGACCTTGTTCTTCTCCATCTCCTATAACAATTGCTGCAACTCCGTTTCAGGTTTAGTCCAGCTGCAACATATCTTGTAAAGCACCACCGCCTCAAACCAAATCACCAACATAACTCCCATTCTAAGATTCATAATCGACTCCATCTTCTCTATAATTTCAGTGGCAGTAGCATTACTGCATTCTACACTTCAACCTTCGCAATCCAGTACCTCTAGAGTACACAATTAGGCCAATAGCAACCTGTAGCTTCCTATTATTCTTTTACTGCTCACAACAAGCACCAATATCACCAGCTTGCAACTGTTCCCAGCAGAATCATGGCTACACCATGAGTTCCCTTGCTCATCACCTGCAGCTGTAGCTTCCTTCAACACTCTCCCTGTAATCTTCACTAGAGCAGCAGCTAACCATTCTGTATCTTCTTTTTCCATCACTTGCACTTGCATTTTCACCAGTTCACCTGCGACACCCATGTTCTGTAGCTTCACACTACAGTTCAGTTGCACACACAGATCCTCTAGTTCTTGACCACAGCAATCATGATTAATCACCACCAATTCTTCTATTTCAGCTCACCGAGTCTCATTAATTTCAGTACCATATGCTTCAGCTTCTTCTTGCAAAACCTGCTCAAACCCACCAGCCTCCCACTGACAACAACATTGTCAACCTGTAATCAACAAAAACTCAATCCAAAAACCCACAAATTGACAAATCCTAATTCTTGTAATTCACCAACAAACCGAAACCCCATTTCCGTTTTCATCATCGCCATCAACAGAATCATTTCCTTCTCCTTGAACTCAGATTAAACCCAATTTGATATCAGTTTCATCTTCTTCATTAACTGAGAACATTAGTAATTTCTCCTCTGGATTCTTCTAAATCTCTCAAACAGAATCGAATCCTCCTTCTCTCGATCTCTGCTTCAGTAACCTAGCCAATTCCTGTCATTAATACACAATTTCAGCTGTTCGAGTTCGAATATCACCAGCAACAACTTCGATCTGAGTTTCCTCCATGGTTGTTGCGCCTCTTTCTTCTATATGTTTCAGAAACAAATAATTGAGAATTGATTTTCTCTAATTTTTAGGTCTTGTGTAGGAAAATGCAAGTTGATACAGCTACCCAGATGAAATAGATAAGGGCCAACCAATGATGTCTTCCCTTTGCTTCTAGACTAAGATGCAGTGGTTTTCCCCTATCATTGGCCTAACTCGGCTACGCTCCAAATACCAGCCGCATTTGAAATGATGTTTTTTCCTTTTTCGCTCCAAATGGGTGATTTTTCCTTCTTTTGCTCTTAATGACTCCAAAATACCTAATAAACTCAAAAGCAAACATAAGATACATAATTTACAAGAAAACTCGCAAAGAAAGCATAAATAATAGGTAAATATCAAGGTGTTTATGACACCTATCATAGTGCCACGTATGTTGATCATGCTGGTAGGCGGTACATTGGTGTCACCGGCAGGGATGTTGACGCCTGGGGTGTTGTCGGCGCCAGTAGCATCAGGATTTGTTGCTGATCCAGACCTAAGATCCACCATCTTGAAATTGGGAAAGTTGAAATGAAATTGAAAATTGATCTTGCAACCGAGAGATTAATCTCCCACTGTGGTCGCCAGTTATTTTGGGGTGAAAACTGATTCTACTGGAAATGGTAAATTTGGGTGAGCCGCCGAGAAACAAATCTAAACCCTAAACAAATGCAATGCACGAGAGTACTTTAGATTCGAGAGATCAATTTGTACAATTCTGGCCTAAACCAAGAAATGGCCCTTCCAGACTTGCTTCGGTCACAAAGTGAAGGAGAAGGGTTGATCTTAGGAAGGGAAGCGAAGAAGGTGTTGAGATCAAAATATTGAATTTTGAAGGTGTGACTGTTTTATTACTTGTATCGGAATATGGAAATGTCTTGCGGAATGTAAGTGTTTGTACCCAAAATTACTTTTGGGCACGAAACACGATTGAGGTGTGTATTTAGGGTTGGAGACGAATTGAAGAACAAATAAAAGAGACACAGGTTTTACGTGGTTCGGCATGGTTTGCCTACATCCACGGACGAATCCCCTTGGGGAGTGGTGTTTTATTGATAATAGAATTACAGTGGATTTTTTCTCTCTTTTTGCTGCCCCCCATTTTCAGAATTGTATTCTCTCTAATTATACAATCCTGAACATAAATGGTATTTACTTACCTTGCATTAATTCTGCATGAAACTGCCCTCCTCCACTAATTCTCCTGGCCATAAACTCCCATGCATTAATTCTGCATGAACTGCCCTGCATGCCTCCCTATTTTAATTCTGCTATTGACTGTAACTGTTAGACTTTGAATGGAGTGACCTGCTGGTAGACATGACTGGAGACTGGATGGAGGCTGGCTGGAAATCGGTTGGAAGTGCGGCATTGGCCGCTGGCATAGGCCGCCGATATTGATCGTCGGCGTTGGCCTCCTTCCGAATTCCTAGAAGTGCGACTAGGAACTTGACCTCGACAGTTGACCAACGGTTGACTTTGACCATAGACCTGGCGTTGACTTCATGGAGCCCTGGACTTGCTGGTTGATACTTCAGTGGGCAGGCTGGCCCAATATGTGGTATTTTTACTCATGGTACAAACATCGCCCCCTCTTAACCTCCAACTTGTTGGGGGTTAAGAACATTTCATTTCCCTTGATCAATGACAAAATTCGCCCTTAAGTGTGGATTATTTCCGCTGAAGTGATTGGCATCCTTCCCTTGTTGTTTGCGGAAATCATAATCAAGACGCCCCCAAGTGAGGCTATTGTGACTGGAAGATCGGCGGGCAACATTTGAGCATGAACCGTTGTTGTATGCAAAAACTGGATTGAAGACTAGACTGGTCTACAACGGAAACGTGATACTGGAGCGGAGTAGTGTTGAAAGTGAGCTGTAGTTGTTGATGTAAAATTGAACTGAGGCAGTTGCGTTGAACTAGATTGGCAACAGTCGTTGGAAAAGATGAGCTATATTTGAAGTCACTCAGCTGGAATCTGTGTTGGCTGTTGTTGTAAGCGAGACTTGAATTTGCAGACTGATAGCAATTTTCGACCGAATCGGGTAGTGGTAGTCGTTGGCCCTAAATCACGCCAACAACATGCTGAGATGCGTTAATTGTGAACGAAAAGGCGACGGTCATTGGTGAGATTCCTCAATAGTTGGGATTGTACTTTGTGTATTATTGGTCCTCCAATGGTCTTGGTTGTGCTACTGGATATGATATTGATATTTATATGTCGCAATAGTTATATGAATCGGGATGGCAACAACGATGTAGACTAGATTGATATAGTTGTTACGGAACTGGGCTGCAATGATTGCGGTAAACTGGACTGCGACGGCCACCAAAATCGTCCTCTCGCAAAAGAATGAGCAAAATCGATAAGAACAAGATTGAGCAAAGCTGTCTGGCAGAGATGCAATCAATGAACTCAGGAGCTGCGAATGAGCCGGATCATAAAGAACCCGATTAGCTAGACTGCAATAGCAACAAGCAAAGATGTACTACAGCAGCTGCGATCACCGGGATCGCATGAGCGCCGCGAACATAGTCGGACTCGCAAAGAGCCGCGATCACCGGAATGCAATCAGCCGACGAGCAAAGTTGCACCGCAGAAGAAATGCGATCAGCCAATCTGGCAGGAGTTGTGAACATAGTCGGACCGCAGCAGCTGCGATCAACAAATGCAAAGCAAATGACGAGCATAGTTGCACTCCAGCAGCTGCGATCACCTGGACTGGGCAGGAGTCGCGAACATAGCTGGACTGCAGCAGCTGCGATCAACTGGAATGCAGCAGCGACGAGCATATCCGAACCGCAGCAGCTGTGATCAGCTGGACTGCAGTAGCGACGAGCAGGATTGCACTGCGCAGACCTGCGATCAGCTGGATGGCAGGAGCGACGAGCAAAGCTGGACTGCACCAGCTGAGGAGCGACGAGCTATGATGGACTGCAGCAGCTTCGATCACCGGACTCGGCACTGCACCACGATCAACTAGACTTCAAGACGACGAGCAAAGTGCAAAGAAATAAGCGATCACCGGACTCGCAGGAGCTACAAATAGAGTTGGACTGCAGCAACTTCGATTAGTTGTACTGCAGCAGCTGCTGAGGAACTGGACAAAAATAGTTCGATAAACCCGAGTGTAACAGTTACAAATAAAACCAGACTCCATCGGGCCAGTCCCAACTGAGTACGAATTGATGAAAAAATTGACCGCATCGCTTCGTCCAATTGAATGCAAAGAATTGCAAGCGAAACCGACTACATCGGTATGCTTCAATTGAGTGCAGCAGTTGCTAGCAAAACTGAACTGCATCAGTTGCGTCCAACTGAGTGCAGCTTAGGAACTGGATTACAGTAGTTCGATGAACTAGACTGTAGCAGTTATTAAGAGTATATGTTCGCCCCCTCTTAATCCTGTAACTCGTTAGAGGATTAAGAAGTTCGGGCTACCTTTTGTTTTGATTTTTAGCAACTGAATTTCGTATCGCATTTGGGTGTTACGTAACTCGCCCCCAAGCGTGTGGAGTGTCACACAGTTCGACCCAAAAAAGTTACTTTAGACCATGAGGTGTTACATATCTCGCCCCCAAGTGATGATCACACACGTCGAAGTGATATGCAACTCGCCCCCAGAAGATAGTGATTGTCATGCTGCTCAATGCTCGCACAAGGGTGCACAGCCTTGCTTCATCTTGCTCGCGCATGAAATGAAGTTGTAGGTGTTTACTATCTGGAATTCGCGCAGGGGGCCAATCCCATTATTCCAGATGCGCGCAGAATTGAAATGTGTGCATCTCCTTGTGAGAAAATGCTCGCCACATTATAGGTGTCCCAGTGAACAAAAGTATGCATTATTATATGAAATAATGCAAAAATATTTAATTGTTTTCGTACCTTATGAGATGTGGTATTGCGACTCTTTGTATATGATGTTATGCTAAAGAAGACGGTTCGAGCATCTCGGCTCTGTAACAGTGGCTATGCCAGTTGAATCAAAACTGGACTGTAGATAGTTGCCATGGAACTGTATTTCAGAAAACTGCGATCAGCAGAACTGTAACAGTTATAAGTAAAATTGGACTGAAGCAGTTGTGAGGAAAACTGTACTGAAACAGTTTTGAGTAAAACCGGACTACAACAGTTCGATCAACCGGACTGTAGTAATTATACGAAAAAGGACTGCGGCAGTTCGATCAACTAGACTGCAGTATTTGCTGAGGAACTGGACTACATCAGCTCGATCAACTGGACTGTAGTAATTATGCGAAAAAGGCTGCAGCAGTTCGATCAACTGTACTGTAGTAATTATGCGAAAAAGGACTGCAGCAGTTCGATCATCTGGACTGCAGTATTGCTGAGGAACTGGACTACAACAGTTCGGTCAACTGGACTGTAGCATTCCTTTGGTGATTGAATGCGACCGTTTCCGGTGTTGCCATTTTAAATTTTTAAAAATTTAATTTTCTTCAAAAATTGAAATTCCGCCTTCATGATGTTGGAAATTGACATACGATCTCGACGGGCCGAAAATCACTCAGTTTGGATGCACGAAGAAGAAGTTATCGAAGAAATAAAATTGGTCGGTGAGCGCCTTTCTCCAAGCATGTTGATGATGTGATTGTACCAAAAATATTCTTCTCCAAATGTAAGAATTTTACCTTCATGATGTAGGATATTGGAATGCGATCGCAATGATCCAAACTAATTCGGACGTGGAATGAAGATGATATCAAGGATGCAAAACCGAAGACCAAGCCCAAAAATGGGTGTAGTTGGCTAAGCCCACAATGTGGGGATGAGAAATCCGCATGAACAACTGACCTAGGTAGATTAATCCTAGCCTTAGAACTGAGCTGGCTCGCGACTCGGCTTGACTCGGCTCGCCTCCAACTCGAGTCGGCTGGGGTGTAATAATCCTCCAGTTACATTGGATGGGGCAAACATATCCTGCATGCATGATATTACGGTACTCTGCGAAGTACCATGCGAGCGCAAGAATGACCGTCCGGCTAGGCTGACGGGGTTGGTTGCCGGACAGGGCTTCCGGTAATCGCCGCCGGCAATGGCCGCCGAGTTGAGCGCCGGCAATCTGCTAGTACACCGTCGCCGTAGAAGATTACCACCGCCGGTGACCTTCTGTGACCGTCACCGGGGTAGATGACCGGAGCTGATGAATATAACCGGACACTGGTGATGCAATGCTGACGTCACGATGGAATATGCTGACGCCGTGAAGGGATATGCTGACGACGTTGACGTGGGTGGACAAGACCTTGACGTGGGTGAGAGGATTCTGCTGTGGGTGAGAAAAAAACTCCGAAGGTGACAAAAGCATAACGTGGGTGACAGAACTTAAGGTGGGTGAACAAATCTTCTGAAGTTTGTGAACGGATCTGGCCGCCGGGTTTTTTTTTTTTTTTAAACTTTTTGCCACGGTTTTCACGAACTGTGATGTTACCTCTCGAACATTTTGTAACGGTTTTGTGAACTGTTGTCTTTCCATCTCCTCTTCTTGTAACGGTTTTCAGCTTTAACCTTCAGCAACAGTTTTCTGCAGACCGTTAATATTTCTTTCAAACTTTCTATAGACTTTTAGAAACGGTTCATCGGGCTCTGTGGCCGTTTCCCATGGACTTTTCTGCTAATGTTTTGCTTCACTTTTGTGGCCTTTTCCGGAACTTTTGAGATGTTTTTTAAGGGATCTTCCTTAGGGTTTTCCCCTCCCATATCTGTCGTATATGCAGTTGGTTTAGGTAGCTACGGACTTGGAACTCAGACATGGTGGTGGTGATTTCGACAAACTACGAGCTCGAATATGCTGTTGCTATGTTATCGGGGAACTGATTTTTCCAAACTTTGGACCGTAACATGCTGCAGATCGAACATCCTACAACATTCTTGATGGTGTTTTCACTCCATCTTTTGTCGCGGACCAAACGTCCTGGCAACAGTTTCATCAGACTTTGTAGTGATGCAGTTTCAGTGGTTTCAGAAGGTAATAGCTTCAGCAAATCTCGAACTGCGAATCTGGTATACAACAGTTACGATCAACTGGACTGCAATAACTGCGATTATCTGGTTAGCAGCAGCTGCGATCAGCTGGACTGCAGTAGTTGCGATCAAACTGGACTGCAGCAGTTACGATCAACTGGACTGCAGCAGTGATTTTTCAAAATGTTCAAACTGCTTTTTCACGGACACGATTTTGAAGCATTTTGGGCACGAAACACGATTGAGGTGTATATTTAGGGTTGGAGACGAATTGAAGAACAAATAAAAGAGACACAGGTTTTACGTGGTTCGGCATGGTTTGCCTACATCCACGGACGAATCCCCTTGGGGAGTGGTGTTTTATTGATAATAGAATTACAATGGATTTTTTCTCTCTTTTTGCTGCCCCCCATTTTCAGAATTACATTCCCTCTATTTATACAATCCTGAACATAAATGGTATTTACTGCCCTTGCATTAATTCTACATGAAACTGCTTGAAACTGCCCTCCTCCACTAATTCTCCTGGTCATAAACTCCCCTGCATTAATTCTGCATGAAACTGCCCTGCATGCCTCCCTGTTTTAATTCTGATGTTGACTGTAACTGTTAGACTTTGAATGGAGTGAGCTGCTGGTAGACATGACTGGAGACTGGATGGAGGCTGGCTGGAAATTGGTTGGCAGTGCGGCATTGGCCGCTGGCATAGGCCGCCGACATTGATCGTCGGCGTTGGCCTCCGGCGTAGGCCGCCGGCATTGGCCTCCTTCCGAATTCCTAGAAGTGCGGCATTGGCAGTGCGACATTGGCCGCTGGCATAGGCCGCCGACATTGATCGTTGACTTTGACCATAGACCTGGCGTTGACTTCATGGAGCCTTGGACTTGCTGGTTGATACTTCAGTGGGCAGGCTGGTGGCAGCTGAATAGTGGCCCAAAACAATATTCTGTCCCAATATGTGGTATTTTTACTCATGGTACAAACAGTAAGCTATCAGTTCTTGGTGTTTTTCTGGATACTTGTGCTGATAGCACTTGTCCCTTTCTGGATACTTGTGTTGATAACACTTGGTGGCATTTGGGCAAATACTGTCGTGGCCACGTTGTATAAAGAAATTATGGCAAGGCCATAATTTGGGAACAACCATGAACGCGAGGATAGCCATGGGTAGTTATAATATGGCGCGGGCGCCACTTTTAGGGTCTTCTGAATCCCACATGGCTTGTGACATGTTGTGGGTCCGAAGTGGCATAATTTAGGCCATGACTAGGAATTATGGTTTCCTCTGATTCGACCAATGCCATTAAAACAAGAGTTCTATTATGATCAGAATACCCTAGTTAGAGTTTGTTATGGCATTGGACACAAACGAAAAGTGAGATAGCACGCGGCTACGCTGTTATGGCACGTTGGCATATTGTTGCCGCGGAATAGCATGGCCTTCCAATTAGCATGCTGGCGCGATTTGGCAGGTTAATTAGCTAATTGGCGTGGCGACCATGTTGACGCGACGACCACTAGGTGTTGGCACAGTTTGGCTTTATTTAATGTGTGTGGCGGGTTTAAAGCGATTTGATTGGTCGATAGGAAAGAGGGCCGGAGAGCACCATGGGCTCGGCCACATTCCAAGTGCGTGTGGCGCATTTAGCGCGACCTGATTGGTCGATGGGAAAGGGGGCTGGCAAGCAGCATGGGCCCGACCACATTCTAAGTGCATGTGTCGCATTTAGAGCGACCTGATTGGTCGATGGAAAAAAGGGAGCCTACAGGGGTAACATGGAGCGTGGCCATTCGGCTACGGGTGGCGCCTGCTAGGGAGAACTGGCCGGCCATGTGGCGCGGCCACGCCTCCTCTTGTTGCTGCTCCTATTTTTCGCAGCTCCTCTTTTTTTTCTTGTTTTTTTTTTCTTCTGATTTTTGGGTAGGAATTCGCTCCTACTAGTCCATGGTGGATTAATTCCCTAGCTTACCTAGGTTTGGCCTCGACCAATAGGGTTCGAGATATTGCGCAGGGCGCAAAAAACCTAATTTTTGCAAATTAATTAGGCCAAAATTTGAATTTTGTGAGCTATCACAAAATTGAACAAATTTGATAAATTATGTGTGTTTGTCACAAAATTCTTTAACTTTATCCTCAGAGAGCAGTTAGCGCGTCCTCTGACTGAGTACCATCATGCATACCTTAATATTGATACTTCGGGAAATTCATGCTACTCAGCTGCGAGTGAACAGTAATTGTCATGTCATACCAATATTAAGGGTTCAGCCGGGGAACATAGCATAGGAAAAATACTCAATAAGCCATACATCAATGACCAATGCAGGCGGGAGTTTACAGAATGTTTGGGTTGTTGCTACATGCACCATTCTGAATAAATATACTGAATTTCTCAATACATGTGTAAGTGGAGAGGCCCGGGCACTCATTACTTTTAAATAGCTCAGTCTCTTTGCAGAGCGACGATGTATTAAATACAGGGTTTTACAATTTTAGCCCTGAACTAAAAACCACCATCAACACTCTCAATCATTGTTATACAGTGTCATAGTTTTATTACACAACATCAAAGTTCAATTGTATCACAACTTTGACAACAATACTATGGTGATATGTATCACTCCCCCTAAGTCAATACTTCATCTCACAATGAAAACCACTCCCCCTTACATAATGATCCTTAAACCATATGGATTTGTAGTGTGAACTACACATTAATTTTCCCCCTTTTTGTCAATATAAATTGGCAAAGGTACGAAAACTAGTGGGATCCTCATGAAATTTTCATAGAGATACTTCATGACCAAAAGAGAACAGCATACCAACTTGTTTCGATGATTTCACATAGTCGAAACTTAGTGTATTCATCAAGGAGTTTATAAAGATACAAGATAACTCCTACAATATTCCACAGCCGCACTCCCCACAAAGATTTGGCAATTAAGCACAAGTTTAGTTAAAAACTCTCCCTCATAAAATGTCATTCCCGAAAGAACAACAAGAGCGACCTTACTTTTGCAAGAAAAGAAGGATTTCTTTCGACATTAACAAATCACATGAAACATGAATTTATATCCAAAAATCTCAATTGAATTAACTACAAGGAAAATGATCAATTCAATTGGCCATGCTCAACATAAGAGAATTTACGGAGCAACATAGTACATACACAAAGATGTGGATCAGGGAAGACCAATATTGCAGAATAATCTAAGATTCATTCTATTTTCCATCACTATTTGCACAATGACTTATAATAGACTTAATCTTTGTAAACAAAAGTTCATCCTATCTTCCATCAATAATGACATAATAGGCTTAACTTTTGTAGTCAAAAGTTCATTCTATCTTTTATAAATACTTTCATACCGACATATAATAGAGTTAACTTTTGAACAAATATGGGACAGTCAAGTTTCACGGACGTAAACAACATATCCCGTAACAATTTGCAATATGTAAAACCATAAAGATTAATACTGCAAAAATCACCTTCCAAATAACTTAGAATTTAAATAAATAAATCTAAAAACATTGCAAGATGAAAACGTTGGCAATAGTTATGTGTACTCACAATAATGGTTATTCCAAACCCTACTTATCCTTCTTAAAAACACAAGAATAAATTCTCATAAAAAGTTTCCTAGACTATGAGACCTCTGAAAAATTCTTTATCGTCCCCGAACTCCTTGTCGTCAACAACCATGGGAACATAAGGTTCATGGAGGAAGGAGTCGATTCCAACAAACCTTTTGAACTGATACCGAACCAGGGCCTTCTGAATTTCAAGAGTTCTCAAAGCAATAGCCTTTATTTCCTGAATCTCCTTCCTTGTTTCCTTCAACTCTTCAAGAACACCAGAAAACTTCTGAGAATTTGAAGGAACAACTCTTGGCTTCCTCACATTCCTTCTTTTTCTTTTTAAAGTTGGAGGTAACGGAGATTTATATTTTTCCTTCATAATTGATGGCTTAACAATCATATTAACATTTTTTCCATCAGAAGACATAATGCTTGGAGTATCCATACGAACGGAATTGTGAGAGGAAATCACAAGATGATCTCAACAAGCAGTCTTATGATAAATAGAGTTTCAAGTTAAGGAAAAAGGAATGTAGGGTTACAGAACTTTTAAACACACAAGTTCACGCACGCACAACTCTCAACCCTAAATAGGATAGAATTGTCGAGAATAACCCTCTTTTATTTATAAACCGGGAAATCCTTTCCAATATCAATTATATATGAAAGGAAAGACGAATTCCAGACTTGCAAAACAAAAATAACAAGAGAAAAAAAAGAAAAAAAAAACACTTCTCTTTTTACCTAAAGCCTGAGGTGTGCACAGTCTTGTCTCTTTTGATCAGGCACATGAGACATGATGCACTAACCAACACAATTAAGTTGTGCTGGGGTGAACAATAATCTGTCGACCATAACCTTTTCGAAAGGAATTCATAGATCCATGTTTCTCAGAGTGTTTAGACCATACTTTTTTCTCTAATGATCTAATCTTTTCTTTGGAAACTAACTTCTTTGAAGAAGAGATGCGTTTACATACCTCTGATGATTTTTGAACAAGTTTGAGCTTGTTTGCTAATCGATTCGCTCTTTGTTAAAGTTTGTTGGCATATCTCATTTTGTGTTTGTACATGAAACACTTTGAAAGTTCATGACCTTTGAGAGAACAATAGGAGCATGTCAACATGGAAGATGATTCAAACGCACGAGATGTGTAAGCAGCTAGACACATAGTGGAACCTGAAAAATCAGAAAAAAGAGTTTCCAGTAGAACAGATAGATCCATTTTTTCTTCCAGACCGGTTGAGATTTCTTCTGAAAGAATATCAAGATTGATGTATGTATTTCTACAATTATCAAAATCAATATTTTCACAAAGAAGTGCAACACTTGACTTTTCGTTTTCATTAGAATCATAGTTGTCAGATATTTCATCAAGAGTTGCAGCTAGACCTTTGTTCCCAGTGTATTTTTTACAATTTGGACATTCATTTGCAAAATGACCAAAACCTTTACACTTAAAGCACTGTGGCATATCCTCATCATCAGTTTCATCACTATCCCTATTTTTAGAAGGAACACGATTATGAGGCTTAACTGATGACCTAGGTTTATCTCTGGAGAACCGTTTACTTCTCTTTAAAAGAAGATCTCTAAACTGTCTTGTGATCAAGGAGACTGACTTGTCAAGATCTTCGTCTGATGAGTCAACCTCGGAACGATAATCTTCAGAGATGCAAAAACTTTTACTTTTGTCAAGTAATTTAGTGTTCTTTTGTGCTTTGAAAGCAACATCCTTTCCGGATTTGGATGTATGCTCATGATCAAAGATCTTTAACTTCCCAACCAGAGTATTTCTGGAAAGAGTTGCAAGGTTATTACCTTTAACAATGGCATGCTTCTTAGAATCGTATCTAGATGGCAGCGGTCTGAGAATTTTCATCACAATGTCCTTTTCAGAAATAGTCTTACCCAACGCAAAACATACATTAACAATTTCAGACACTTTGTGATTAAACTCATCAAATGAATCTTCATCTGCCATACGAAGGTTTTCCCAATCAGAATTTAGGTTTTGCAGCCTAGCTTCCTTTTCACAGGTATTCCCTTCAAATACGGTTTCTAAGATATCTCAAGCATCTTTAGACCGAGTGCACGTAGTCACATGGTGCTAAAGATCTGGGGTAATGGCATGGATGATAGCATTTAACCCGTCAGAATTTTGCTTTGCAGCGAGAATCTCGGCAGGTTCATATGCACCAATATCCTTTGGAACAGTTGCATCGCCTTCTGCAACAACCGGAGGATTATAGCCTTTAATAACATAAACCCATGATTGAAAATCACGTTCTTGAAGAAAGGCACGCGTAGCAATTTTCCACCATAAGTAATTTGAGCCATCGAAGACTGGTGGTACGTTTATGGAGATAACAGTTCTGTCCATATTCAGATCGCTACAAACACAGACTTATGAGGTCTTAAATGTGTTTGCCTGCTCTGATACTAATTTAATAAGCGTGGGTCTAACAACCACACCCAATATTTCGTTTGGCAATCAGAGATGACTTACTCCAATATACTTTCAAGAAAATCAACTAGACAGTCAGACTTAATCTTATATGAAAGTATATCAAAGAGCGATATCTCTATTTCTCAATTCAATCTGCAATTAGCAAATAGGAATTTGCGAGCCCGATTGAATATAAGAGAAGTAACTTGAACGGTACCAAAGACCAATGTTCAAGGATCAATCAATTTCAATCAACAACCAAAGGTTGGATTTACCAATTGATCGATTCAACGCACAACCTGTGATATTTCAATTATATAACAAAATATAATGCGAAAAAGAAATAACACAGACACCAGAATTTTGTTAACGAGGAAAACCGCAAATGCAGAAAAACCCCGGGACCTAGTCCAGCTTTGAACACCACAATGTATTAGGCCGCTACAGACACTAGCCTACTACCAATTAACTTCGGACCGGACTATAGTGGAACCCTAATCAATCTCACACTTATTCAAGGTACAGTTGCACTCCTTACGTCTCTGATCCCAGCAGGATACTACGTACTTGATTCCCTTAGCTGATCTCACCCACAACCAAGAGTTGCTACCATCCAAAGTCGAAGACTTGATAAACAAATCTGTCTCACACAGAAAAGTCTATTGGAATAGATAAATCTGTCTCTCACTGAAATACCTACGAGTTTTGTTCCGTCTTTTGATAAATCAAGTTGAACATGAACCAATTGATAACCCGGACTTATATTCCCAAAGAACAGCCTAGTATTGTCAATCATCTCACAATAATCTTAATCGTATAGTAGCGAAACAAGATATTGTGGAATCACAAACGATGAGACGAAGATGTTTGTGACTACTTTTAATCTTACCTATCGGAGATAAATCTCAAGCAAATCTTAGCAAAGATAATACTCAATCACTATAGAATAGGTAAGATCGGAAGCACGCAACTACAAAGAAAATAGTTGGGTCTGGCTTCACAATCCCAATGAAGTCGTTAACCTACAGGGTTTCGTGAAAAACCTAAGGTTAAAGGAGAATCGACTCTAGCTTATGCAACTAGTATCACACAGGAGGTGTGGGGATTAGGTTTCCCAGTTGCTAGAGTTCTCCTTTATATAGTTTTCAAATCAGGGTTTGCAATCTAAGTTACCTTGGTAACAAAGCATTCAATATCCACCGTTAGATGAAAAGCAGATTATATTCAAGCTAATATATTTCAACCGTTAGATAGAACTTAGCTTGTTATACACAAATGAAATGTACCTTTATTTAGGTTTAAGTAACCGTACCTAAACGTGTACACCATGTTGGCTCAACAGTAGTTAATCGAGGTTAGCTATATGAACACTCTCATATCAACCTTATTCATCTTAACCATAACTAGTTCAAATGACTCAAATGAAACTAGTTAAAGAGTTGTTCAATTGCTATATTCTCATAGAAGTATACAAGAACACAATTGAAGCAAATCGATTTGATTTACTCGAATCAATTCATGAACATTATAGCCACGGTTTGCAAATAATGCATTTCTTAATATATAAATGTATTAGTACATGAAAAAACAAATTCTAGAACTTTAACCACTCAAGTATGCAAACGGTACGCATACTTAAGTAGCCGGTATGAGTTTGGGTTCGCCAGTATGCGAACATGTACGCATACCTTAGTACACTTCCAAAACCCAACAGAAATTCCCGGACCATACCTTACGCAAGTATGCGTACCGGTATGTGTAATTGGTATACGAAATTTCACAACTACAAGTTCGCATAAGGGTATGCATACTCTAGTTCCGGTCATGGATCACATACATGCAAGAATGTACACTATGTTTATAATCCAATAGTTCTAAACTCTATTTCAATCATGGAGACTTTCTTAAGAATGTACACTATTTCCCACACTACACCCTTACTCGTTTATAATCCAATAAGTTCTAAACTCTATTTCAATCATGACTTGAGACTTTCTTTTAGAGGATGACAATAGCCGTTTAACTATTCACACACTATTAGCATCAAAGCAATTTTCAAGTTATTGATCCCGCGAGCCCTATGCATTGCGATATTATGATCCTACATCTTGCCTCTTTTTCCTTGAATATTGCTTGAAGAGCGATCTTTAAGGAAAAATCATTCTTTGGTTTTTGTTGATGAGGAATGAGCTAAGAATACACTTGAAAAGTACGTTGCCTCTATTCTTTTGCGAAGTTCCGAAGCTCCTATATTCAAGTGTCATTTCTTGCCTCATGTGTTACGAGAGAATAATCGAGTTCGCAATCTCTTCTCGCCTATTAGGAAATATGTTTGTATATTTGAATTCTCGCTAAAGTTCCTTTCGTCAAGCTTCCTTGGATTCAGGTAGTGACCGTTTACACGTGTCTATCTTTACCTCTTTTACCGGTGCATTTAATGTTATCCGGTCATAATATTTTTCTCATCTATTTATAGGAGCACCCCTGAAGAATTTTTCCTTTTCCTTTTCATCTTCTTCATCGTCAAGTGTTCTTCTTCTTCATCGTTCGCAAGTGTTTGCTTATTCTTGTCTCTTGCCGTCTTCTTCACCACTTTAGCTATTCTCTACCGGTTGTTACTCTCATGACGTCCTGGTTTGTTAATTTTGCCATATCCGGTTGATTTTGTTGTTGATCGATTTGAGATTAACTTTCTTTATTGAAATCACACTGGTATGATTAACTTTGTAGTTCTTTTTCTCCATTGTTGTTTAGCAAGAACCAACCCAAACTAGATTTATCGTGAAAGACCCTCTTTTCTTTGGGGCTCGCCATCATCGAAATCTACTTCAACAAGAACCCCTCGCACAACCAAAGTCCACTTCGCGAGCAAAATCTATGGCTTCAAAAAGACAGTCTGCGAGCGACAAGGTATTCAAGAAACATTTATTTTTTATCAACAATACATTGTTGCCTCTGCTTTTTATTTAATTTGTCATTCACAGGATGATAAAACTACTGGTCGTGTTCCCAAAAAGCCTCGCTACTCCAAACCTGTTACTCCCGACGTTCCATTTCCTTCATTCACACCTTCATCTCCTGCTGCGAAATCTTCGCAAGATAACTTTGTATCCCCTTCCTCTGGTACTACTACCAACGACAATATTTCTATGCCTCAACTCCTCATAGATCAAGTTCCTTATAACTGTCCTACTACAAACGATCTTATACCTCCTCCTGCTATCAATGTCCCTGCTATTTCTCCAATCACTTCTCTCCCTGAAACCTCTTCTTCTCCTGAGGCCCCTTTGACAAAGGATCACTCATCTTCTTTGGTTGAGCAAATTCCTCTAACGTCAGAAAATTTGGAGGGGATAGATGTGGCCTTTAAGGTTCTTTCAGATCTCGTGAATGATGCCAAAAAGACTGCGAGGTTTTAAGTAAGCACCTTGGTTCCGATAAGGTCTCGCAAGCATCTTTGGTTCAAGAGATTAATAAGTTGAAGGATGATCTCAGAAGTTATGACCGCTGGTGCAATAGTTTTCACCTTGAAAATCTTTCACAACCTCTCATTTGGATCGTGACAATCTTTTCAGAAAAAAATGAGGAGTTAAAAGGTATACTCTCGCAACTCCCTTCCCCTTTTTTTTTTTTTTTTTTTTTTTTTTTTTAAAACACAAATTCTTGTTAGCCCGCCAAGCATTAAACCAGAAACGAATAATGGAGATATATCAGTTGAGAGAGATGGTTGGATGGAGCAATATAATCTCTTAGATAATCTTCATACTTATGCAAACATCAAATAAATAACTTGTCGAAAGAGAATTTTGATTTATCGCAAAAGCAAGACTTGTTAAGTAATGATTTATCTACTTTGTCTTATGCTTTGACTAAATCGATTTGGAGTTGCAAACTTTATCGGATGAGAATCGAACTCTTTCGCAAGAAAACGTTCTTTGTTGAATAAGGTGGCGAACTATTCGCAGCAGTATGATGCTTGTCAAAAGTTATGTGAAGAACACTTTAAACATACTTTGAAAAACCAACTTGAAGAAATTACTTGCGAGAGAGATAAACTTATTCAAGGTAGAATAACGTTGAGTGTAAAAGCGAAGCAATTCCAAGAACAATGTGTCAATTTTGAAAAATCCAACTCTACTCGCGAACGAAAACTCCATACTTGTTTCCAATAAAAGAATTTGCGATCTCGATTTGAAAGGCTTAGTGGGAGATTCATTTGATGATGTCATGGACCGCTTGGGGAATAATTTCAGCAGCTTTAATTCAACATCTTTCTTCTCAAAAGGAAGGTAGTCAAATTATTTGACTATCTTAATTTATGTGTTTATTCCATGAATGCTTTACTACCCGAAAATGCCAATAATATTCGATAAGAATTTTCTCCCGATCTTGTGTATTTGTTATGCGGACTGAGAGAAAGCTTCGCTCCACTATTTCCACCCTCAGGTCTGATTATTCTAAAATTCGCAAGGAAAATGGACTACTCTCCTCGCATCTTGCTCGTTCTCGCGACCGTGCAGAGCGAAGATTTGATTATATGTCTTATTGTAAGGACATTGATAGTAAGAATCGTCAAAAGGCATTACTTCGCCGGTTCCTCTAAAGGCGGAAGTTCTTGTGAATAACATTTTCTTTGTCGAAGTCTCTTGATCCTATTCACGTCGCTCCTTTGGAAGTAAGTGATGATGAAGTTCCTGATGCTCCAGATAGTGATTATGAATATGAAAGCGGCGAAGATCTCCCTGATAAGGAAGTCGTTGACGAAGATCCAAGTAAAAAGACTCGATGAAAATCCGATTATCTCGGTGAGAACGAAGGTAACGAAAACATTTCGATGAAAATCAACCAATTGAGGGGGAAGGCTGAATAATCATAACGAAACATTCCAAGTCTACACCAAATGATTGTATCACATAAACCATGTAAGATGTTACTCGACAATTTTCACATGATCATCTTTTGACTTTCGTCAAGAATATAAGATGAACTTGGTTGAAGTGAAAGCTTACCAACATATATTTCGAGAAATATGTAAGCGAGTTAAACTTAGCTCGAAATCTCAAATGTTAATAATAGAAAACTATATAGTAATACGACTTATGTCTTAATATATGAGATAAAGTAGAAATAGACTTTCCAAGTAATATATGAGTTTTAGTCTCCACATACCTTTTGTTGATGAAATTCCACAAGCTCTCCTTAGTAGTTCTTCGTCTTCAATTGATGAACGTCGTGAAGTCTAATGCTCAACTACACAATCTATCCTAGTGCGAGACATCACTATAAGTAGACTAGAAATCAAGACTTATAGTTTTGATCACTAACATTGACAAACAAGCTTGAGATAGCAACGCTTGCGAGTTCGACCGAGCAGTGCTCTAACAAAAACATATCAACTTCGAAAATCTCAAAAAGATTCTCTACTATTTCGGTTTGGGATCTTAACTTGAGTATCAAGGAATATCTTTGAATAATTAAGAAATAAGATTTCAACACATGTTCAAATTACTCATTATGTCGATATCTTTCCTATTTTGGAAACCCAATTTCCAAATCACACAAACCTTAAAATGTACGTGATTTGAAGAAATCGGTTTTGCCTATTGGGACCGGTTCTACCATGACTCCTAAAACAAGTTAGGATCGGTCCTACTTTGACTCCCAATATAAGTTAGGGTCGGTCCTACCATGACTCCTAAAAAAGTTATGATCATTTTTGATAGGAACGCAGAGGATACAAAAATATTTTAAAAAATTTAGCTCCAAAATTATTTTCGTTGAATTTTACACAAAAATAATTAAATTAGTGTCGAAATTGTATAATAAAATAAGAATAACCAATTTAACATATCTAAACCTATGAACCTCTAGTCTCAAGTTGAGACTTGAGGGTGACCGAAAACACTTCCTATCTATCATTATTTCTCTCATTTTTCTTTTCTACCAGATGGCTCTGTTTAATCACCCCACCCACTTAAAAACCATAGTTAATCGAAATTCTAATAACTTATTTTTTTGACGCAAAGGCAATATATTGAAAAGGAAAAAGCCGTTATCCCACTATGGAGGTGGTTAACTGCTGAACAAGAATGAGCTCAGTTATAGAAGAGCTACAAAATTACATGAAAAAACTGATGCATAGAAACATCAGTCTAAACAAACCAAAAACAAATCAAAAAATCCCCAGACAGATTCCAAAACTACACTACTACGAAGTGTCTAACACTCCATCCCAATTCTGCAAAACATCATTCAATGTGTAACCATCAAAGAATTTGGTTTCCACACATCAATTGTACATGTGAATTTTTACTTTATCAATAATGGCATCCAAGCTGTTGTAGATTCCACTGTGGTGTCTACCATTTCTCTCCATCCATACAATCCACCATATTGCAAATGGGATTATATCCCATATTTTCCAATTCAAAGTCAGATTAGATCCTTTCTTTTGATTCCATTCCCACAACGCCTGTCTGACTGAGCCTTGCAACACCCACTGCAGCTTGTATCTTTCCATGAAGAAGTTCCAAACTGCTGTAGTAGTCTGACAATGCAGGAAAATGTGCCGATTTGATTCAGCATCCTTCTTACATAACATAAACCCTTTAACCAGAAAAGAATTCCATATGTATCCATTGTTGGAGCCACATTATAACACATGGTCCAAACAAAGAAAATGACCTTTTGTGGTATCTTTGGATTCCATAAGCATTTGTGAGGGAGAGAAATTAGTCCATCATCTTCAAAAGATTTATAACATCCTTCCGTTGTAGAATCATACTAATAGTTCTACCTTGACTTCCAACATAAGCTATTGGGGCGGTTCTACCTTGAATTCCTATATAGGTTAGGATCCGTCCAACCTTAAGATCTTCAATGAAAACCAGACCATCAATCCTCTTGATTTTCTTTCCACTACGAAACAAGTTCTTACGTCTACTTCATTAAACTCATGTAATCTAACATGGTTTTCTAGGTATGAAATCAAACATATGTTCACTACACAATCTAGTGACGAGTTACATATATTATTTCGATGCCGCAATTACGAAGTTCAAAAGATAAGCATTATACGTCGTAATTCAATATACCAATTGTTTATGGGTGAAAACTATTCCTGCCGGATTTGGTAATTTGGGATGTGTGGATGAGGAATGAATCTAAACCCTAAACAAATGCACTGCGCGGTGAGTGCTTGTGATTCGAGAAATCAATCTGTACAACTCTGGCCTAAACCAAGAAATGGCCGTTCCAGACTTGCTTCGGTCACAAAGTGAAGGAGATAGGGTTGATCTTAGGGAGGGAAGCGAAGAAGGTGTTGAGATTGTGAAGGTGTAGGCTTATTTATGACTTGTAACAGAAAGGTGAGCAGGCTTACGATTGATGCAAGCAAGCTTTGAGTGTTTGAATACTTTTTGTATTAACACTTGGTTTCTGTCTTGTCTTGACTTGTTCTGTTGTTTTTTGGAAATAGGGAGGAGAACCTATTTATACAAGTCATTTGAGCCTTATTCACGTCTCTCGTGGGAAGTGGAGTGATGGAGTAGTGGAGTTGTGTGTTGGTGTTACACGACCGTCTTGCCCACTTCTCTTGTATCTCTAACCGTCCATGACTTCCTGACACGTTCTTGTGATGGCGCATTGCACGCTGCATGCTGTAAACCGCCAGACCAATACCCCAGTATGTATCCCCCAGTTTGTGACATGATTGATGTCTCGAGTGTGTGGGTCGTGGGACCCACAGAAAGTAGCATGTAATGCTAGACTAAATAACTAAATTATTTAGGAAGTCGATACTTGTGAAGTATCGTGTGTATTCTACGCAGTACGCATCGAGTATATTCAAAGATGTATGAAGCATTGCTTTGTTTTTAAGGCTTACCTAATAAGTCACGAATTTAAGCGTCTTAAAATAACATCATGTCCAGCCATCTTCGAGTGATCGTTTGGAGGCTATACAGGTAAAACCTGACTTGACCGATCACTCCATGTGGAAAAGTGGTGGACGGTGATTGTGGTGACGCCTTGCTGGTCTCTTAACTCCTAACCAGGGCTGCTTGACCAAGCCGGTAGATTTGGACGGACGAGATGATCTCGTGACACTCATCTCGCGACTCGTTGATGAAGTTTTAGGGCTTTTGAAGAGGTGCGCAGTATCACTCTTCGACTTGGTCGAAACCAAGCATGGGAGGTGTTTTGGAAAGGACCGACCGGGCATGCGTGTAGACGGCATGCCGGTGTACACGTCCGTACCTCACTTGTCCCATGAATGTGCGATCTAGGCCACTCAATTTGACCAAGCAAAGAGGAGCGGTTGGGATCGATTTGCAACAAAATCTGGTGCCGCAAAAGCCGCGCATCATGCCCACTTCGGGCGCGCGCTTCAAGATGACCAAGCCTGGTCGGTTCCGGCCGATTGATTCGGCGTGTGGGTGGTAGGCTGGTGTTCACGCATGTACTTCATTGCCTCATAGAAACGTGATCTAAGTCGCTCAATTTGTCTGGAGAAGTTGAGTGGTCGAGATCAGTTTGTGATTTGGGAAGCGCGACCACGCTAGTTTAGGCATGCGTTTTGGAGAAACCAGGCATGGTATGCCTTGGTCGGTCGGGTGAGGAGATAGATAGTTCCACGGTGATCATACTGATGCTCACTGGACCTGCTCAATTGTCTCCTAAGCCCCTCAATCGATCAGGATAAAACGGACGCTCGTGATCGATACAAACCCTAATTAGGGTTTTGGCCGGCTGTGCTTCATGCATTGTTTTGCACGCACGAATTGGGACAACCAAACATGGTTGGTCCTGACCGATTGTTCATGTATGTAGGCGGGCCCACGGTGTTTGTGTTAACATGTTCCGGGCCCTTTGAATCTACATCTACACCCTCCATCTATGTCTGCGAAGATGGATGGTTGAGACTGATTTGCGACACATGTAATGTGCCGTAACCCTAGTTTAGGGTTTCACGTCCATGTTGTTTTGGCTGGACAAACTGGTAAGCGTTGCTTCCCTCTTAGGGAGGCCGACCATGCGGGCCCCGCATTGAGTCGGTGGTGAATACTCCAATACCTGCTTAAGGGTTATGGATTCGATCTGGGCCATCCAATCATGCCGGTGAAGTTGGATGGTCATGATCGTTTCTGAGACTGATATGGTCAGTTCAGGTTCAAACATGCTCAATCGGGCTAGTATAACACACCGAGAGTTGTAGGCTGTATGGGTATTTCCTACATGTTTTATTATTAATGCTTGGAGATTCGTGTTGCTCTGCGAGAACAACACTCGGTCGTCATGCCGCACCTTAATGAGTACAGAAATACAATGCTGGTCATGCATTAATTAATAATGTCAAATTCACAGGGGTATATGGGATTGTTGCTACATGCTCCAACCTGGATGAATTTCGTGTATTTAATTCACAGAATGCTGGGATTGTTGTCACATGCTCTATTCTAGGTGAATTAGTAAGGTGAAGAAATATTCATCACTTATTAATGGCTTTATATTTTGCAAGATGTTAGCGCATAATTTTGGCTTTTACAATTTCAGCCCTAAATGAAAATACACCATCAACATTAAGTCCCCTGCCTAGCACATAATGGTTACAATATTGTGGGGTAGGCATGAGATGGTGACATACATATGTGAGAAAGACAGGATAAAGGAAGTTTACCCGGAAGAGTATTGACCGACCGCTAGTTGTCCATGTCGTTGTGCTTGTATGGAATCCTTTGGTGGGGCCGGTTTCCTTCTTTGGGTATTTGAATCAAAAGAGGAATCCAAACAAAAGAGGAATACTTGTTCTATTGGGATGTTTCTAATTTTTGTCTATAAAAGAGACCACCCCTTTTCTTTTTCTCACGATTTTTTTTTTGTTTGGCAGCTCCCGTCCGCGACTACCACTGCTGCTCCTGCCGACGCCGTCGCTGTTGCTGCCGCCGGAGTTGCCGCTGTCGCCCGCTGCCGTCCGTCCGCGCCAAGGTAAGTTTCGGTTTCTCTCTTCTTTTTTTTTCGTTTTTTTTTTGTTTTTTTTTTTAGAAAAAACCCTAATTTCTTAGGTAAAAACGTTTTGTAAGATACATCATGCTTAGCTTTCCCACCAAGATTGATAGTAAAAACGCCCATATTTGCCAGGATGGTTTAGTTCCGCGACTCCGTGAATATGTCGTTTTTGCTTCTTCTTCCGTTGTTGCATGCAAAACTAGCTTCTTAGGTTATAGCTTGGAAAGAGACTTTGGCTTAAATTTCGTAAACACAATTCTCATAAGAAAAACCGTGTTATAATACGTTCATATGAATGCGGTCCCACCATGTGCGTTTGATCCGAACGTGGGTCCCACCCACATATGCTTGACTGAAAGTCGACCTTATACTAGCCTTGTGCCCTGAACCAACATCGGACTTGAAATTTGAGTAATACCAGACTTGAAACCAATACCGGGCTTGAAACTTGAGTAATACCAGACTTGAAACCAATACCGGTACTTGAAACCAATACCGGTACTTGAAACTTGAGCCGGTGTTTGGACCCAATCCCAGCCTTGTGCATTCCAACGTGAATGCAGTTCGCACACATATCATGTGTTTTTTATACAGGTACCGACTCCTGTCTTTATTGTAGAATGAAGAAAAGAACTCCTGTTGATATGTCTTCTAGAGATAATGCTGGTGCCAAGTCGGGAAGTGTTGACAGCTTCAAAGATATGCCGAACATTGCTGATGAGTTATTCACCTTGTCTTTTCCAAACATTAGGAAACATCCCTCTCACAGGATAGTATTGCTTTCCGATTCAGAAAATATGGAAGCTGATCCATCTTCTTCTTCGGCACTTGTGATGAGGTTCTGTCTTCGAAGAAATGAATATCCGCCTTCTCCTATCGACTTCAAGACTTGTCATACTCCGCTGGCTTCTTATGAAGGATGGATGAGACGCATGTTGAATAATAAGGACGTTAAAGCCAATTTGACCAAAGCGCAAATCCTCAATGCAGTCATGGCATCTGCTACTCTTGAAATTAAGAAAGATGCTGCAGGCTTGATTACTTTCATTTCTCGGTGGCGCCCTTCTACTCATACAACTATATCTAGATGGGGAGAGATGACTATTACTCTGGAAAGCGTAGCTGCATTGATGAACCTGCCTGTCGCTGGGAATCTTTATTATGAGCTTTCTGACACGGAACAACGTGATTATGACACTATACTCCAAAAGGTGGCAGAATTCGACGATCTGGACAAGGAGGAGAAAAAATATACAAGATGCTTTTACACCTGGTGGGTATCGGAGTGGTCTCCTGTAGACCCAGAGCCAGATCAGGAGTTGGAAAGCTAGCTCACCGTGATTGCATTCCTGTCTTTGTGGCTATCCAGAGATATATAGACGACGGTTCTGGAAAGAAAACCATAAGGGGTGTTCTGGTTAAGATTGCTATAAAGCTAGCAAAAGGCGAAGTTCTTCCCTTATGTGCCTTGTTCCTTGGATCGTTGTATTCTCATCTGGACGCCTTAGCAATGGATATGCATGTTTCTAACGGGTATAAGAAGGTGGAGTCGTATGTCCACTTCGCTTTTCTTCAGGCATTCTTGTGGGAACATTTCAAAAGTTATGCTCTTGTTCCTGCAACTTCGCTCGGCAATTTGTATGGTGGCTCGAGAATACTTCGTTGGCAGAGGAGGCGTCCCAGAACCGGTGCAAAACTCGTGGATATCTTTGATAATGTGTCTTCTGTAAATTTCCGTCCATGGGGGCCGATCCACTCTTCCATTGCTCAGCCGAAGACTTTTGTTATTGCTTCTGACGGTCCTGATGTTGCGTTGCGTACCGATGCCAACACTATGAAATTTGGAGAACTTATTTATCTGCACAGCTGCATTCCGGGATATATCAATGAAGCTCTTACTGTGACTCCATACAACATTGACAGGTGGTAGGCTAGTAAAGATGCCTACGACTATGTCTACTGCAAGTGCACAGGCCTATTGGAGGCAAGGGCAAGCACAGGTCGATCCCACAGAGAAATGGTGTGTGAATGTTGATCTAAGGCTTTACTTAACTGATTTCAAGGAAAGTAACACAAATGTTTTAAGTTGTTGGTTGTCGATACGACTAAATTGGAGTTGTGTTGTGACTCTAAACTAAGGTAGCAAAATAGATTATAACAAGTTGGAGGGCACCAGGGTAGTGAATCCACCTCTAATCTCATGCTCAGGCAATGTACCTTAAACTATGCTCTTGTACCTTCCCTTGAAGGTCTAAAATGGATGTTTGTTAACTGATTTTGCTAATTAACCCCTAGTATGAGCTGTCTTATTAGAGTACAGCTCATCACAGGCTCATAAGCTTCCTCAATCACTTACTAATCCTAGCATCATATAACACATCAAGAGTAAAGCATAAGGTAGATATGTTTGACATGAAAATCAGGGGTTTCATCAACACCCTGGTAAATTAAATTAAAACATAATTAAAGCAATCAAGATACAAATTATACTAAGTTGGTGCTCTGGCTAGCCCAGGCATAAGGTTTTTCACACACACATCAAACCTATTTATACATGCAAAGAACTAAAAACCCTAATTTACTTCAAAAACAGAAATTAAGAAATACCCTCTCACCCATACTCTCTGAATCAGTGGTCTCTTCTGTGAATTCGGCTCTGGCTTCATTACTCTGATTTTTCCCTCACTGTGCTAACCTAACCCTAACTTAATTCTTTCTATCTCTCACTTAGCTCCTAGGGAAGAAGCTAAGAAAGAGCTAGAGAGCAATAGGAGGCGGAGACAGCTGCTTGCGGGGCCGTTGTTGTCGCTGCTGGTGGCTGAGGAAGGTGATGGCTCTGCACTGCCATGGTCGGGAGAGAAAGTGAGAGGTCTGTTCTGAGAGTGTCGGGTGAAGGGGAAAGAAGAGAATGAGATTAGGTTTTTGGTTCGATGGGTGAAGATATAGGGGTCTTCAGTGTGAGGCGGGGGCATCGATGTTTGATGAGGATGAAGGAGCGAGCTTTGGATCAAGAATAGATCAAATCTAACGGCTCGGAAAGGATGGGCTCGGATCCGGGTCTGGATAACTTGGGCCCATATCTTGTAAATGGGTTGCTACTTGTTGGGTTGCAACTGATGCGCGCGCGGGCTTTGGCTTCCTGTTCCATAGACGTTCTTCTCCAATTTTCTGCTCTTTTGGCTCCTCAGATTCTCCGAACTTTATTTACTACCTAAAAACATAAAATTAATTAGTACAAATATTTATTCTTGAAAACAAAGAAAATACAGAATCTGGGATAATATCTGATTTCTGAGCACAAAAGAAGAGTTAAATGCCAATGAATAGATGTAGAAATATGCAATATTTGGCACTCATCAACAGGGCTGCTCGCCAAATAGGATTTGACCAGGTTGTTCCATTTATCCGTCCGTCGGAGGCTCCGAAAGAACTCCTCCCGGGTATCTTTGATGCTGATGTGTTCTTGGCATCGCAGAGTCTTCCTTTCTGGCCTATTGGGAGAAACTCAGTGGTAACCGACAAGTATAAGGAATTTTGGGGGAAGCAACTGTTGGCTTTCCAATAATTCTCGGAGGATGTTGTGACAGATTACCGTGGTGAGCCATCTTCTGACGTCTTGAAGAAGCATTTCCGGTTGAAGCCACTTCCAGCCAAACGGACCAGAGCTGAGGATTGCAGTCCCCAAGCAGGAGAGAGATCTAAGAGGCAGGCATGTGGTTCGGTGATCCTCAATTCCTCCAATATGCAGGTATTTAAATCTCTTTCTGTCGATTCTTTCATTTCTCCAGAGAGAATTCTTATAAGAGTGATTCTTGATTGAAATCAGGGAATTCCGAAAGACAATGTTTTCACAAGGTTGGCGCGCATTCAGAACGAGAAGTCTGGTAACATTGGCCTTCATGTTGAGAAGTCTGGCGACACTGATCCTCATGTTGAGAAGCCTGGTAACACTGATTATTATGCCGAGAAGTATGGCGAAACCGCTCCTTTTCCAGACCATGATAGAGATGATGCAAGCTCGGTTGGACAAGGTGCCTCCCTAAGTGATCTTGTTGATGGGGCCGTGATGGAAATTAGCACCCAGAGCGAAGTAGATATCGGGAGGAATGTAAGAGAGGCAACATCCGCTATTGTTGAGGTGGCTCCCCTTGAAGAACGTTCTGAGCAGGTTCCAATCAATAAAGTTGTCGTGCTGACTTCTTCCGAAAGACCTCCTGCAACTGACAAGGCTCCTGTGACTGGTGAAGTATTGGTAGCGCAGCCTGGAGCTTTGTTCGATCCTCCTTTCATTGTCCCTTATCCAGGTCATGTGTTGGTTGGAGGATTCAGTGTGCCAGCTCAGTTCGAAAGGTTGTACACGGCGATATGGGAGAAGCACGGCCACATTGCTACCGCTACGAATCTCAAAAGTTGTCTTGCATTGGTCAACCGCGTTCAGGAAGCTTTATTTTCTATCCAAGGGATGAGCGTCACGACTGGTCGAACAGTTTCTGAAGAGATGATTGAAGACTGGAAGTGCCATCGAGATGTGTTTGTGCAGTATGACTTCAATGCTCCTTGGTTCTTCAAAGGGTTCTCCGAGATTCAGGAGCTCCAGAAATTACAAGATGAAGTCCCTTCTGCAGATTGTGTTACTCGCCTGGAAGAAGAGGTTGAAAAGTTATCTAAGGAGTTGAAGCTGAAGCAGGCTGTACTTCAAAGGATGAAAGTCGCTCTTGCCCAGAAGGACGAGTTACTGCTGAAGGACTTTCCTTGAAGGATTCGTGACATATACTTGTCTCTTCTTTTAGAAGTTTTTCTTTTTGAGTGATAGTGAGGATTTTCTTTCATAATTTGACTTCCGGTTTTGAATTAATAGGTGATTGAAATAGTTTTGTGAATAACTTTCTGAAAGAGGTTATTTTAAATGGAATTTGCATCTTGGTCATGAATGATTGCACATATCATATGAAATTGCAAATGTCGCATAAAAGGGAAGTATGAATGGAAACAAACATGGTATTTGATCATTGAGCTTCTTTCTCTATGTGTGGGATACCAAGTCCCCAGTGAATTCTAAAACTATATTTCTTGTAAAGTTGTTGAATAGAACTTACTTGCTTTTGAAGCCTCACTTGTATCAAACCGAAGTAGCTTCTCTAAGGAAATCGTCCGCATTGATCTCCCAGATAGGGAAAGCTATTCCTTTGAATTAAGCTTCTTCTGAACAATGCGTTTCAAAGCGTTGCATTCACTGGTAGGGTGGTGAAGGAACCGGTGGAAATAATAATACCTCGGGTCCATTACTTCTTGATCAGTTGGTGGACGCCATACAGGAGGTAGCTACACCTCTCTGTTTCGTACCCACGCCTCCAGTAACTCCAAAATCTTTTCCATTGGGAACGGAAAGTGTAGGTACTTCGAGTCTAGCTCTTCCTGCGTTCGTGGGCGTTGTGGTGTCTCTACATGGTTTCGATGTGGAGCACGTTTCGGAGATAAAGTTGGAAGACTTATGAGTGCCACCATATCTGCGGATCGCTTGCCCTGGTGACGGGGTGTGGAAGGTATCGTAATATCACTGCTGAGTGATCGAATTGAACGCTCCCATCCTCTGTACTCACGTGTTCCTTGATTGATCTCTCCTTCCTCAAGCATTTCTTCACTTAGTTGAGAGGTCGATGCGGATTGAACAGTCTTCCGGGTTTCGACAAGGGTCTTGAGATATAAATCTTCTAGCGAGGGCTCCGTAAGCTGCGCAGCTCCCTTTCTTTATCCTAAGAAACGTTGTGGTACCCTGGACAAGTCTTTTCCTCTGTGGAATTGCCTCGAGTCTTCGTTGTCGGCTGGACCATGTTGTTCGTCTCTTCTGAGTCCCCTGTGATTACGCACTCTTTCTGCATGTCCATTGGTAAAGGTGTGACTCCTGACTAAGGATCCAACGTTTCTTGCACTGTCTGAGTAGATGCTTGCCGAATCTTCTTGTAATTGTGCTGTTATATCATTCAAAAGGCGGAATGTCTCGCTCTGTCTTCTAGCGATACCGGCTTGATTTGCCAAGACATCCTCCAGCATTCTAGCTACACTTCCCATGATATCTGAACCACCTGTGGTCTCCGGGTGAGGATACATCGCGAGATGAAAACTAAAGAATTGAGAATTCAATTTTTTGTAACCAAGAGATCAACCTCCCACTGTGGTCGCCAATTGTTTATGGGTGAAAACTATTCCTGCCGGATTTGGTAATTTGGGATGTGTGGATGAGGAATGAATCTAAACCCTAAACAAATGCACTGCGCGGTGAGTGCTTGTGATTCGAGAAATCAATCTGTACAACTCTGGCCTAAACCAAGAAATGGCCGTTCCAGACTTGCTTCGGTCACAAAGTGAAGGAGATGGGGTTGATCTTAGGGAGGGAAGCGAAGAAGGTGTTGAGATTGTGAAGGTGTAGGCTTATTTATGACTTGTAACAGAAAGGTGAGCAGGCTTACGATTGATTCAAGCAGGCTTTGAGTGTTTGAATACGTTTTGTATTAACACTTGGTTTCTGTCTTGTCTTGACTTGTTCTGTTGTTTTTGGAAATAGGGAGGAGAACCTATTTATACAAGTCATTTGAGCCTTATTCACGTCTCTCGTGGGAAGTGGAGTGATGGAGTAGTGGAGTTGTGTGTTGGTGTTACACGACCAGTCTTGCCCACTTCTCTTGTATCTCTAACCGTCCATGACTTCCTGACACGTTCTTGTGATGGCGCATTGCACGCTGCACGCTGTAAACCGCCAGACCAATACCCCAGTATGTATCCCCCAGTTTGTGACATGATTGATGTCTCGAGTGTGTGGGTCGTGGGACCCATAGAAAGTAGCATGTAATGCTATACTAAATAATTAAATTATTTAGGAAGTCGATACTTGTGAAGTATCGTGTGTATTCTACGCAGGTACTGCATCGAGTATATTCAGCATGTATGAAGCATTGCTGTTTTTAAGGCTTACCGGAGTAAGTCACGAATTTAAGCGTCTTAAAATAACATCATGTCCAGCCATCTTCGAGTGATCGTTTGGAGGCTATACAGGTAAGCCCTGACTTAACCGATCACTCCATGTGGAAGAGTGGTAGACGGTGATTGTGGTGATGCTTTGCTGGTCTCTTAACTCCTAACCAGGGCTGCTTGACCAAGCTGGTAGAGTTGGACGGACGAGATGATCTGTGACACTCATCTGCGACCGTTGATGAAGTTTTAGGGCTTTTGAAGAGGTGCGCAGGCATCACTCTTCAGCTTGGTTTAAACCAAGCATGGGAGGTGTTTTGGAAAGGACCGACCGGGCATGCATGTAGACGGCATGCCGGTGTACACGTCCGTACCTCACTGTCCCATGAAGGTGCGATCTAGGCCACTCAATTTGACCGGCAAAGAGGAGCGGTTGGGATTGATTTGCAACAGAAATCTGGTGCCGCAAAAGCCGCACATCATGCCCACTTCGGGCGCGCGCTTCAAGATGACCAAGCCTGGTCGATTCCGGCCGATTGATTCGGCGTGTGTGTGGTAGGCTGGTGTTCACGCCTGTACTTCATTGCCTCATAGAAACGTGATCTAAGCCGCTCAATTTGTCTGGAGAAGTTGAGTGGTCGAGATCAGTTTGTGATTTGGGAAGCGCGACCACACTAGTTTGGGCGTGCGTTTTGGAGAAACCAGGCATGGTATGCCTTGGTTGGTCGGGTGAGGAGATAGATAGTTCCACGGTGATCATGCTGATGCTCACTGGACCTGCTGGTAGGTCTGTAAATGTGATTTTCCTACGTCTTAAACTGCAAGTGCACAGTGCCTTTGGAGGCAGTGGCAAGCACAGGTCAAACCACAGAGAACTGGAGTGTGTGTTATGCACTAAAGGTTTCTTAACTGATTTCAGGGGAGGTAGCACAAAAATATAGGTTTGTTTAATGTCTTTACGACAAGATAGAGGTTTTAGCAGTGAAATCAAAATGAACTACAAGTAATGAGGTTTAAGGCACTAGGATTATCAAATCCACCACTAAATCATGTTATGGGATTCAACTAGATTGAATGCTTTGTTCCTGTGATAGACAAGGATAAGGTTTCAAATTTATCACCTATCTAAGGAGTTTCACCAAATGATAACTCAATTGTCAGCTAAGGTACTAACCTAGAGCACTAGTTGTCTAATTAAGCACAACTAGTCAAGAGAATTAGAAAATATCTCTAAGGCTTGAGCTGAAGCATAACCAATACAGTTTTAGCCTAACTACAATGCATACATGGCATTCATTGTGAGAGTAAAGCACTGGAAAGCTAGAATTGAGATTATCTTTAAAGTTTAAGCATTCAAAAGCAACTTCAAACACAGTTGAACCACAGAACAATAACTTAGGGTTTCATTGTAATCCTAGCAAAGTGATTTAGAACATACTAAACATAGCAAAAGAATACTCAAATTGAAACTAAATTATCAACCCTAAAACATGCCCTCTCTCTCTTACATCAAAACATCAATTTATATCTCTCACAATTCACTCCAACTCGATTACACACAAACCCAAACCTGAATTCTCTGCCTTGTCTCGTCTCTGACCTCTGAATCGACCATGCAAGTTGTTGATGAAACCCTAGCTCTAGTTATCTCTAAATTATCTTCTAGGGTTATGGGAGAAGCTAATAAAGAGGTAACTAAACCTAGAGAGGGGGTGAAGGCGGCTGCAGGCGCGGTTGGTGCGGCTGTTGTCAGGTAAGGTGATGGTGTGGAGGCTCTGCCATGGTATGGGTGAAGGAGGGGTTTTCTCTGATTCAGTCGTGGGAGAAGAAAGAGAAGATGGAAGAAGAAATGGGTTTGCTCGACTGGGTATAGGTGATAGGGGGTTTTGCTGTGGAGCGGGCGCAATGAGAAGACGATGCGAAGGTTGGAGCGAGCGTAGGATGAAGATGCGCGAGATCCGAACGGCTCGGGAAGAATCGGGCGCAGATTTGGTGTTGAGCGGGAGCAGTGAGAAATGATGTGCAAGGTGGAGCGAGCGTTGGATGCAGGTGGGTGAGATCTCGAACGGCTCGGGGAACGGGTTCGGATCCGGGTCGTGGCTAGCTCAAGCCCGTGTCTTGTAGATGAGTTGCTACTTGTTGGGTTGCAATCGCTTGCCTTGTGGCTTTGGCTTTCTACTCCATAGACGCTTGTCTCCAATTCTTTGCTCTTTTGGCTCCTTCAATTTCTTCGAGCTTTATTTACTACCTAAAAACACAAAATTAATTAGTACAAATATTTAATTTGGGATAACATCTGATTTCTGAGCACAAAAGATGAGTTAAGTGTCAATAAATAGATGTAGAAATATGCGATATTTGGCACTCATCAAATACCCCCAAACCTGAATTTTACTTGTCCTCAAGTGAAACAGAAATTAGGAAATCCTAACTATACCCCTGTCGCAGGTCTCTCGAATGCATTTAGCGTATGCACTAAGCCTTTAAAACCCCTAGGTGTCCCTAGTGGACAAGTTGTAGTCTCGTGAGGGTTTACCGAGGTGTACCCACAAAACCTTCTCCAACTTCGTAGTGCAAAAGAGTCTCAAGCATCCAAGGAGCTATGAGGACATAGAGTTTCGCATGCTAGTAACACGAAGTTAGAACTACCAAAGAACGCATTCTCATCCTTAAGTCTTTGAGCGAGAAGTAACCATACCATATGAAAGAATTCGGATTCGATTGTGATCATAAGCCTCGACTTTGCCTCACCAATAGGGTTTTATGATAATTGCACTCAAAAAGACCGCTTTTTAGTCTCTCATGTGTGCAGGTAGGAATAAAGAGAGAAATCCTGCACACGTTGTAGGTAAGAAGGATAACCTTCCGAAATAATTTACGGAGACTCCACGTAAGTGTGGACAAAAAGAATCTTTTTCGATGATCTCTAAGAAAGGAAATCAACCATTAGCAAGGGTGGGAGTACTCACTTACCTTCTCACCCGATCGGCAATTAATATCACTCTCTCAGCATTCATAGAAACGTCTTCAATCTTCGGTCTTCGGTCTTCAAATGTTGATGACGAACTTCTGAACTTTACAAAAACTTGAATTTTTTTTTTTTTTATTTATGTGACATACATGACATGGAAATAACAATAAAACAGTAACACTCAATTTTTCACAAACTTCATTAATTCTCATCTTCTTTTTCTTTGGTGCACGTAAACCTTGGACTATCTCAACTTTTCTTCAAATATTCTGATGATGCTCCGCTTGCTGACGATGATGCGTTTCTATGAATCTGTTGATGTTGCTGAGAGGGAGAGAGTGATGCTAACTGCAAATCGGTATTTAGAAGGAGTTTTCATCTTTAAACGTCACCCTCATGATTGATAAAAATAGCACTCAAGATATCAAAAATAGTGCTGAAAGTGGTGCGAAGTTGGGTAGCTCTACCCGGACTTGACGTACGGTGACACACACTCTAACAGCTTTTCTAGAAAGTTGCAAAAAATTGAAGGTTGGTGCCTCACTTGATGTAAAATGGGTAGTCTCCACTATGGTTGATCACAATTCTACTACCGAATATCTAAACAAAGACCTAATTCGCCCTCCGGTATGGTTAAATCCAACTTTAACGCTCTAATCAACTAAGAAACCCGATTGCGTTCTCCAAGTACTTCCAAGTTCTGTTATTTCGGTCAGACTCTCTATGTAAACATAGCTAGAAGCATGCTAGTGACTCTAAAATCTCTAAAAGTTGGAGGTTTTTATGCAAATGTTTGAGCTTTTTTTTTTTTTTTTTTTTTTTTTTTTTTTTTTTAGCACTGAACTAAAAGAAGTAAAACAAAAGACTAAAAACTCTATATGCAAATCACACCCCCAAACCTAGATCAAACATTGTCCTCAATGTGTCAACAGCTACAAAGAATTTAAACAGTCACATACCAAGAGAACTATGTTGAGAGGAGAAAAGGGAAGAGATTACCGGATGCAAGAGGGTGTTGCTAAACCATAGAAAGATGAATGCTTTGAAAGCAAACAATCAAGAGCGCAAGACAAAAAGGTTGGTTAGCACACTCAAAAACTATGCAAAAAGAAAAAGAAAAGGGGAAGATGATGGATTTTTAGTCCATATGTATGTACACAAGTGAACTAGATCAGTCCACATAGATGGGGTCTTCCAAGTCAACGGTCTCAACTTCTGGTGGAAGATGCTCCAGAAATGGTTTCAATCTCTGACCATTGACTTTGAAAATGTTCTTGTTTGCTGGGTTTTCAATTTCAACAGCTCCATGGGGAAAGACGGTACGTACCAAGAATGGTCCTGACCATCGAGAACGTAGCTTTCCTGGAAACAAATGCAATCTAGTGTTGTACAATAAAACTTTTCTCATCCCGGGTGAAAGACTTGCGCGAATGCGCTTGTCGTGAAACACCTTCATTCTATGTTTGTACGTTTTGGCACTATCATATGCATCATTTCTCAATTCTTCTAACTCATTGAGTTGAAGTTTCCTATGGGTTCCAGCCTTATCAAGATCAAAATTCAACTTCTTCACAGCCCAATATGCACGGTGTTCTAACTCAACAGGTAAATGACATACTTTTCCGTACACAAGTCTGTAAGGAGACATCCCAATGGGAGTCTTGTATGCAGTTCTATAGGCCCATAAAGCGTCATTTAAGCGCAAAGACCAATCTTTCCTAGAAGGATTGACGGTCTTCTCAAGGATATGCTTAATTTCCCTATTAGAAACTTCTACTTGGCCACTGGTTTGAGGATGGTAAGGTGTTGCGACCTTATGAGTGATTCCATACTTGCGCACTAGTGATTCAAAGGGTCTGTTGCAGAAATGACTACCTCCATCACTGATTATTGCCCTAGGGGTTCCAAAACGGGAGAAAATGTTCTCCTTAAGAAAAGAAAGAACAACTTTATGGTCGTTGGTTTTGGATGCAATGGCCTCTACCCACTTAGAGACATAATCAACAGAAAAAAGAATGTATAACTTACCTTCAGAGTTAGGAAATGGACCCATGAAATCAATACCCCAAACATCAAACAGTTCAACAATCAAAATGGGTTGTAAGGGCATCATGTTTCTCTTAGAGATACTTCCTAATTTCTGGCATCGGTCACAAGCAACACAAAAACATGGCTATCCTTAAACAAGTGTTGGCCAATAGAAACCGCTTTGCAAGATCTTTGCGGCGGTTTTCTTGGCACTAAAGTGGCCTCTACATGCATGGTCATGACGAAAGAGATGACGTCCCTTTGTTCGGGAATTGGGGACACATCTCCTAATGATTTGGTCTTGGCAAGTACTTAAACAAATATGGGTCATCCCAAAGGAAGTGTTTAACTTCAGCCAAGAACTTAGAACTGTCTTGTTTAGACCAATGCAAGGGCATTCTACCTGTAGCAAGGTAGTTCAGACACAAGCATCAATTGCTCATCAGGGAATGATTCCCTAATTAGCACAGATTCATCAACAGATTCAACATTCAACCTAGACAAGTGATCAGCAACAATATTCTCTGACCCTTTCTTATCTCGAATTTCGAGGTCAAACTCTTGTAACAAGAGTATCCATCGAATTAGACGAGCCTTAGCATCTTTCTTAGACAAAAGATATCTCAATGCAGCATGATCAGAATAAATGATGACCTTAGACCCTATTAGATAAGATCTAAACTTGTCTAATGCAAACACAACAGCTAGCAACTCCTTCTCGGTTGTGGAATAATTCAGTTGAGCATCATTAAGTGTTTTACTAGCATAGTAGATCACATAAGGGAGTTTGTCTACTCGTTGGCCCAAAACAGCTCCTACAAAGATAGTCGGACGCATCACACATAATCTCAAATGGTAATGTCCAAATGGTGTGGTCCGACTATAGGGGCGAATGTAAGGAGAGCCTTCGATTGCTCCCATGCTTCCTTACAAGCATCATCAAAGACAAATGCAACATCTTTTGCAAGAAGATTGCACAAAGGTCGTGAAATTTTACTAAAGTCTTTGATGAATCGGCGGTAAAAACCCGCATGGCCTAGAAATGATCTGATGTCCCTCACAGAACGAGGTTGAGGCAAGTGTTGAATGAGATCTACCTTGGCTTTGTCTACTTCTATGCCTTTTTTCGAGATAATATGCCCTAGAACAATGCCTGAATTAACCATGAAATGACATTTTTCCCAATTCAAAACCAAACTCTTTTCCTTACACCTAATCAGCACACAAGTGAGGTGATGCAAACACTCATCAAACGAAGAACCAAACACCGAAAAATCATCCATAAAAATCTCAAGAAACTTATCTACCATGTCGGAAAATATGCTCATCATGCAACGTTGAAAAGTAGCGGGTGCATTGCACAGCCCAAAAGGCATACGACGATAAGCAAATGTTCCATATGGACATGTAAACGTGGTCTTTTGTTGGTCTTCAGGTGCTATGTGAATTTGGTTGTAGCGAATAGCCATCTAAGAAGCGGTAGTGACTATGTTTTGCTAACCTTTCCAAAGATTTGGTCAATGAAGGGAAGGGGAAAGTGGTCTTTCTTGGTTACCGTGTTCGATTTTCTATAATCAATACAAACTCGCCACCATGTGGTCACACGGGTAGGAACAAGCTCGTTCATCTCATTTTGAACTACAGTAATGCCAGACTTCTTGGGTACTACCTGAATGGGACTGACCCACTGGCTATCAGGGACGGGGTAAATGATACCCGCATCAAGCAGTTTCAAGATCTCACCATTGACAACATCTCTCATGTTGGGGTTAAGTCTCCTTTGCATTTCCCTAGATGTTTTAGTGTTATCTTCAAGGTTTATGTGATGCATGCAAATTGTGGGACTTATACCCTTAAGTTCGGAGATGGTCCAACCTAAAGCTCCTTTATGTTCTTGAAGTACTTCTAAGAGTCTACTTTCCTGTTCCATGTCTAAACATGATGCAATAATCACAGGTAAAGTGTCAGAAGGACCTAAGAAAGCATACTTCAAGGTATCAGGTAATGGTTTCAAATCAAGCTTAGGTGGTGTATCAAGAGGTGGGGCAGATTTGGTATCAGAGAGTGGAGGTGGTTCCACTGCATTCTGCCACTTAGCAATATCCATGGGTGGCACAGACTCTAGCAAAGAGTGGACTTCACTAACGTACTCAGACTCAAAGAGATCTAAGTCAAAGTTATCTAAACATGCTTGCACAGGGTCCACACATAAGATGTCAGACAATGAGTCTTGAATCAGACTCTCTATCATGTTAACCTCGTGCACTTCATCATCATCACACTCTATGGGTTGTTGATTAACACGAAAGACATTCAGTTCTACATTCATGTTGCCAAAAGACAAATTCAATATCCCGCTATGACAATTTATGATAGCGTTTGACGTTGCCAAGAAGGGACTTCCTAAGATAACGGGAATATGATTTTCAGGATTTTGCACAGGTTGAGTATCTAACACAATGAAGTCCATAGGGAAATAAAATTTATCAACCTTGATTAGCACATCTTCAACGATTCCCCGAGGGACTTTCACAGATCTGTCCGCTAATTGTAGCGTGACAGGGGTGGGTTGCAATTCCCCAAGACCTAACTGCACATACACAGAATATGGAAGTAGGTTCACACTAGCTCCTAAGTCCAATAAAGCTTTTCTGATTGTATGCTCACCTATAGTACAAGAGATAGTTGGGCTACCTGGGTCTTTAAACTTACGTGGGGTTTTGTTTTGAATAATTGAACTTACTTGCTCGGTGAGAAAGGCACGCTTATGCACATGAAGCTTTCGCTTTTGTGTGCACAGGTCATTCAAAAACTTAGCATAGGCGGGTATTTGCACGATTGCTTCGAGAAATGGAATGTTTATGTTAACTCTTTTGAACATTTCCAAAATCTCGTTGTATTGGGTACCCCCTCTCATTGCACCAACCTCTGTGGAAATGGAGCAACGGTACATGACTTGGCAAAGGAACATCTATATCGGTAGGACTCTTGGTCTTATCAACGAGCTCGGATTCTTTCTTTACGGTAGATGTTTTTACGCGGTGTTGTGTGTGTCTTGGTGAGTCGATGTAGACTCGCTTGATGGTGGTACACCTACATGGTTCTCAACAATTCTACCACTACGGAGAGTGGTGACAAAGATTCGCTTGACTATGTGAAGTTTCATTGCGGGTAGAGGAGCCCGCTTGAAACACATTCTTTGGATTTTGTTGGGGTTGACTAGGGAATTTGCCTTTCTCTCTCTCATTCAATGCATCACAGATTTGACCCATTTTAAGTTCTAGACTTGTGAAACGTTGGTCGGTGGTTTTCCTAAGTTCTGTAAGATTTTGGGTTAACAGACCGACACAGTCTTCAAAGCTAGTCTTTTTCTCTACAGGGTACTGAGGGTGTGGTTGTACTTGGGGGTTTCTAGGATATGAGTATCCTTGGTTGTTATTTGTTGGTCCCCCTTGTACAGGTCCCTTGGACCATGAAAAGTTAGGGTGATTCCTCCACCCTGGATTGTAGGTTTGAGAATAAGGGTTGTTCTCTTGCCTATGGTATAATGCATTGGCTTGCTCGGTTTTGGACTCTTGAAATGCATGTAAGTCTGGACAACTGTCCACTAAATGGTCAGAGCTATGGCATGCGGCACAAGTGGCCATTTCAATTTGGTCACGGAGAGTAGGGGCATTAGGTTTTACATTCTTTTGCAATTCAAGCATTTCTATTCTCCGGGCCAAAGATGCCATTTTTGCATTTCCCTCAAAGTCAGACTCGATTCTATGAACATTGTTTGCGGGGGTAATCCTTCTCGGTTCTCGGATGGACTCCCACTGTTGAGTCTTTTCAGCGACTTCGATTAGAAAAGTCCAAGCGTCATCAGCACTCTTGTCAATAAATGCACCATTGCACATTGACTCGACTGTGGTACGGGTTCTAACATCTAGACCCTCATACAAGATTTGCACAAGTCTCCATTTTTCAAACCCATGGTGGGGACATTGGAGTAATAATTCATTGAATCTCTCCAAGTACTTTGCTAGAGTTTCGTCTTCTAATTGCACAAAACCATTTAGACTTTGGCGAATTGTCGCCGTCTTATGGTTGGGGAAAAACTTTTTGAAAAACTCTTTGGTGAGGTCATCCCAGGTTCTAATGGATTGTGGTTGTAGGGCATGAAGCCAAGACTTGGCTTTGTCTTTCAGAGAAAAAGGAAACAATCTCAATTTGAGGGACTCTTCTGGCATTTGGTTAAAACGCAGGGTCCCACAAATATCCTCAAAATCTCTCATGTGATGGTAGGGGTTCTCAGCATCGACCCCTCTAAACACGGGTAGCATATGAATGGTGCTTGCTTTCAGTTCAAACCCGGCCAAAGATCGGGCCGGCGAATGATGCAAGAGGGCTGACTTGCCTAGTCGGGTACATGTAGTCCTTGAGACTACGGGGTTGGTTAAGTTCCTCACCCATAGTTTCTGTTTCAGATAGATCTGGGCTTGGGTTTTCGGTTGAAGAACTGGGTATGCTTACTATTTCGTCCGGACGGATTCTAACTAGTCGATTTGTTTGGTCTCTAAAAGACACAATCATAGCCTAGCTAGCGCATCTAGCATGTTAACATACAATCAATTTCAACACAGAAAAGCAAAAACTCAAAAATGACCCACTAATACTGGCTCAAGCCCAAAAGATGGCTTTTTGAAGTTATGAAGCCCAACTGAATAGGTTGATTCTAGCCCAGATGATGTGGTGTTGGGTTTGGTTTCTCGTACAGCCCAGCAGCTGAACGGCCCAGCTATGCAGGCCAAGTTATGTGGGCTGAAGGTTGTGTGCAGAGCCCAGGTTGATTGCAAAGCCTAGTTGGTTCAGTTTAGGTTGGCAAATTAGCAGCCCAGTTGGTTGCAAGTGCAGAGCCTAATTGTGCATGCTTCAGTTTGTGCAGAGATTGGCAAATGAGCACAACACAGGTTCACACAAAATGATACAGCCTAGTGGTTGTGCAGGTTGGTCTATGCTCAGCACAATTTAAACTTATACAAAGCACAGCCTATTCAGTTCACAGCACAGCACAAGTTCAAGTGCAGGACAGATTGTACCCAGAACTGGCAAGGCACAGTGCAGGTAATGTGCAGCTAAGTGCACAAGTGAATACCCACAAATTGTCGCACACAGCAGAGCTGATGCACAGCTCAGATTGGCAGGTGAACAAAAGAGTTTAAAAACTGTGTATGGTGCACAGGGTTGATGGATGTGCTCACTCAGGGTGAAGCATGTGCAGGGTTGTGTTGTTTGAAAACAATCTAAATGCTAATACAACTCTGCTACTCTCAACTCATTCAAGTGTCACAGGATCATAAACAACTTATAGATGCTAGTTCGCAGATAAGCACAACAATTCAAAGCATCATGGAGTTAACAGTTCAGCACAATAAAGATATGCAACTTCACAGGTGTAAAAGATGAATCAGCACAAAACAACACCAACACTTTACAATATGCTCAGAGTGTCAAGATGTCAGCAGGGCCTAGCAATACACTTGGGTAAAAATGCACAGGGTTGTTGGAGTCAACTGGGGTAGTTGATATCAACCAGCCCAGTTGATGCATCAAACTTGGGTATCTCATTTATAGCTCACAGCTTCAGGGGCTGGAGTAGAACACAAGGGTTGCAGGGCAGATTGAAATTATGGGCACAGAGCACACAAAGCAGGCAATTATGCTCAGGTTACACACAGCACAGGCTCAGATGGCAACAACCTTATTCAAATGTCTCAGAATCTTATCATGCAATTAGCACCAGCTCAGGGTTGAGCAGCAACAGAGTTGGGTGGGATATGCTCGGTGTGCAATGGATCCGTCAACACTTGGCTCAACAGGGTTTGCATCAACTTTGTTATCCAAGTTGTAGCTTCAACTCACAAACTGCAGGGCCGGAGCCGAGCACGAGAACACAAGATAAATGAAACTTTGAGAACTACCTAGCAAGAGTTTTATCATGCATCCAGTGGTCATCACACACATCACACGAAAAGAGTTAGAAAGCAATACCACCGGTATTAAACCGGGTTTAGGCAATTCCACCCGGTTTTGCCGCTCCTTGTTCTTTCCTTGAATTTGCTCGGTTGCTCCACAAGTACCTGCTAACTCAGCAAAATGATCTCAGTTCCCAAAACTTCACAGCTAAAGCAAGAAAGTACTAATGCTAAGGCAGAAATTGAGCCACGGGATGATATTGGCGGACACAATGTTCAGTGATGCTTCAAAACAGCAAGGTAAAGCTGGGGTTGTGGAAATTGAAAGCTTACGGGATGTGGATGAAGAATACGAGTTAATCAATAATTATACTAACAATACTTAAGCTACAGATGCAACAAGCTATTCACAGAGGCTGATGGTGATGCAAAGATGCCAATGAAATGATTACACTAAGTTACACTATAAGGCAGAGAAAGGTTAGCTAAAATGCAGTGATAAAATGCACTAGAAGGTGCATAAATAGAAAACTATGACTAAGTTATGCTAAGAGAAACTAAAACAAAGATTTAAAGCATATATGAACAGATGGATGAAATATACAAAGATGGATGAAATCAGTGAAGTAAAGCAATAAAGAGCCAACAGAGCTACAACAATGACAGCAACCACTGCAAGTTTAGCTATCACAGATGATGATATTGGTGATGCAAAGATGTTACAAAGATAAACTACAGATGAAAGTTACACTAAACTATGGATTGATAGCAAAAATTTAAGCTAAGTTAAGCAAGGCAATGATAGCAAAAAATTTAAGCTACTAGTGGAAAACAGTTATGATTGATGGGTCTCGATTTAAATTATAATATAAAAAAATATATGGATTCATTTGCAAATGGTCAATCGATCTGAACGCATCAAAGTCAAGTCAAATTGAATTAAAGTCAAGTCATATTCAAGTCAAAGTCAAGCCAAATTGAACTCAACTAAAGTCAAGTCAATTCAAATTGAACTCAAATTCAAATGGAACCCAAACTGAAAATTTAAACTCAAACTTGAGAATTCCACGTTCATTCATTTCCATTGGGTTTAAAATTACACAAAAAGATGAAATTACGATTGAGAATAATACATGTCCAAGCTAGCTAGCTAGGAAGTTCTAAAACAAGATGCTAAACTAATGCAAAAAATTTAAGCTAAGTTAAGCTAAGTTCCTAAGATACGGAAAACCAAAAGTTAAGCTAAGTTAACACAAATCGATTAAGAGCAAGACCGAAAGGCACATATGTACAAGAATGGACTTCAATAATAATCCAAAGAAATGCTTCATTTCAAAATTAATATTATCAAGAATGAAAAATAAACATCAAAGTAAACACTATGAACTACATAAATTTAACAGCACACTACCATGGTTCCCTCATGTTACCAATCGGCAGCGGCGCAAAAAATACTTGGTAGGTAAAAATTCTGTAAATGTGATTTTCCTACGTCTTAAACGCAAAGAAATGTAGTGCAAGTGCCTTTGGAGGCAGAGTGGCAAAATATTACACAGCACAGGTCGAACTAAAATTGTTTATCCTCTAAAATAATCTGCAAAGACAAACCACAAATTGACCAGAAGTGAATTGCGAATTCGAATAAGAAAATTAAGGTTTATACCTCTTGATTTTCGAGGGATAAAGTGAGTGTGTGTTATGCACTAAAGGTTTCTTAACTGATTTCGGGGAGGTAGCACAAAAATATAGGTTTGTTTAATGTCTTTACAACAAGATAGAGGTTTTAGCAGTGAAATCAAAATGAACTACAAGTAATGAGGTTTAAGGCACTAGGATTATCAAATCCACCACTAAATCATGTTATGGGATTCAACTAGATTGAATGCTTTGTTCCTGTGATAGACAAGGATAAGGTGTCAAATTTATCACCTATCTAAGGAGTTTCACCAAATGATAACTCAATTGTCAGCTAAGGTACTAACCTAGAGCACTAGTTGTCTAATTAAGCACAACTAGTCAAGAGAATTAGAAAATATCTCTAAGGCTTGAGCTGAAGCATAACCAATACAGTTTTAGCCTAACTACAATGCATACATGGCATTCATTGTGAGAGTAAAGCACTGGAAAGCTAGAATTGAGATTATCTTTAAAGTTTAAGCATTCAAAAGCAACTTCAAACACAGTTGAACCACAGAACAATAACTTAGGGTTTCATTGTAATCCTAGCAAAGTGATTTAGAACATATTAAACATAGCAAAACAATACTCAAATTGAAACTAAATTATCAACCCTAAAACATGCCCTCTCTCTCTTACATCAAAACATCAATTTATATCTCTCACAATTCACTCCAACTCGATTACACACAAACCCAAACCTGAATTCTCTGCCTTGTCTCGTCTCTGACCTCTGAATCGACCATGCAAGTTGTTGATGAAACCCTAGCTCTAGTTATCTCTAAATTAGCTTCTAGGGTTATGGGAGAAGCTAATAGAGAGGTAACTAAACCTAGAGAGGGGGTGAAGGCGGCTGCAGGCGCGGTTGGTGCGGCTGTTGTCAGGTAAGGTGATGGTGTGGAGGCTCTGCCATGGTATGGGTGAAGGAGGGGTTTTCTCTGATTCGATCGTGGGAGAAGAAAGAAGATGGAAGAAGAAATGGGTTTGCTCGACTGGGTATAGGTGATAGGGGGTTTTGCTGTGGAGCGGGCGCAGCGAGAAAACGATGCGAAGGTTGGAGCGAACGTAGGATGAAGATGCGCGAGATCTGAACGGCTCAGGAAGAATCAGGCAGATTTGGTGTTGAGCGGGAGCAAATGAGAAATGATGTGCAAGGTGGAGCGAGCGTTGGATGCAGTGGGTGAGATCTCGAACGGCTCGGGGGAACGGGTTCGGATCCGGGTCGTGGCTAGATCAAGCCCGTGTCTTGTAGATGAGTTGACTTGTTGGGTTGCAACTGTTGCGCGCGCGGGCTTTGGCTTTCTACTCCATAGACGCTTGTCTCCAATTCTTTGCTCTTTTGGCTCCTTCAATTTCTTCGAGATTTATTTACTACCTAAAAACACAAAATTAATTAGTACAAATATTTATTCTTGAAAACAAAGAAAATACAAAATTTGGGATAATATCTGATTTCTGAGCACAAAAGATGAGTTAAGTGTCAATAAATAGATGTAGAAATATGCGATATTTGGCACTCATCACCTGCTCAATTGTCTCCTAAGCCCCTCATTCGATCAGGAGAAAACGAACGCTCGTGATCGATACAAACCCTAATTAGGGTTTTGGCCGGCCGTGCTTCATGCATTGTTTTACACGCACGAATTGGGACAACCAAACATGGTTGGTCCTGATCGATTGTTTATGTATGTAGGCGGGCCCACGGTGTTTGTGTTAACATGTTCCGGGCCCTTTGAATCTACATCTACACCCTCCATCTATGCCTGCGAAGATGGATGGTTGAGATCGATTTGCGACACATGTAACGTGTCGTAACCCTAGTTTAGGGTTTCACGTCCATGTTGTTTTGGATGGACAAACTGGTAGCGTTGCTTCCCTCTTGGGGAGGCCGACCATGCGGGGCCCGCATTGAGTCGGTGGTGAATACTCCAATACCTGCTTAAGGGTTATGGATTCGATCTGGGCCATGCAATCATGCCGGTGAAGTTGGATGGTCATGATCGTTTCTGAGACTGATATGGTCAGTTCAGGTTCAAACATGCTCAATCGGGCTAGTATAACACACCGAGAGTTGTAGCATGTATGGGTATTTCGTACATGTTTTATTATTAATGTTTGGAGATTCGTGTTGCTCTGCTGAGAACAACACTCAGTCGTCATGCCGCACCGGTAATGAGTACAGGAAATACAAGGCTGGTCATGCATTAATTAATATTCGCAGTAAATTCACGGGGGTATATGGGATTGTTGCTACATGCTCCAACCTGGATGAATTTCGTGTATTTAATTCACAGAATGCTGGGATTGTTGTCACATGCTCTATTCTAGGTGAATTAGTAAGGTGAAGAAATATTCATCACTTATTAATGGCTTTATCTTTTGCAAGATGTTAGCGCATAATTTTGGCTTTTACAATTTCAGCCCTAAATGAAAATCCACCATCAACACCAATATAAATCACTTTTCACTATTAATATATATATATATTGTTACTTGACACTTTGATCACAATATGATGATCAAGTCTATTATACTAGAGTTTCATATATATATAACTTTGCATGTTATGTTTTCAATCTAAATCGAGTTGAAAGCTTACGAAATAGAAATGGAAACAAGTCAAGTCATGTATTACTGACCTCAAGTGGAAGGATGATGTCATCGTTGATGTCGATACGTCTTCGGAATCTTTAGGTCTTCAGGGTAATACTTGTATGTCTCAACATTTCTAGACTTCCTAGTCTAACCTAACGAAGTTGACTCTAGTAATCTAATCAAACAATTTATGATTTTGATAATAAAGTAGGACAACCAACCTTGACATACCAACGCTTGGTGGGTGGAACCAAGCAATGCTCTGAAAATCTCCCGCTTTGTCAATTTCAGTGACAAAACTCTAATACATATGGAGAAACATGAATTAAAAGATAAAAAATACTACATTACATAGCATTCTCTTAACTCATTCTTCATACGCTTGATTCCAAGTTTCAACATCACAATAACCTGCACAGATTCAAAAATAAATGTTGTTGTTGACGCATTTGAATAACAAAAGCTTTAAAGCTAGGTAGATATTCAATCCGAACATATTTGTTATTCCTCTTTTGTAGTACAAAATACTACACAACAAGATGATATGTTTCTCCCCCTTAGTCTATGGTTTACTATTTCATTAGATATATACTTTTCAGCACATATATCCTTTCTCAGTGGTTGTAAATCACCTGTATACTCCATATATTTCTCCCCCTTTTTGTCACAAAAATGACAAAGACATGAAAAAATAATACAAGAGCAAACCGAAAGGATCTTACAAGTTCATAAGAACCCATACAACCTCTAAGAGTTAAGCACGAAGGTCTAACATACCATTTTAGATAAGCAATACAAAAATCGAAAATACCTAAGTAATTTGTTTTAACACCTTATCAAGGAAACAATTGCCCGAAACAATTTTACCTTTGATTCGATAAGTCATAAAAAAATAAGAATTAATTCTGCTGGCATCATGATTCAATTATTCGTAATAATTGTACTTCATTTAGACAAGACAAATTAGGTTACTAGTTTTCTTATCAAGGATCCGATTGGACTTAACAATCGTACCTCGTTTTCATAAGCTTAAACTAAGATCAGAATTAAATTAGTTTTTTTTAACAAGAATCAATTGGATTGAAACAATTGAACCTCCTATTTAAGCAAAAAAAAAAAAAAACACAAACAAACAAACTTCATTTAGTTTTTCTTAACCGGAACCAATTGAAACAAAAACAATTGAACCGTACTTTTCATTAAGCAAAAGCAAGAACATGCAATTTAATAAGATTTTCTTAACATGAAAACGATTAACAAACATACATAAATCGTTACCTTACTTTTTGATATGACAAACTAAGATCTGAACCGATCAAGTATTCATATTAGGAAAGATTATCTGAATAATTCTTTCCTCGGTTTCCACAACTACTCTCCCCACAAAGATATGACGTTTAAGCACTAGCTCAATATAGAACTCTCCTCATGTGAGTTGTTATTCCCTGCAAGACAAAATAATAACAAACAAGATAACCTTTACCAGAGAAAGGTCGAAAAAGTCTTAGCTTTTACGTTGCCAATGTAATAAGCTAAAACCGAAACTCAAATGTATGCTATATACATTATGAAACATAAATTGATAATAGTATACTCGTGACTTCACACATGAGTTTAATCATATCTACATATGATCATTTGATAAAACATCCCACAAGGTTAGATCTGTAACCTGCTTATATCAAATAGTCACAACATCATAAGAGATACATAATGAGGTCGGAAATATTAGGGTTTGTGAAAACTGAAACAATATCTCATAAACCGAAAGCAAAGCAAAAGAAATACTCATTCAGATCAAGCAATGCAGTCATAACTATTAAAAGAATGACAGAAAGGATTTAAAATAAAAACTTAATCATTCTATTGATAGTTGAATAACTTTACACAAACATTGAAATAAATCAACAATTGATTAGTTTATTCACGAAAAACACAAAGTATAGCCTAAACCTTTAGAGTTTATTCAAAGTATAGCCTAAACACAAAGTATAGCCTAAACCTTTGTTGAGACATTGTTTCTTTTGATTCTCTGCTGCTCATAATGAAAGAAAGATGTCTATATATTCTGATTACAACTCTTGGGTTTGACAAAGTTATCCAACCTCTTCTTAGATTGCCTCCCTAATTTAGAGACAAATCGAGTTGATCTAAAGGCGCGTAGTCACGAGTATTCCTCAATTTAGAATTTTCTACTTTTGATTTCCTGATTTCATCATGACAACTATCAACATGATTAATAAGTTTAGATACACGTTTGTTTTCAGAATCAAGAGAGCGTTCAGATTTCATAAGCCTTTTATAGAGCTCTTCCTTGTCATTTAGATAGCATAAGCTTATTTTATTGACCAAAGTCATTATTCTTTTGATCTTAGATTCGGGACTGAATCTTCTTATCTTGCCAAAGAAGTTTTTGTAAAACACTCAGGGAGAAGAATTTTCATAGGTGATCTTTTTGACGACGGAAGCTTCATTACTAGTTACAAGAGACTTGAGAAAATCACTCTTATTTTGGGAGCACATATTTCTAAAGAAAAAAAATAAACAAACAAAATGGTTGGAATTTAATTCCGAGAAAAACTATTCTTCCTCTAATTTAATCGGATCTAATTTATTTACTCCGGTAATCCTTCTTTTTCTCTTGTCGGATTTCTCGGTATTTAAACTTTGAAGAGATGTTCTTGTTACTTTGTATTTTCTTATTTTGAATCTTAAACTGATCGCAACCTCGAATTTCTTGTGCACAAGGTTCCTTTCTCTTAAAAATTAAAGAAAAAAAAAATTCCAGAAAACAGTCATAGGCGTGTCATCATCTTATCAGCCTCTGTTGTTTGTATCCTACTTGGAATATGATTAAGTAAGTGGAGCAGAATAAGATATTAATACTAAAAGTATGATATCATCAAGTCCTAATTATTGGCGCTTTTCAGTGTACACTCATTCATCAAATATCCTGCATTTTCGTTACTTAAAACACATCATCAAACTCCAAAAAAGACACACAGAGAAGAGAATCAAGATGGGTTTCAGATTCTCTCATGTTCTTCAACTTTTTCTCATACTTTCTTTCTCCTTTTCAATCTTAGCTAATAATGAACAAGACCCAACAACAAAAATCATGGAAGATTTTTCAGGATACCCAATTCATGAACCCCAGTTTAGTACTTCAACTTCCTTCTCAGTTGATACCGAAAACTTACAGCGTCAGGTAAAAAAATATATCTTACTTTTGATATTGGGTGTTTTTGATTCATATTGTATTTATTATTCATATTGTATTGTATTATTTATGATCATTTAGAGACTTGGGTTTGGGTTTAATAGAGTGGGGAAAAGTATTCTTTTTTTCTTTTCAATTTAGTAGATTTTGGCTGTTAATTTGATGTTTAAAGGATGTAATTTTTTGGGGTTAAATTTTTCAAAAGATTGCGAATTTCAGTCTGGTTGGTGTGGTTTGAGTTTAAATGTGAAAATTGGTATGTTGTAAAAGCTCATATTAGTAGTGTGGATGAAGAAAATCTGCTGTCTTGGGCACTGAATGAGATAATTGATTCATATGGTTTATGTCCTGAGTAGATCGATGAGTTGTCGAGATACTCGGATACGCCTGCTCCATCAGTTACTAGAATTCTATACAGCGAGAAAGATGTATTAGCTCGGAGGTATGTCTCTGACTCAATCAGTACACTGACATGTTTAATAGAAAAAGTTTCCATTGGTATATATTGATATAACATTTAAGTTTTGAGACTAAAAACTGTAGGTATATGAGATATCTGTGGTGCATCGTCTTTTATTTGACTATCTACTAGGACTTACCATATTTGTATATGCACAATCATCATACCACCTGTTCTTCAGATCTCTGGTCAATGTGTATGTTTTTAATGTCTATAAGATTTTTGTGGGCAGGTTTATAAAGAGCATAATGGCATCATCTGGTCTCTCTGTTAGAGAAGACGCTGTTGGTAATATATTTGGGCGATGGTGAGTTTCAGTGGGTAGTGTTTTCTTCCTAGTTTTACTTTTGCGCTAGCTATAGGCACCTACATCTTCTCTAAAAACAATAATTGTGTCTATAGAAGTAAATAGACACAATTATTGAGTTGATTGATGAAAATAGGATTTATAATAACACCGAGGTTAACACGTAGACTTTACGTTTCCTCTCTTTTTATATTTATACAAGAGAAACTCAGTTTTTTCTATCTCGAAGTAAGTCTTTTTGTAAAGCTTATAATCCGACATCTTTGCAGGAATGGCCATGAACCTGAGTTGACTGCTGTTGCAACAGGTTCTCACATTGATGCTATTCCATACTCTGGAAAGTATGATGGAGTTGTTGGGGTGTTGGGAGCAATAGAGGCAATTAATGTTTTGAGAAGGTACAGGACCTGGCTGGGTTAGTAAATTGTCTATAACACAGTAATGAGCTTCGCCTGTCTCAAATTGTAAAGATTTCTTTATTATGAAAATCCCAAAGAATCAAATATGTAAGAGCGACTTCTTATCCATAGTGTTTTTCTCACGAATCCTTTACAGGTCTGACTTCAAGCCTAAAAGGTCTCTAGAAGTGATAATGTTCACATCAGAGGAGCCCACACGTTTTGGGATAAGCTGTTTGGGAAGGTTAGAACTAAGATTTTTACGGGCTATAAAGTATATCAGTCCTAATCTTACATTTGGTTATTAAAATGTAATCTTTTAGCTTTTGCATTACTGCATCTTTGCTGAGATTTATTTAGCTCAATTAAGACATCTGATACGTGGTAAAAAATGTGCAGCCGCTTATTGGCAGGGAATGATGCACTTGCTAATGCTCTTAAAGGGACCGTTGATGGTCAAAGCATATCATTTTTTGATGCTGCGAGATCTGCAGGCTATGCAACAGATCAAGATGACTTAAGCAGTGTGTTCCTGAAGAAAGGAAGCTATTCAGCTTTTATTGAGTTGCACATTGAGCAAGGCCCATTGCTAGAAGAAGAAGGTATAACTATTTTACTAATACTTGTATATATATATATGTTTGTGTGTTTGTGTGTGTGTGTGTGTGTGTGTTTGTGCTAATAACCATTTTGATGGGTTCACCTACAACTCCAGGTATACCAATAGGCGTTGTAACTGCTATTGCAGCGCCAGCAAGTATAAAGGTGGATTTTGAAGGAAATGGAGGTCATGCGGGAGCTGTTCTGATGCCTTACAGGTAATAATAACATCTATGTTAACGGAGTCTATTTTTTACTCTTTTTTTGCATAAGCTAAAAAGGACTTGCTGAAACATACCGAAAGGTTTGCTGAGAAAAATTAAGAGAAAACTAGCCAAAAACCAAGACAAGAATCTCAGTGGGGAACTAGTTGTTGGTTGATAAAGTATTCATTAGACTTACACCTCTGGAGTAAACCTATTTCTGGGTGTTTTACAGTTCCTAATTATATAAATGAAATTATCATTCTTGCTGCATCATGATGGGCAGAAATGACGCAGGATTGGCAGCTGCGGAGTTGGCACTTACTGTTGAGAAACATGTATTAGAATCTGGATCCATTGATACTGTTGGTACTGTAGGTATGTTTCACCTTTTATGTGTCTATCAAATATCAATTGAAGTTTCCATTTTTCATATTGTAGCTAGGCTTCCTGTTGATAGCCTTTAATCTCCTGCTTCAAATGCTTGAGAGAGGATCCCTGACTGCCCAAGAGCTTTCTTTTTCTTTGAAAAACTAAATATTTCAGCATTTTGACGTCTCTAATTAGTAACTTCTTGACAGCTTTTTAAGGATACCTAATTTTCATTTTGGTGCTTTTAACCTGATAAATTGTACCTTAATCTGCAAGGCATTTTGGAGCTGCATCCAGGGGCAATCAATAGCATCCCGAGCAAGTCTCACTTAGAAATTGGTATTCTTCTAACTCTGGTTGATAAGTACAATAATGAGTTTATTCTCTCCTTTATCCATTTCTTGGTTATTATTGTTAGTTAGACTAATGAAAAGGGACGAAAACAGACAGGGAACAAGGACAGTTTATGTGGTCAATAATCAACTGACCCCCACTAACCCATAGATCAGAACTCTCCCATGCCTCAAAACAGCATTTAATAAGATGTTGCTTACTAGAGAGCTCTTTACTCATCCTGGCAGATACACGAGACATTGATGAAAAGCGGAGGAACAATGTAATCGAAAAAATTCATCAATCTGCTATTACGATAGCTAAGAACCGAAATGTCACACTATCAGAATTTAAAATTGTCAATCAGGATCCACCAGCATTATCAGGTGCATCAATCGTTAAGGCCATGGAAGCCGCATCTAAAGAACTCAACCTCGTCCACAAGTTGATGATTAGCCGAGCATACCATGATTCATTATTCATGGCCAGGTAAAGGAAATTTTGTTTTTAAATCTTCTCGGCTCTAGTAAATTATTGGATTTTCATTAACGATTTTAACACACTGTTAATCTTGTAATGGTGTATATTCACAGAGTATCTCCAATGGGCATGATCTTCATTCCATGTTATAAAGGTTTGTGTTTTATACCATTCTTCCAAAAACCTTAGAACCCGTGGCAAAAGGAATTTACATGTTAATCATGTGCTTTTAAAACGCGAAAGAAAAACTTCCTAGCTTTTCGGCTGCTCTAGAAAGATAACATTTTCTCAGTCTTATGACTCTTATCCTTATTATCCTTTACAGGATAAAAAATGTGAAGGTAACAAACCTAGCTATAGTCACTGCAACTGCAAATCCTAGTTGTAGTCTTAACTTGTATTTTTGTGAGCTTTGCAGGTTATAGCCACAAGCCTGAAGAATTTTCGACGACTGGCGATATTGCAAATGGCGTCAAAGTATTAGCATTAACTCTAGCCAAGTTGTCCCTAGCCTGATGTAATTACTCGGTAATTTCAACTCTATGACAGCTTCTTAAAGGTGGTTTCGTTCTTTGCTAAATATGTGAAAATGTTGGATGTATGAAATTGAAGGTTACAATGAATAATATTTTGACCCCCAACGATGTCCTACATTTCCGACAGATAGTAAAACTATCAAATAAAAATAGATGTATGGTGAACAAACATATATAGGAATAAAGGATTCGTCACACTTTCAGTTTACATTACTAGAGAGTTTCAGCATGAGACCAGCAACACAAAAGTCTCATAAACCAGACCTCCATAGGAAAATGAAAAGACACAAACCGAAATAAATAAAACTTATACCCGTATATTCGACCCAAGTGATTCAACAAAAAAAAAAAAAAAAATGAGATGCAAGTGATTCAACGACATCCAAGAAAGAAATGAGATGCAAATGTCTCCATATAACTTTAGTGATTCGACATCCAAGAAAGAAATGAAATGCAAATGTCTCCATAGAGCTTTAGTGATTCGACATCCAAGAAAGAAATGAGGTGCAAATGTCTCCATAAAAGTTTTCCCCGCAGCTACCCCTTAACATCTAGGAGGACAAATGTTGTAGATATAGCATCGTTCATCGTTCGCCCTAATTAACTGCAACAACACGAAATTTGTCGTAGACAAATGTTATGCTTCTGCAGCTATTGCAAGGAACCACGATGGAATTTGTTGCGGGATGAGAACAAGATTGGGAGTCTCAGATACCCCAATAGTGGCAGAAGCTGATGGTTTCGCATTAGCGGTTGAACTTGCTATCTGGCGCGGCTTTGATTCAGTAATCATCAAGGGAGATTGTCAAGTAGTGGTGAACATCCTCAATGGCACAGCTCGCTCTCCCCCCTGGAGAATTTGGAGATTCATTGACAGCATCAAGTCTCTAGCCATATCTGTTAACAGAGTGCCAGTTCAATTTCGTCCCCAAAAGTGCTAACAATACGGCTCACACCCTTGATGCACATGCTTTATCAAATAATGTCCAAGCTGAATGGACACCAGATCAAATTCCTGGAGATCTCATCTCCAAGCTAGGAATTATCAAACAATGTCCAAGCAGAATGGACTTAGCCTGGCTAAGTCCTATGAGCTAGATTAGCTGGAAAAGTGTTGCAGTTCAAAAAAAAGTGTTGTCTATTTGTTAACACTAGTTCTCTCTCCTAGCATTTGCTCGCACTTGAACTAGCAGCGAGATAGTAGCGCTGAATGGTTCAGCGACACAAGAATCACCTTTTTGCTGAATGATTTAGTGCTGGGAGATTTATTTTTTGATATGACGACTGAGATTGGTTGCGCTGAACCAAACAGCGCTGGGTGCTGATGTGGACTGCTAATCTAGCTGCTAGATTAGCACTGCCATAGGACTTAAGAGGTTATCCTAGCTGACGTGGACTGCTAATCTAGCTGCTAGATTAGCACATCATAGGACTTAGCTTAATGGTCTTTTTGTTTCTCCCTGTTGTTTACCAAAAAAAAAAAAAAAAGTAAAATAAAATAAAATAATGCAACAACATAAAACATACGCTCCTTTGTTAAACTGCACTCAGACGTCAGAATAGTATATGACCAACTCACTCACGCAAGGGGACGTATATGACATCAGAATAGTATCTACCTACTCTCTAAGAGCAACTGCAGTGGGACGAGTAAAACTAAGGACTAAAAACCAAAAAAAAGTTAAAGATATGGTTTTAGTCCGTGGTGAGACACTACGATGGAGGAGTAAATTTGGTGGAGCGGAGTTAGAATGGTTCGTATGATATGGGGCGTAGTTGTTAAGTGCGTTTGGGTTGGACGCAACTTTAAGTTACGCCTGATGTTGGGCGGTGTTTAAATTTGCGTTTGGTGTGGAACGTAATCCAGAACTACGCCTGACGGGGCGCAAATACAAAATACGCCTGAATGGGACGCAAATACTACAATTCGCCTGATGGGGCGCAACTTGGAACTACGCCTGATGGGGCGTAACTTGGGACTGCGCCTGATGGGGCGCAACTTAGTGACTCCGCCTGATGGGGCACAACTTATATAGAGATGCTTCTGGAACTTGATTGGCTTGTTCTGTTTCATACGGATCGATAATATTAACCGTTGATTATAGTTAAAACTTATAGGTAATGGAGGCTCAGATTGGCTTTATAAAACGGTGTTGGTAGAGTGACTAGAGTCTGATTCGTTCACTTTGTCTCATACGGATCCCTTATGTGGCAAGTCTTGGACGGTGAAGGATGGGGCGTAGATATAAATTGCGCCCCATGTAGTAACAGGCGGTACTTATAAATGCGCCCCATGCATTCAACAGGCTACTTATAATTGCGCCCCATGCATTCAACAGGCGTTACTTATAATTGCGCCCAGCATTCAACAGGCGGTACTAGTAATTGCGCCTGACTACAGGCGGACTTTAAAATCACGCCCGGTCAGACGTAACTTGTGACTACGCTTGAATGATGCGCAATATTATGGTGCCGCTTGGTAGCAGGCGCAAATGTTAATTACGTCCCACCGGGCGGAGTCTAAAGTTGCGTTTCAATCGGGCGTACATTAAATTTACGTCTCATTAACAAACGCAAATTACGGCTACGCCCCAATCAGGCGTAGTGTCAAATTACGCCAGACTATAACTAAACCAAAGACCAAATTTGGTTTGGTTTTTAGTTTTAGTCTAGGATTTAGTCTTTACTCCACTCGATAGTGTCTGTGTTTTCGACCAAATTTTTAGTTTTGGTCGATGACTGTGGATGCTCTAAACGATTCTAACGTCAACTACCTGTAGGTATTAGGTACCGTGTATAATGTTTGTTTGATAAACGTTAATGAAAAAAATTATAAATAAAGATTAGGGAGGGTTTTAACTAAATCTCCAATTAAATGGGTGTTAAGGCATTATCAAAAGAGTTAAAAAGAATTAATCAAGCTGGGCCTTGTTAACATTAATTACTCATCTGTAATGATATGGTGTTATGCCTTAATCAATCAATACTCAATCAGGATAAGAACTATTGGGTTCATCATATCTTGTAGTATAATTCTACAATTCCAATAATTCATTTATTTGAGCTGACAGATGATTAACCTAATTTCTCCTAACCCAACCATAATTAGTACTACTTTCAATCCTAAATAAAGGCTAAAACTATCAATGTCGACAGTATATCACTAGTGCGATGTGGCTCAGTGAGCTTCATAGAACATTCGGGTCGTATTACTTTATATTTTGTGTATCGAAAATGAGAAAAGCATGAACGAAAGGACATATATTGGCAAGTAGAAGTTGGGTGATTCTGCCCAGACCGTGTGTGCAAACCACACCAAAACCATATTTAGATTTTGTCTCACTCTGTGAGAGCTTTTTTGGACGGTTTGTACATCTTTTTCGGTAGAAGTTATCATTCACAACGCTGTCGGACCCTCTTAGATGAACTTCCTCATGCGGTTTGTATTTACCCATGCGGAACAAAACTGACAATAAAATTGCATATAGTGAAAACTACAGTCACACCCATTTTTCAGATTTCTCCCACTGTCAAACCCACCGACAAAAAACTTCAGGCGCGCACCCATTTCCTCGGCGAAAATTTCTCCCACACCCAGAATTTCTAAAATTGTTTCTTCGCTTATTCTTCCTCGTTTTTCTTTCATTACTTCTTTTATTCTTCTTTCCTAATATTTTTTTTTTTTTTTTTTGGATTTGAAATTAATCAGAGAAGAAATGGGTTTTGGCTAGGGTTTTGCTATGGTAATCGAATTGAGAAATTGGAGTTCAAGAAGGAATCTGAGAAGGGGATCTGAACCGAGAGAAGTTTTGGCTCGAATATGACATGGGTTTCTGGTGGTTGCTGCTATTATGAAGAAATGGAAGAATTAAACAGGGTTTTGATTGCTGGAAATACATGGAATTGTAGCTGTTACGAAGGAGAAAGTGAAGCAAAGAATGAATGGGTTGAGATGTTATTGAGCAATTGAAATGGATTTAAATGGTTTGGTTGGTTTAATGGTTGCAGCTGATCATATGGAAGGTAAAAGTGGTACTGTGAATGATTCAGAAGGTCAGAGTTGATGTTTGTGCTGATTAAGGTGGTTGAGAAGATGGATCTGGAGCTAAGATGTGATGCTGGCAATTGAAGCTACAGATTGTGTTGGAATGTTGATAGTCATGGGTTGTGTGTGAATTTAATGATTGCAGGAAGAACAGGTGATTGTATGGGTATGAATCGTGTTGGATTGACAGAGAAAGAATGTGTATGAATGCAATTGCAGGTCATGATGCTGGTGGTTGCAATGATTTGCAGGAGGACTGGAGATTCAAAGCAAGATATAGCAGCTACACTGAGAACTGAAGCAGTGATGAAAAGTGGAGATGGAGTTGTGGCTTGAGATGGTTGCTATGATGAACTCATGGGTTTGTAGGAAGGCAGTGATGGCAAGAGTGGCTGTGAGATGAGATTGAGGCATGAAAGAGCAACAGATGGATCAGGCAGTTGGGGTTTATTTTGTGCCAGAGAGTAAGCAAATAAGGAGGAGCAACTGATGCCTTCGATTTCTGTGAAAGAATTAGAGGTTATACTGGATGGAGTCGGAATGCAGCTACATGTGAAGATGCAACATGGACTTGAACTGTGCAGGGATGAGCTGAAGATAATGTTGCTGCTGTGTGAGATGAGAACAAAAATGGGAGGAAGTATTGGCAAAGGAAGTTGAGCTCGAGTCAATGGAAACGGGAATGTGGTTTACAAAACTAAGGTTGTGACTGGTGGGATGTTAATGGTTTTTCAAGGAAATAATGTTGGAGCTGAGAAGATAGTTATTGCAAGAAGAAGTTACAGGAAATGAATTTGTTGTCGGGAATGATTGTATGACTGTTGTGCAATACAGGGAAAGAGAAGCACGGATTACTATTGTGCAATACGGGGAAAGAGAAGCACATAATATGTTATGCACTTATAAAAATAGCAATATAATATGTTACGCATTTATAAAAATGGATGCATAACCTATTATGCATCTACAAAATTTGTTGCATAACTTGTTATGCAGCAACTTTTTTGTCACTATTAAAACCAACAAAAACAAAGACTGCATAACTTGTCATGCACCTACAATAATATCTGCATAACATGTTATGCATTCGCGAAAATAGATGCATAACCTGTTATGCATCTGAAAATACGACTGCATAATGCATTATGCATCGAGAAAATTGTTGCACAATCTTTTATGCATCGAGAAAATAGATGCATTATGCATCTATTTTTTATGTACGCACTAATACAATGGCTACATAACTTGTTATAGATGCATAACTTTGTTACGCAGTGGAGAAAATGGTTGCATAATTACTTATGTGTTTGCAGAATGTGTTATGCATCTTTTTTGGTGGATGTACAATGGTTATGTATCAAGTTTTCGAAAATTTTGCCTAAAATGATGATCACCTCCGATTTTTTCGTGAAAAACAAAAATTTGATATTCTTGTTTGTACTTGTTGCGTATCTCTCTTTAAAAGATTTCCAACGATATAAAATTTGTAAAATTCCAAGGCGCAGTTTTTTAGATATGTTATATCCAAGTTTGCTTTACAATTATACCCCTGAAAAAATAGTATGAATAACGAGTTATGTAGCGATTCTTAATAATTTCGGATAATTTTGGGTGTCACGGTACCTAAAATTAATTGTGGGCTTGACAATGAAAATATTATTTCCTTTGGGTCTGTGCCTAAGTTTCTCTTGCATATATACTAGCTATATGGAGCTAGAATCTCTTCCCTTCCTAATTTCTAATATATAGCCCACGAGGAAACATAATGTACTCTATCGTCTTTGACCAGGAAAACGTCCTACTAATTATTTCATAAAAAAAATACATGGGGAACACCTACTAGTTAACATAAATCTGACATGGTAGTGAGACTATGTTTTGTTCGGTTTTATTTGGAATCCTATTACAGAGGCTCCAAGATTTTGGTTTTGAGGGCTCACAAAATAACAAAAAAATCGGCTCATCAAATAGTAATTTCCAAAACCCCTTATAATTAATATTAATGATAGGTTAACCAATTAAGCATGATTAGCGATAAGACTATTAATAAGATTAGACTAATCATTTGATTTATAGTTAATATTTGAAAATCAAAAATTCGGATAACTTTTTTTTTGAAAATTGAAATTACGGTTAGGAAACCTAACTGACCGTATATAAAAATATACGGTTGCGAGTTCATATTTTCCTAATCGTAGAAAATTTATACGGTGAGGAAATCAATGTTTCCCAACCGTATTCAGTTCTGGAACTTATTTTTTAATCTCTAATTTAATCAAATCTAACCCATTCATAGGATCAAAAGCAATAAAAAAGGGTTGGGTTTTCGATTCTTACCCAATTAAAATTATTACTGTAGAATCGACGTTTAATCGTTGTTGAAGAAACAAAAAATGGAAGAAGAGGAAGAAGAAGCGATGGAGAAGAAGAAGAGAGGAATTTTGGTTATCGAAAGGTATTTTTGTATTTTTGATAATAAATTAGGTCACCCCTCATTCATATTTAGGATAGTTGAATCCATAGTAGCCTTTAAAACCAAATCCTCGGAGCCCCTGTTATAATAGGTTTCTTTATTAGTTCACATTTGGGGAAAGAAGAAACTCTTAAGGTGAAAGCATTTCATGGCATGTTTGAGTCTCACTTGTTTTAACCAAAACAAATAAAGACGGTTTTTGTGCAGCAAGTGAAGAATATTTGAGCGGAAAAAACTTGTTTGAAAATCGACGGCTAAAAGAAGGAAAAAAGGGCAACTGACTAACATCATTTGAAAAATTGTCATTGTCCTTTAAAGTAACACCGCATGAATTGGATGTTAACGCCGTTTAGGTTTAAATCACGAGCTTATTGCCAGAAAATTTAAATCAAAGTTTCTTATAGTTGTTATTATATGACACTCTTAGATGGACAAGGTCGGATAAGATTTGTGTCATTTTATCCGGCAAACTCAAACGACAATGAATTTAGGTCTAATATTTTAATGATATGTTCCTATTATAAGACTTTATATTCCTACCAAAAATGAATCCAATTCGAGATAACAAACCTGACCATCTACCGATCTTAATTTTAACCGTTAATTTTGAACGGTTGATATTCAAAGGGGTAGATGATGGTTTTATACATCTCGAATTGTGCTCATTTTTTGTAGGAATGTAGAGTCTTATAAGAAGAATATATCATCAAAATATTAGACTTAAATTCATTATCGTTTGGGTTTTGCGGAAAAAATGGTGCAAATCTTGTCCGACCTTATCCATCTAAGAGTGTCTATGGATCCTCCCTCTTTCTTATAGTTGTTATAATCTTTATCATATCATCATTATAATGATTGAACATTATGCATATGGTATAAATTTAATATATTAGGTGGATGTGAGCATCTAATTAGCTTGCTTTTAGCCTTTTAGGGTTGTATCTAATTGACTTATTGACTTCCATCTCTGCATATGTTATTTCAATTGGGATTCGAGGGTTTCTACTTTTTATTCTTTTAAGTATATCTACTTACTTAATGAAGTCTAAGTTTGAAATATGAAACTTTATACTTCCTCTGTCTTACTATTAGATGACCTAGTTGAAGTTTGCACAATTCTTAAGGCAAGGAATGGGAAGGAGTACTTTTAAGTATTTTTTTTTACAATTATACCCTTATGGATAGTAATTTGTAAAATTTAGAAATGATTTATCTAACTCAAAACATATATCCATTTCTTATACTAACGGATTTTCCCTTATTTAATGAAATAGGTAAACTTTGTATTTTTCCAAAAGTTTCAAAACCTATATATGAATAATTTTTGTATTTTTAAAACACCTACAATTTTTAACGGGTATAAACATGGATATCAAATTATATACATTTTTTTTATTTCTTACTTTAAATATTCTTATATTTTATTTTCAAACTATTGTATAATTAATCAAAATGATAATTTTAGAAATATTTTTCCCTAATATTTAATTTAATAGAAAAAAATTAATTATTTTTAACCCCAATAAAATTGAATAAAACATTTTTACTAATGGTGGGATTGTTTTTTTAATCAAAATTTTAAACTAAGTAGGTCATCTAATAATGGGACAAAGGGAGTAATTAATAAACAAAAAAGACAATTCCGTCTCACGAAAGAAAGAACCCTTTGTTGTATACAGTTGTGGCCTTGTGGGGGAAGTTTATTTTTTTAGTTTATTTTCATATGGTAGTGCATGTAGTAGGTGGATCAACTATTGCTCACCTTTATCATTTTCAACCCTAATTCGTTCAAATCCCATGAAAGATCAACCAAATATAAGCTTCGGCGAAATACGAGCAACAACGATGTTCTTTTCTTGCAAATTGCTTCTGTTTAGTGGGTTTGTTGATCGTATAATAAATAATAACTAAATTATCATGGCAACTATATTCTAACATGTATAATCTTGGGACCAACAAAATAATTTATTTAGGGGGATTATTTATTTATGGGGAACCTTTTTTGTAGCCCATTTCATTTTATTTTTATATATGAAACCACCATTAAATTTCTATATACGAAGAACCCATATTCTTTTATAAGTATGAGTCAATTACATAAATAACCTTTTAATGAGGAAATTAATTAGGTAATGCTTTAATATAAAAACAGTTGTAACAAATTCTTCCCTAAATAATTCCTTTTGACTTTAATTCCTTCCTTATATATCTCCCAAATTAAACGACGTTCGTTTTCTTCTCTCCTGAAAAAACTCGTCTAAATAACTGATTTTACCCGTTTATTTGTTCGTGCTCATAATTAATTTTTATTACAACCAACCAAACAAACTCAATTATCACCATGGAGTTTTAGGAAATTTCCAATTTTCACAAGGGGAAGTTTGGTGAACTTTTTGTTTTCACACATAAATATTTGGTGAAAATTCTAGTTTTCAATGAAAACTTTAATTTTAATTCTCAATAATGTAGTGCGGTTGGTGAAAATTATAATTCTTAATAAAAATTCTAATTTTCATCAATTGATAATCACAATTATCACGTTTAGCTATCGGTGTGACTCGTAGTTTTCATGTATAATCACAATTAGGAGTCCACCAGCTTTTAATCTCATGGCCTGTGGCATATCATTCCTAATTTCTTGCGAGCTCATAATTGTGTTCATTCCTAATTCCTTGCAAGTATATTAGGCATGAAAACTAGGGCAAGCACGGGACCCGCAGTAGATATTGTTAATGCATATACGTGGCAAATCTTAATTATCCTCCTCATCCAACCCTAACTAATAGGTGAGTAGCAAACTGTAAAATGCATGCAAATATAAGTAAGGTCCGCATATCAAGCCAACAGTTATGCCCATAATTGTTTTCACGGTAGATTAGCGACTCATTTATTTTGCTATTCTCTGTAAGAGATAAAGGTTAATTTAGTCATGCAGAATCTAAAATCCATCTAAAACTTATAATCTTAGCCGTACATCTTATCTTTTGGGCTAGACATATAAGTCATCTTATTGATGGGCTTATGGAAGAGAGAGGATTCAAACTTGGGTTTGTCAGAAATTTCCACATTTATTTATTAATATATGAATACGTATATTTGTTAAGTAAGTTATCAAAACTAGAAAAGATTTTTCTTTTCTAGTAAAGATGGACAAAAAAATAATAATAATAATAATAATAATAAATAAAAAATGTACCCATTTATTTTGAACCTATTTTGAGATGAATTTGAACCTCACATTTTACCAAATATATGAATAATTTTATTAAAAAAAAAATATGTATCATTTTAAAAAGTTCTATTCCGCGTAAATATTTTTAGTATTTGTACGGTTATGTGCATAAATAGTTAGAACTTTTGAAAATAATACAAATCACAAACTTAGATATTCTTTTGGAGAGCGAATGATTATACCTCATATACTCATGATTTATAAAGGGGGATACCAGTCCTACTAAGTGCTGATACCGTTTCATATATGACAAAAGAATCCCATCGATCCTGGCCGTTGGATCGATGAAATAGTATCAACACTTAGTAAGACTGGTATCCCCCTTTATAAATTGACACTTTGATCACCGATGACTAAGTCTATTATACTAGAGTTCCATATATATAACTTTGCATGTTATGTTTTCAATCAGAAACGACTTGAAAGCTTACGATATATAAATGAAAGCAAGTCAAGTCATGTATTACTAACCTCAAGTGGAAGAAAGATGTCATCGTTAATTTCGATACGTCTTCGGAATCTTTAAGTCTTCAGATTAATACTTGTATGTCTCAACATATCTAGACTTCCTAGTATAACCTTGTTAGAGCATTGCTCGGTCGAACTCACAAGTGTTGCTATCTGAAGCTTGTTGTCAAATTTAGTTGATCAAAATTATATCTCGATTTCTAATCTACATTTAGTCAAGTCTCAGATTAGGATAGAAGTGTGTAGTTGAGTACCATACATCACTGCATTCTACCGTTTGAAGGCGAAGATCAACCGAAGCTTTTGGAGAACTTCATCAACAAAAGGTAAGTGAAGACTGAACCACCTATTACTCAAGTTTTCACCTTTCTATCTATGAAATTATGTCGCATGACTAAAGTGGACTTTACATGCACAACAAAAATTTCGATTCAAGTTTATCTTGTTAATTATTCTCGAAATATATTGACTAAGCTTAAGAACATTTGTTTAAAACTTGATGAATTTGGTTAAGAAAAATTAATTATTTATGACCTAAATTGTGACTCAAGTTAATCATTTGAAAATAGCCTGGAACAGTGATATGTGTCATTGATATTATTCGGGAATGTTTCAAATTGATTATTAGAGAGATATAGAACTACTGTAGATATCGATACAGGACAATACACGTACCAACTTATATACTGGCACAACTTTTATAGGTCCCAGTAGACGTGCCGGCGTAGCTATAGTTCGACAACAAATTTCGGTACACATACCGAGTATGCAAACCTTAAAAACTTGTTCACTCGTGAACTCAGAATGGTACACATATTTAGTATGCATACGAAAAAAGTTTTGTGGCTCCTAAACTTGTTTTGTCTTAAGGGTATACAAACCCGATACATGTATCATGACAAAATATACACGTACTTACTCAGCCGAATATTTTCAGATGCATCGAATTATTTCTATGAGATAATCGACATTTGAACAACTCTCTAAAAAACACATCTAGACATATTTGATCACATTATAACCTATGGTTGTGACTCAAGATTAAAGTCTTAAAATGTTATATGAAAATGGTTAAGCTTACAGTTAGTCTGGCTGTTTCGGCTAACCTTTCATGAACAAGTCATTATACACGGTTCGGTTATGGTTCATCCTAACGAGAGTGTATATTTTATTGTGTTAATCTCAAATCAAAGATTCATCTAACGGTGGATATTGATTTCTTGATTCCAAAGCTACCTTAGCTTAAATATATAGCAACCTTTGATTTTGAAAGTCTATATAAGGAGAACCTCAAGCAACTGGGATCTTTTGAATCCCCGACACTTTTCTTGTGTGTCCTAGTTGTAAACTAGAGTCGTCCTCTCCTTTAAACCTTTTTAGGTTTGGCGACTAAAAAGACTTCACTTAGGGATTCGTGAACCCAGGTCCGACTATCTTTATCTTGATAGTTCGTGTATCTTGATTTTGCTACTGATTTTTGAGTCTCACTCCGATCAGGCAATATAGATAGAAATCACAAAGTTTCTTCGTCTCAAACTTTGTCATTCCACAAGTATATTCCTATATAACGTTTCTTTATTGAAATCGGAGTAGGTTTTACTTGTCAGGTGAATAATAATCTAGGTTGCTCTTCGGGAGTCGTAAGTACCGCATTTTGAGGTTTGCTAGACTTTGTCTATTGCAATCGATTTCCTATCTCAGCTTGGTCTTTGATCAGAACGGAAATCACATATAGGCTTATCCGTGGGAGGCAGATTGATTTAAAGTCTTCAATTGAGTTGAAGCAACTCTTAGGATGTAAAGGATGTCAGCTAAGGGAATCAATTGCACAGAGTCTTGCGAGATTCAAGAGGCGTAAGGAGCGCGACTTTAACTGAATCGATGTGACGGTGGATTCGGTCTCAACTACATTCCAGTCCAAAGTTTTGATAATATGTTAGACTATGTAGCGGCTTAATTTTCAAATCTGGACAAGGTCTCGGGGTTTTTTCTGCAATTGTGGTTTCCTTGTTAACAAAATTTCTGGTGTTTGTGTTAATTCTTTTTCAGCATTTTATGGCTTATCTTTATAATTGAAATATCACAGGTTGTACGTAAATCAATCAAAGTAGATAAGTCCATCATAATTGTTGGATACGACTTGATTGATATTGGATATTGATATTTGGAATCGTCCAAGTATTCTCACGGTATAATCAGGTTCATGGACTTATCTCCGTTTACATATTGATTGTGAGAGAAAGATATATAAACTCTTCATATAATTCCTGATTGAGATTCATTAAGTTGGAACTCTCGAAATTGTATTTGAGTTTAGTCCATATAGGTTTCCTAAGAAGAAGTTGGTGGTGTATTTTAGTACCCCCACATTATCAATTGATATCAGAGCAGGAAAACACGTGAAAGACCTAATAAGTCTGTGTTTGAAGCAATCCGACTATATGGACATGGACGAAATATCTGATAAACGTACCACCAGGTTGGAAAACACTGTTGCTATGGATTCTATAAAAGAGTCTGAGTTTTCAAACTCTCATATAAATGAATACTCTGTTCCCATAAAACATTTGAATATTTATGAGTGTTATTCCTATTTTCTTACTGGTGAGTCTGACTCAGAAGTAGAACGGGAAACAGCCAAAGAAAGTACTGATATTTTAGAACATATAGGATTTCAGTCTTCTGGGGTCAATCGGCTTTACACAAAGTCAATACTCTCATTGGTATGATTCTTGAACGCGATTCGAGAACAAGGATTCTTCTTTAAGAACAAGTCGAAGTGAATTTGAAAATTATTTCGCTCGTGGCTAAACTCGAAGATAATGCCTCGGAAATCGTACGATTGTTGAGTAAGAATACTACTCCATATTGCGATAGTGAATCCAAAGAATCTATCATGATTATAGCTTCTGAAAAGGCCGATGAGTTAGAAAGGTAAGAACACTTGTTGTTCATGATAAGCTAACAAAATTGCACTCATAAACTGATAAACAAAGTACTACTACTTTGAAAGAAGAAGAATAATTAAATATCTCTGACCAAGAAAAAAATGTGTCTCTAAGGAGGAAGAGTGCTTCACAAGACGAGTTGATAAGACTACTTATTTTGATTTCGTTGAAACTTAGAAAGTGTGCTTTAATTGCCACACTAAAGGACATGTTCAAAAAAAAAAAAGGGTGCAAACTGAGGTTGGAAAACTATCAATTTGGCCGTCTCCAAAACACCTTATATTTAATTCTGAAAGGTGTGACTGATATTCGGATATCTAAACCTCTTGGGGTGAAAACATGTTCAGGAAAATTTGCTTTTAGGAATGTCAGTTCTGCTTGGTCCACGAATATTCGAACAAGTCAAAATGGTAGTATGCAAAATCGGTTAAAGAAGAACTCAGAAAATCTGTCACAAATATGGGTTCGTAAGGATACTCATACGCCTCCTTAGAAAATTTGTGTATTCATCAATGAAATGATCCAACAAGCTAACATGAATTTGATCATTACGGGATATAAAGACCTTATTGACAAACTGTCATCCTCTTCCATACAATCAGGTAAGGATTCCAATCTTGTCTCTTTCCATGATGACAATAAATTCTATGATCACTTTTCATGTCCAAAAAGAATATTCTCAGCAAAAGGAAGAGGTAAAAACAAGGGCAAACAACAACATAATTCCTCTGGTGAGTGTATGACTCACCCTTGTGCAAGTTAGTCACAAGTCTTGAAACCTTATCCATAAAAATCCCGCTGGATAAGGATTGATGTGTAACAGGTGTACTAGTTATCTCAAATAGTATTGTGGGTGATGAGCTATAATATTTTTTGCAACTTTTACGTATTTCTATGATTAATTCGATCAGATAAGATTGCTAAGATTTTATGTTGAGCCAAGCTCCTAAAAGGATAAGCATTCTTTGCAAATTTGTTTTCATGAATATTAATCTTGTGCTTTAAACTTGAATTTCGTTTATTGAGCTAAAAATATATTAATGATCAAGAAGAAACACATATACATCATAGAAAAAGGTAGAAAAATTGCAGTTATATATTTTGTGCTCTTAAAAGGTATTTATTATCTCGAAAAAGTCTTAGCTTGAAAAATACTATAGGGACATTGGTTTGCATACCCTAAGACACTCGTTTTGAGTTTCTGTCCAAAAACCCTATTTTCTAGGAAAAATCACGAACCAACCCTTTCTTCCAGAAAATACCCTTTGTAATCTTGTTTATATACCTTAACTTGTGTTGAGAAATTCTCACTCCAAGGAGTTCCGCAACCAAGCATGTCTTCTATGTCACGAACCTTTGAAAGCATGGAAGAAACTATTAACTATTGTGGTGGTATTGAAACAAGAGGAAAGTAGATAACTCTGGTTGATGACGATGTTGTTCAATCATCTGAAGCTCTTCCTGGTGTGAATTGTTATTTCGCCTATGATCATCAAGATGTTGAGCGTGAAGAGATGATATCTGCTAATGTTGTTTATGATTTTCTTAAACAATTTGAGGAAGCAAAGTTGGAACTTGTTGAGGCACTAAAAGGTCTAGGAATGTTACAAATTGAGTTGAAAAAGGTTTTTGCTGACCTTGTGATCTTCTCAACGAGGATATTTTCTCTAACTATCTCGTGGATACAGTTGATGACAAATTCAAGGGTCTCAACACCAATGAAGAGTCTGGAAAAATCTAGCTTATTTTGTTTTCTTTTTGTACTAGGAAACCTTTTGTGAGAATTTATTCTTGTGTTCATGAAGGATAACTAGGGTTGCATAGCATATATTGTGAGTACACAAGCTATTTCCAAATATTTTTCATCTTGCGTGTTTTTAGGTTTATTTATTTAAATTCTAGAGTTTTTGGAAGATGAACTTGTAGTAGTTAATCATTATTGGTTATATGTATTGCAAAGTCTTATGAGATATATGTGTCCTTTAATTTTTGTGAATTGAACTGATATATCATATATGCTCAAAAGTTAAATCTATTAAGTTTTATGAACTACAAGTAAAATAAACTTTGTGAGGATTTTCGCAGTATTGATCTACTCGTGGTCACACTCTTGTGTAATTGCTGCATTATCAAACTCCGTAACATTTTCTTATGTTGAGTCATATTGATTAAATTGTCTCCTTGTTCGTAAATGGCGTTGAGATTAATTTATATCGATATTTAGGATACAAATCCATGTGATTTGTTAATGTTCGACAAAATCCTGTTTTTTTATTAAAGTAAAGTCACTCATGTTGTTCTCCTGGGAATGACATCAAATGGGGGAGCGTTCTTTTTGAAATTGTAATTAATTTCTATATCTTTATGGGGAGAGTGAATGTGGAATATATAGGGGATGCTTGTATCTTAAATCTCCTAGAGACACTAAGTATCTTATACTCTGTGATATCATCTAAATTAAAGTTGATATGTGTTTCTTTAGTCTTGAAGTATCTTTTGTTAGTATTCATTACGATCCCATTGTTTGTGTACCTTTGCCAATTTTTATTGACAAAAATGGGGAGAATTAATTAGTAGTTTCGCACTACATACATATGGTTTACGGATCATTATGTAAGGGATATTGAATCAACATCTATAGGTTTCACCTATTATACAAAAGATGTAAGATATGACTAAGGGGGAAAAACATATCACCATAGTATTACTTCGAAGTTGTGATACAATTGAAATTTGGAGAAGATAATAATGTTATGCTTATGTATAACAATGATTGACAATGTCTATTTTAAAAGTTGTTATCGTTGCGGATCTTCAACAACAACGATGTTGAGTTGAACACGTTCAGAATCATTGGAAACTTGAAGTAACGAAGAATTCAAGGAGTTAGAGAACCAAGGAAATCAAGCATCATGGATTCCGGAGTTTTGAAGCTTTATTTTTAAATCCATATGTATTGATAGTTTTGTCACTAAAATTGACAAAGGGGGAGATTGTTAGAGCATTGCTCGGTCGAACTCACAAGTGTTGCTATCTCAAGCTTGTTGTCAAATTTAGTTGATCAAAACTATATCTTGATTTCTAGTCTACATTTAGTCACGTCTCAGATTAGGATATAAGTATGTAGTTGAGTACCAGACATTACCGCGTTCTACCGTTTGAACGCGAAGATCAACCGAAGCTTTTGGAGAACTTCATCAACAAAAGGTAAGTGAATACTTAACCACATATTACTCGAGTTTTCACCTTTGTCAATCTTAGTGACAAAACTCTATTACATATACGGACAATACACGAATTAAAAGATACAAATATTATATTACATAACATTCTCTTAAATCATTCTTCATACGCTTTATTCCAAGTTTCAACAGCTCTTAACTTGCACATATTCAAAAATAAATGCTAATGTTGACGCATGTTGAGGGGTGAATATGAGATTGGTCTTACACGTCCTAGTCACAACAGTGACAACACCTTTTCCTGTAATAGTATGAGAGAGAACTTGCTTTCCATTATACAATGTCCTTTCTTATATAGACTTTTCCCAAAACCCTTCTTCTCATGACATCATGCCACATGTCATAGAAGCTTCCTTATTTACAACTATTGCCATTCCTCCTAATATGACCTTCTACTTCTCCACTAATCCATTCCTTGTCCTTTCCACTTTATGGATATATTCTATTGGACTTGGGCTTTAGTCCCTAAGTCCCCTATGTTTCATGATGGACTTATCCTTCCTTTAGGGGCTCCCCAGTCCCGCTAAGGGGTTACCATTTTCATGTATCAACAATACATTTGAATAACAAAAGCTTTACTCCCCCAAAAGGAAAGCTAGGTAGATATTCAATCGAAAACTATTTGTTATTCCTATTTTGTAGTATAAAATACTACACAGCAAGATGATATGTTTCTCCCCTTAGTCCATGGTTTAAAATTTCATTAGATATATACTTTTCAGCACATATATCCTTTCTCAGTGATTGTAAATCACCTGTATACTCCATATATTTTTCTCCCTTTTTGTCATAAAAATGACAAAAAAATGAAAAAAATACAAGAGCAAACTGAAAGGATCTTACAAGTTCATGAGAACTCATACAACCTATTAGAGTTAACCACGAAGGTCTAACATGCCATTTTAGATAAGCAATACTAAAACCGAAACTACCTAAATAATTTTTTTTTTTTTGCACCTTATCAATGAAACAATTGCCCGAAGCAATTTTCGTTTTGATTTGATAAGTCAGAAAAAGATATGAATTAACTTGACTGCTTATCAGGATCCAATTATTCATAAATAATTATACTTCATATAGACAAGACAAAACTAGGATAACTAGTTTTTTTTATCAAGAATCCGATTAGACTTGAATGATCGTACCTCGTTTTGATAAGCCTAAACTAAGATCATAATTAAATTAGTTTTTCTTATCAGGAATAAATTGGACTAAAACAATTGAACCTCCTATTTCGCTAATCAAAAACTAAAACCAAACTTGATTTATTTTTTTAACCGGAACCAATTGAAACAAAAACAATTGAACCATACTTTTCGTTAAGCAAAAGCAAGAATAGGCAATTTAAGTAAGCCTTTCTTAATAGTAGAACGATTAACAAACATAAATAAATTGTTACCTTACTTTTCGATATGACAAACTAAGATCCGAACCAATCAAGTTTTCATATCAGGAAAGATTATTAAAATAATTATTTCCTCGGTTTCCACAACCACTCTCCCCGCAAAGATATGACGTTTAAGCACCAGTTTAATATAGAACTCTCCCCCTGTGAGTTGTTATTACCTGCAAGACAAAGAATAACAAACAAGACAACCTTTACCAGAGAAAGGTCGAAAAAGTCTTAGATTTTACGTTGCCAATGTAACAATCTAAAGCCAAAACTAATATGTATATTATATACACAATTTATGAAACATAAAATAATAATAGTATAATTGTGACTTCACACATGACTTTCATTAATATCTAGTTATGATCGTTTGATAAAGCATCCCACAAGGTGAGAACCGAAACCTGCTTATATCAAAGAGTCACAACATTCTAAGAGATATACATAATATGAGATCGGAAATATCGGGTTTGTGAAAACCAAAGTAATGTCTCATAAGCCGAAAGTAAAGAGACATAAAAGAGTCACAAGATGCACAAACTATCAATCATAACACAAGATTTAAAAAATAAAACTTATTATTAATAGTTATAAGTAGACTTCATACAGGAATTCAAATAGATCAGCAATTGATAGTTTTATAAGATTAAGTATACCATCATTTATCTTAATCTTTAGCAGTGTATTGGTTGTTCACTGAGGTTTCTTCAGTATTCAAACTCTTATAACATGTTTCGAGAGACTTGTCAGCAACCATATCTTGTTTTCCAAGTTTTTCAACTTATTCTTTCATCTGTGCAAGATCTGCAATAGTCTCTCCAATTCTGTATTTTAGCTAGTCTTGATTCCAACCGATGTGATGGGATTGGTTCTTAGTTCTTCGAAACCAGTGATGGAATTAACCATACTATCAGTCAGAATCCATTTGGTTATCTTCGGATCTTGAAAATCTAAAGCAAATAGGCAAGAATCCTCTTTAGATCCTTTTGAACTATCAGAATCATAATCACACATGTTTTTCGAGACAGTTTTCTTCTTCCTTTCTATATTGATGCCTTGGAAATTCTCAACTTCTTGAGCTTCCTACTTGTTTTTCTTAGTGATACTGTGAGTTACTGGAGGCATGCTCAAAACCTTAAATAGGAATTCACCAGGGTTTCTCAATACTTATAGAGGGAAATTTTCTTAAGTTATTAAGAAAATAATTTCGAACCGAAAATAGCAAGGGAGTTTCCTCAAAAATATTCAAAAAGATTTGTATATTTTTTCTTGCCAAGATTCAAGGATAGAATCTTTGCCCAAAAATCTCTAAGTAAGGAAGAAGATATTTTTCCATAGGATAACATTTTTTGAAACCTAAAATTATAGAAACCCTAAAAGCTGAAAATCGGTATTAACATGAACATAGACATTGTGGATTCACAGTCATCCACTACAAGTCATACTTATCTGATATAATCACACAATTTGTTCCTTGGTTTCATGTTCTTCATCATCTTGCTTAAACCGAGCAAAAAACTGATGAGCGGGGACACTCACAATAAAACTAGGTTGTATCATAGTAAGCTTTATCAAGCTTACAATGAACATCCGATCCTTTGTTCATGTTTTCCTTTGAGGCTTTTGGCCCAAAATCATTCCTCCTTTTACTTTGATCTTTACTTGAGATTGTATCATAGTAATCTTTATCAAGCTTACTATGAACATCAGATCCTTTGTTCATGTTTTCCTTTGAGGCTTTCTGCCCAAAATCATTCCTCCTATTACTTTGATCTTTACTTGAGATGATACAAGTAGGATCACAAGTAATAGGTGAACTGATATAAGAGATATATGGTATTTTGAAATCTCTTTTTATTCTGTATATAAGATCTTGGTAAGATTTTCTCATTCTAAGGATTTCCTTATGACATACCTTATTTCTTTCATCAGAAAACACATGATTGATTGAAACGTGTTTCTGATTGATTTTCGTATTCGCAAAATTTTTTTCTTTCCCATTCTTCTGGATACTCCTCTATCCATAAGTTTCTTGTCTTAGAAAGTTCCGACACAAATATGGAGAGAAAGTTTTCCATAAGTGATTGTCAACTCATTTTTCACAGTCCTTGGAGTCGATGGGATCAATATGATATGTGGATATTTTGTCTACCACAGAATGATCTTTCAAATTTCTAAGACAAGATACTTCTCTCAACACTTTTACAAGAGTATTATGAAGTAGCACCAGTTTCTTGTCAACAGACTGAAAGTTATATTCTTTATGATTTTTCCATTCGAGATCGATTCTTAGTTTCCTTTGAATCAGAAGCATATGTAGAGGAATTCCAAGATCAGTAGCATAGGTAGAGGAATTCCAAGATTTTCTTATGACTTTATGATTCTAACATGTGATAAACCTTTACGGTAAGAATCACGATTTGTTTCAGACGTGACAGAACTAAGCTTATTATCACAGTCTGATAAAGTCATGCAAAGACTCTTTGATTCTTCATCAGAAGAAATTATAACATATGCGTTAGTCAGTATCTTATCTTAAGACTCTTGTTCTTAAGTAAGAGATTTATCAAGAAATTCTGAAAGGGATTTGTTTTCATCGACTAATCAAGTAAGTTGAATATCTTTTTCTCTGATATCTTATCTAAGAGAATAAGCTTTTGTTTTCAATTTTAAAACCTCGGTAGACAGAAGACTAATAGGTTTTAGGAATTTGACCAACTCTTTTTCAGCATCTCTTTCGACATCACAATCAGACAAATAATATGTGTTGTTTACTACCTTATCTCTAGAAGGATATGTATATGTAGTAGCATATGCAACTTCTGGACTTTCGTTATCTTGAGTTATGTTAACTGATTCATTAGTTTCCTCCTTTTCCATTTTAGATTCCAGTTTTATAGGTTGGATCGCACCAAACACAGATTGTTAGATATTTTCGTGTTTGCCTGCTCTGTTACCAATTGAAATGACGAGGGTACCGAGTACACCATTTTTTTTTTTTGATATCAACCTTGCGTGATCTAATATAGACATCAATTGTCAAGAAGATAACAACCATAAGTATACACTTGGTATATAATTTCTAATTTAAAATCGAACCTTAAACTATAGGGATCAATCCAAGTGTTTGGGATTAACATACATTTTATTTACTTTTGATTATAACGAAACAATAATTATATGTGCAAAAAGTAAAGGTAAAGACACAACAAGATTCTATTAACGAGGAAACCGCAAATGCAAAAAAACCATGGGACCTAGGATTAAGACGTTATACAAAGACACTACCAATTTCATATAGTTGAGACTAAGTAAAATACCACTAGTTACCTAGTTTCCCTGCGTCTATAACCAATATGTCCAACGCACGTGAATCCTAAGATAAAGTTCACTATCTTAAGTTGCTCCAGCTCATCTGAAGATTTTAAGCACTCAACCTTTTCAATCGTCCTCCAAACAGTAAATGACTAATCTGTTTGGTAACCACTCTCATATCTCAGGAAATCAACTGTTCGACTCTCATGAAAAAAACATGGTTGGTGATTACATGCAACTCTATTTTGGATTGATTTCATTGGTAAATTATTCTTAAAGGGGATTGATGTTCGTAAAGGTTATAAGAAGTCTTTGGTATGGGATGGAATTACAAAGTAATGGCTACGCAAGAAAATCTAGCTTGTGCTGGTTGATTGGGGATGGTTCAAAAATTATTTTTTGCGCAAATAAATCGTGTTGTCTCTCTCTTTTTCTCTCTCTATCTCTCTATATATATATATACACACCAAATTATCATAAATTTGTACCATAAAATATTTCTTCGACTTATCTTGATGGTTTATTGGCCCATTCTGTTGCCTCGAGTGTTAAACTCGTCTGCAAACTTTAAAAGGGAATGACAGAAGATTCTAATTGTTAGTACCTGTAAATTACTTCCAGGCAAAACAAATGCACATATGTGGTACTTTCTTTATAGGTTCGAAAATTAAAATCGAATAGGACAAGTCTAAACCACGATAGTATCCGTTACGTTCTGCTTCGGTCACGATGGAGATGAAGATGGGTTGATCTTAGGGGAGGGAAGCAGAAAAGTTTGAGAAATTGGCAATGGTAATGAATTGTGTGTGTTGGGTATTGAAAACTATGAAGAATACATAGCTTTTAGGTATGAAAACTTGTTCTGTCTTCTGAATAGGTTAATAAGTCACCTATTTATAGTAGTTTAAGATACACAATGCCAGTTTCATAAGTAGTGCAAGTTGTGAGTTATGTAGAGATGGAGATGATGGGTTAGTGTGAGATAATTTAGGGAAATTTTCGGAAACCCCTTTATGTTACGCCCACTATCTCTCCAACTGCTGTAACTGCCACACTTCTTTAACTTTTCACATAGGATGTTGCCACATTGCATGTTGCTGTAGACCATCAGACCAATACCTCATGAAGAATCCCCCACGTGATGTATTTTGATATTTCTTAGGTGTTTTTGATGAATCGTAGATCTCATCTTAATTAGGCTAAATCGTAGCCATTGGTATGCCATATGTTTAAGGCGCAATCGTGCCTTGTTGCGGCATAAGCTATTATGGCTAAAAATAGTGCACAGAGTCTTTCCATAACCTTGGCCTCAACTACGATGGTCGAGAATGGCGCATGGCATGGTGCCATGGCCTTGGCCTAAGCTGCCAAGGTCGTGAATGTCGCACGGCTACGTGTTCGTGAATGTCACACGGGCTACGTGCTATGGACTTGGCCTAAGATGCTAAGGCCATGAATGTCGCACGACGACGTGCCATGGACTTGGCCTAAGATTCCAAGGCCGAGAGTGTTGCACGGCTACGTGCTATGGCCTTGGCCTAAGCTTCCAAGGCCGTGAATGTCGCATGGCTACGTTCTATGGCCTTGGACTAAGCTGCCAAGGCCGTGAATGTCGTATGACTACGTACTATGGCCTTGGTCTAATTTTCCAAGGCCGTGAATGACGCACTACTATGTGCCATGGTCTTGGCATAAGCTGCCAAGGCCGAGAGTGTCGCACGGATATGTGCCATGGCCATGGCCTAAGCTTCCAATGCCGTGAATGTCGCATGGCTACATGTTGTGTCCTCGGCCTAAGTTTCCAAAGCACTGAATGTCGCATGATTACATGTTATGGCCTTGGCCTAAGCTGCCAAGGCCACGAATATCGCATGGCATGGTGCCCGGCTTACGATGTGGCGTAATAGCGGATATGCCAATAGGCCATATTTTTCCAAATTGTGTTAGGGAATTAGTCAGCTGTTTTGAAGTGATTTCTTCCGAGCTATTAGTACATTTTCTTGGCTAAAGCGCTGTTAGCCAAAATGGCTATTTCACGGCCTTAGCCATGTTTGGATAGAGTACTTTATAAGATGTGCGGTGTACGGCAGCTGATGAGTGCCAAATATTGCATATTTCTACATCTATTTATTGGCATTTAACTCATCTTTTGTGCTCAGAAATCAGATATTATCCCAGATTCTGTATTTTCTTTGTTTTCAAGAATAAATATTTGTACTAATTAATTTTGTGTTTTTAGGTAGTAAATAAAGCTCGGAGAAATTAAGGAGCCAAAAGAGCAAAGAAATGGAGACGAGCGTCTATGAAGCAGAAATCCAAAGCCCGCGCGCGCATCAGTTGCAACCCAACAAGTAGCAACCCAATTACAAGACATGGGCTTGAGCAATCCAAGACCCGGCCCATAACCCGGATTCAAGCCGTTCCATCTGAACCGTGTGATCTAATCCCTCACATCATCACTCGCTACTCCCGCTTCACACCGCAGCCACCTATATCTTCCTCCATCGACCCATCTTCTCTTTCTCTTTCTTTTCTCTTCTCCCCCGACAGTTTCAGAGAAAACCCATTTCTCTTCTTCCCCTTCTTCCCCGACCATGGCAGAGCCCAGTTGCAGCGCCACCTTCTTCTCTCCCGACAACAGCACCAGCACAGCCGCCTTCACCTTCTCTAGCTCCAGCTATCTCCACCACAGCTTCTCCCAACCCTAGAAGCTGAGCTCGAGATAAATGGAATTAGGGTTTGTACAACATCATTAATGGAGTTGTAGAGCCGAATTTACAGAGGGAACAACCATTTCAGGCAGTGATGGTGAGTGGGTTTGCAATTAATTCCGATTTTGAGTGTTAGAAGGAAATTAGGGTTTACATGTATAAATAGAGGATGAGCAGTGTATGTAATGGGTTATGCCTGGATTAGCCAGTGCACCAAACTAGAATTAATTTGTGTTTGTTTCCTTTGATGTTTTAATTTATTTAGCTAGGGTGTTGATGAAACCCCTAATTTCATGTCAAGCATGTTTATCTTTGGTTCTGTTTTTGTTGTGCTATAGTGTGTTAGGATTAGTAGTTAACTAATGAGCTTGTGAGCATGTGATGAGTTGTACTATAAGAAGACAACTCATACTAGGGGTGAATTAGTGACAAGTAGTTAGTGAATATCCAGTTGAGACCTTCAAGGGAAGGCACAAGAACATAGCTTAAGTTACATTGCCTGAGCATGAGATTAGAAGGTGAATTCATTGCCCTAGTGTTCTCCAATCTGTTCACAATCTACCTGTTGCCTTAGAATTGCTATCACACTTCATCTAGTCGTATCGACACCAAAACAAACTCATATTTGTGTTACTCTTATAGAAATCAGTTTAGTAAAGCTTTAGAATCAACTTCACACACTCCATTTCTCTGTGGATCGACCTGTACTTGCCCTGCCTCCAATAGGCACTGTGCACTTGCAGTTTAACACGTAGGCGAGACACTCTTAACAACCTACCAGCAGCGGCTTGGCTATGCCCAGCCAATATGCCGTGATGCTCATGATGTGATCATCAAGGCAACATGCCAGGTTTAGATTTGGAGATAGATTGTTCTTTTAGTACAAACTTCGAATATAATAGTGTCGCTATAGTATACTCAAGGGACTCGGGCGCGGGAATTTTACGACTTGAGGCGATACTGATATGACTATGTACTAAGCATAATATTCTTAATGACTCATTAATTCAAGAATGGCGTTTGATCCTGTTACGAATAAGAATAATGCCATGTATGTGACACAAAAGACATGTATATTACCGTACATGAAATAACAAAGTTTCTGCTGGGGAAAGCCCTGAAATTTAGCATACGCATACACTTTTAAAATAGCTTTAGAACTGCTGAGCCCGTTAGCCAAATACAATTTATTGATTCTCTTGCGGAATGCAAACTATGCTTATGCAGTTTCAATAATCCTAGTGCCGGGCCAAGGATTATTTGTACAACTAAATAAAGGATAATTTACTATGAATGCCCTTATGAAAAACTCACCATCAACATTAGTCCCCTGGTTAGCACGAAACAATATCGTGTTGCGTGGTAAGCATCAGATGGTGATTAGCTAGAAATAAAATACCTTGAGAATATTTGCGAATCACTCATCTTTATCCACGACCGTGTGAGACTGTCATCTCCTAAACCCTCATGGCATTGACTTCTACAGGCGCTTGGTTGCTGGCGGGCCCGTTACTTGACCGGTTGTCAGCCGACACAAATATAATTACACTTTCTTACTACTCAAAATATAAATATAGCAAGGGCAAGAAAGGATCGATCCCACAGAGAGGTCTAGGTTGTCAAATTGTTTCTGGTTCCCTATAAATAACACCGGGTTTTTGTGATTATAATAAACTAAATAAAAGCAAATAAAGCAAAGCAAATCAAATCAAGGATCAGAAAGTATTGGTCATGGATTTCGTTTTCATTCACAAACATGTTCTCACACAATAACTAGAATTGATATTTTAATCTCAACTTATATCAAAGACCCTAGAATACCTTGATCGCAAGAATATCCCGCAAATCTTCTCATGTCATCAACAAACACATTAAAAGATGCGAATATGAATTCTACCTAAAGGAACAACCTAACGTGTAAAAGCACTAATAAAGTTTAATTCCCTAGATGCATTAAGTTCTATGAAATCAGGCCAATCAAAGCAATCGAACGTGGAAAGCGCACTAATCCGATTTAACAAAGGTTATGGTTCACATATGATCATAAGAATATATCACTACAAACTATAATCATATTTATGCTACTTGCAATCCGGAATTATCACTTTTGCGTATAATATCCCTAATCTAGCAAGAGAGATGAAAACAAACTCAATCGATTCGCGACTCGACTAACAAGCATTCAAATCATGTAACAATATTCATGGTGAATCATAAACGATAATATGAGAGAAAACTAATTTATTGCACAAAAACTCATGTTTGGAAATTCAACTTATTCCATAACCAATAATAAAACTAGGTACTCATATTCATGGAGTTCATAACAAGAAGAAAGAGAAGTCTCATGTTTCTAAACCCTAGAATAAAGTAGAGGCCAAAGAATAGTCCCCTGATATTAGATGATGTCTTCTCTTTTATATGTTTCTCCAACTTCCATAAAGGATACTCCTTATAATATTAGGTCTTGTCTTCAAAGTCCATTAGTTAGAAGTCCACCAAGCCCACAAGTGAGAGAAACCCGTGTAGAAATTCTGTCCCAAAAACGCTCACCGGAAAACTGGGATTATGGCCGGAATCCCGCCGGAATAGTCACCGGAAAAGCATCTCAGGTGACCGGCAAAGTCCGCCCGGTCAACGGGTCGGATCGGGTCAACTCGGGTCAACCGAGTCAAACCCGAGTCAGGTTCATGAGTCGTGGTGAGTCGGTGATCCATCCGAGTCATAGGCCGAGTGAAAGTCTAACTAGCCCGACCGGGCTTAGTTGTCGGGTCGTTGCACGTGCCGAGTCTCGTTGCACTAAGATGGTGCTTTACCACTTTCAATCCCAGCCAAGAAGGCTGTGCATTCTTCACTCAATACCTCCCTATAAACCTGAGTAACCACCAATTCATGCTGCATCAATACATAACAACTCTCCCTGTAACTCCATCTCAGCTGCCATTTCCTCAAGCCATACAAGACAGTGTTGCACTTGCTCCCGTTCCAATTTCACCCATTGCCAATCGACTGTCTTAGCACCACCTTGTGCAATAACATACAACTTCAGTCCCATGCCCGCACAACCTCATTCCACTCAATCTCCATCGTCACAATGCCACAACCTACCACCTGCAGCCCATTACCACTAGTACCTACTAAGCTTCACCTGCAACATGACCAACTTGTACCGCTTCTCCCCATCACTTCCTCTCATTTCGCGGCTGCAACATCACGGCCTGTGCCCACCTTGCAGCATCCTTTCTTCCTCCTTATGCACCCTTAGCGGCAACACACAGCTACAAACTGCACTCATCTCAGTTCCATTCCTAGTGCCAGCAAAACCACTTCCCAAACCTTCAGTTCCACCACTGCAATTCCATTTCACTACCAGACTCGATGCTACAATTACAATCTTGCACAACAGCGTCAGTATCATCACTTCATGCAGCTCGGCAGTATTGCCTAGACATTGCCTTCACCTGCAATCATAAAATCCACACAAATACCATTCTCCTTCTCTCCACATCCATTCCATTTACGACACCTCAGAGCCACCATACTAATTCGAGCTGTAGCTTCATTACTGTCTGGCATTGCTCCATTCTCCACCCGCAATGAAACATCTAGAACTGCACTCCATCTCAGTTCATACTCTTCTTGCTCTTCCACATAGCTTCATATTGCAACCTCGACTCAGGCCAACGTAACTCAGACCATCTCGGTCACTCCACCAATCCATACCTGCAGCCCATTGCTCGCCATCTTGATCCAAACCAACACAAGTACCAAAGACATTCGAGTCCACCCGCATTTGCTTCAAAACACAAAGAAACAACCAACTCATCTCTCGCCTGACCATCTCTCTTAGCTGCAATTCCATTACACCTTGTAGCTCAACTGAATCTCCACCACCAATTCCACAGACCATAGCTTCCTAGGCCTCAACTCATTAGCAGCAACAGACCCAATCATTTGCAATCCACCATAACCTCAAGCCATCACTGTTCCATTACTATAACACAAACCTGCAGAATCCATAACCAGACCCTCTTTCCTTGTGCTTCTCTGAATTCAACACCATTAAAATCAAACCCTGAAAACCAATTTCTTTATTACCAGCAACCAAAACCAAGAGCGTATCTAAATCTGAGGATAACCCATGCTTTAACAATCCTTGAATCAATCATCAACATCATCGATTCTTAAATCGATCCAGAACAAGATACTCACAAAGACAAACCCATATTTCGTTGGTTAACGTCGAGCCCTAATTCTTCATCAATCTCAACGGCAGTAACTTCTTCTCCTCGATCTCTACCATCACTTGAACAACATAAATCACTAGAGAAACCCTTGAATTGTTCAATCTTCCCTTGTTCATTGAATCTCTTCCCTGAACACCAATGGAGCTGCCACATCGTCTTCATCTTCTCGATTCTCTACTTCATCAAATCGCCCACAACCAGACTCAAATCGATTTGCACTCAACACCATTAATGGCAACAGCTTCACCATCATCTCACCATTTTTCAGACAACAGCCCTCTCGATCACTCTCAGTTTCAATTCAGGTGAAAATGATGAATGAGAGAAATTTCTCTCAAATTTAGGTCATAATTAGGGTAGGATTTATGCAGTGGCACCTCATGTTATAAGGGCTATCCTGATTGGCAGCCCCTTAGCCTCAGCTGGTCTGCGTCTAAAATTCCTCCAAATGGAGTTACCCCTTAACCTTGATTGAGCTCCAGATAGCACATGCCTGTGAAATGACACTCTTGCCCTTCTTGCTCAAATAAAGTGATTTCTCCATCTTTTCATCCGCGCGACTCCAGAGTACCTAATAACTCAAAAACACACGTAAAGTACATAATTCACAAGAAAAATAGCAAAGAAAGCGTAACTACTAGATAGTAAATACGGTGTATTCTACACCTATCAGATTCCCCCACACTTAGACTTTGCTAGTCCTCGAGCAAATCAAACAAAACAATAAAATACAACAACTCCGTGTCGTCGAGGCTACGGTCACTTTTAGCATAAATAACAAGCCTTTAAACCCCTAGGTGTCCCTAATGGACGAGTTATAGTCTCGTGAAGGTTTACTAGAGATATACCTACAAAACCTATATTTCAAACTCCGTCTATTCGTGACAAATCAATGAACGAATCCAAAATGGCTACAGGAGGAGGTACCTTGCAAATTCAATTCATATATTAGTAAATAAACTCTAATTAGATAGTCGAACAAGCCACAATACTCGGAAACTAACAAACCACAATCACAATGAAAAGATTAAGAAGATGGATATAGATGTAGATGTTGGCGAATGTTCACAAGTGTTCGATGTTTCCCATATCCGTCAAAGGTCACCGCTAAGATGAACCTATTCCTATTGGATTGAGCTACTTGGTCTTTGAATGCTACATCAAATCAATTGGCATATACAAGGGAACCAAGAGTGACTTTATTCAACATAATAATAATTTCTTCTCTTTTTTTTTTTTTTATGATTGGATCAAACTGGATCCAATTTCTCTTTTTTTTTAGACGGCATGATTAGATCTTTTGGACCCAAGCGCATGCTTCCTTGTCAACACGTATATGATAGTTGCCTTGGATCCTGCATTCCACGCTTGTTTAGGCGACGGAGACAGGGACTACGTTTCACACATACTGCTATTCCCAAGTGTCTTTTTATTCCGTTTTGGTCTAATTGATCGGTCCTTTTTCTTTTCTTTTCTTTTTCAATTTATTTATTTTTTTTTTTTTTTGTTTGTTTGTTTTTTTTTTCTTTTTCTAGTAACTCAACCACTCTATTTCATCCTAGCAGTAATAACACGTCGATGTTTAGTGACCCACCAAAGCACTTAGAGAACAATAGATAAATATGGAAAAAATAAAAATAGAATGTGATATGGTGATATTCCGAGATATGGTAACAACTATCATGTTAATTTGTGATTTCTGAGCTATATTCTTCCCTTTTAGTTAATTGGTTCCTTAACTCCTGCATTCAAAATGGTTCCATCCACTAATGGTGTCATCCTAAAGGCACAAGTTCTAGATTTCGGAGTTCAAAAAGCACAAATTTTTCTGATTTTTTTCTATTTTTCTGATTTTTCTGATTTTTTTTTTTATGCATAAAACAAACTAAAACATATAAATGCTCCCCCACACTTAAACTTTACATTGTCCTCAATGTAAAATTTGAATCGTCCAAAGAAAGTTCAAGGTGGGAAATTCCGCAAATGATATGCAAAAACAAAGAAAATAAAGATAAAAGCAAATGCATAAAAATAAAAAGATAAAGGTAAAGATACAAAACCGGTGGGTTGCCTCCCACTAAGCGCTTGTTTTAAAGTCGACGGCCCGACTTAGCTTCTTGTAAGATTCATTCCCCATACACCAATAATCTGAAAAGTTGGGGATCCACCCATAGCACTGTTTTGTAAACACTAGCTTCGCACAAATATTAGTAATATAAAACAAAAACGAAGCTATGAACCTAAAAGTTTCCCCACACTTATTCTTGTACACACATGGAAGTGCATAAAGAATATAGGAGTCGGGTACTTCCACGGTTTCTTGGTCCAAAACCTGCATAGTATGAGAATCAAGTATCTCTAATGGAGGGAATCGAGAAACAAAATCATTCAATAAAGTTCTCGAAGCACATACATTCAAACCAAATAGAGGTAAAGGAGAAGAAATAATAGGCAAAGGGTTAGATAAACCTTTCACAATCTCTTGTATCACGGAATCCTCTTCATCATTGAAAAACTCAAGTGAATTATTCACCTCTTGTGTATCATGGTCCTCTATCAAACCTTGCAACCATTCTTCATCCGTTTCTGCCTTAACCAAAGTCTCGACATAAACATCATCATTACATTCATATGCAAGCTCAATTGGGTCTTCCACAATATTGGTTAAACCGGTATCATTCTCAACATACTCCTCCTTTTTGTTGTAAGGCACACACTCTTTTGCGGATCCAAATTTTATTATAAGAAACTTTTTTAGAACACTCGAAAATGCATCATCCTCAAGCTCCACCCTTTGAATAGGCTCTTGATCATTCTTAAGATCAATGCTTGAGTAATCTACACAAGAGTCAACATATTCCTCTTCGTCTTCATCTTGATCCCAAAAAGACTCCTCGGAGATGTCACCATGAGTTGTTTCAAGCAATGTATCATAATCACCGTCACTATCATAGTCAACATAAGATTGTTCCTCGCTGAATTTAGTGTTGTTAATCTCTAACTCATCCTTTTGAATAGGTGAATGATCATTATGAAGATCAAGAGTTGAGGTAACTACACAATTATCAACGAAAATGCCCAAGGATTCGCCTTTTTCAACATTAGCATCAATCAAATATTCATCACAAACCATATGCACATTAGAATTATCCATATCTTCCTTATATTGATCAATGCCTCTTCGCAAGCTTACAATACCTTCACGAAGTTCTTGGAGTTGCTCGTTTGTAGTCTCTTTAACTTTTTGAAATTCCTCCTGTAAGAAGGTGGAAACTTGATCTATAAAGTTAGAGACTTTTTGTTCACGAACATAAGAATCCTCCCATACTTGTGGTTGTTCCCCGCCATAAGGTTGTTGAGGAAAACCATAAGGTTCCATGGAATATTGGTCATAACCAATGAATTGGTTTTGATTATACCCATGGAATTGGTAGTTGTCGTATTGTTGAGGTTGAAACCCGTATTCATTGTTCCAATATGCTCCTTCCATAGAAATAAGCACCTGAAATAAGATTCTCAAAACTACGGTTAAAACCTTGAAAATATGAAAAAATAAAACAAAAACTAAATACAAAAATAAGAAACCAAAAACAATTAACAACCGCTGCCTCCCCGGCAACGGCGCCAAAATTTGACCGGTTGTCAGCCGACACAAATATAATTACACTTTCTTACTACTCAAAATATAAATATAGCAAGGGCAAGAAAGGATCGATCCCACAGAGAGGTCTAGGTTGTCAAATTGTTTCGGTTCCCTATAAATAACACCGGGGTTTTGTGATTATAATAAACTAAATAAAAGCAAATAAAGCAAAGCAAATCAAATCAAGGATCAGAAAGTATTGGTCATGGATTTCGTTTTCATTCACAAACATGTTCTCACACAATAACTAGAATTGATATTTTAATCTCAACTTATATCAAAGACCCTAGAATACCTTGATCGCAAGAATATCCCGCAAATCTCCTCATGTCATCAACAAACACATTAAAAGATGCGAATATGAATTCTACCTAAAGGAACAACCTAACGTGTAAAAGCACTAATCAAGTTTAATTCCCTAGATGCATTAAGTTCTATGAAATCAGGCCAATCAAAGCAATCGAACGTGGAAAGCGCACTAATCCGATTTAACAAAGGTTATGGTTCACATATGATCATAAGAATATATCACTACAAACTATAATCATATTTATGCTACTTGCAATCCGGAATTATCACTTTTGCGTATAATAACCCTAATCTAGCAAGAGAGATGAAAACAAACTCAATCGATTCGCGACTCGACTAACAAGCATTCAAATCATGTAACAATATTCATGGTGAATCATAAACGATAATATGAGAGAAAACTAATTTATTGCACAAAAACTCATGTTTGGAAATTCAACTTATTCCATAACCAATAATAAAACTAGGTACTCATATTCATGGAGTTCATAACAAGAAGAAAGAGAAGTCTCATGTTTCTAAACCCTAGAATAAAGTAGAGGCCAAAGAATAGTCCCCTGATATTAGATGATGTCTTCTCTTTTATATGTTTCTCCAACTTCCATAAAGGATACTCCTTATAATATTAGGTCTTGTCTTCAAAGTCCATTAGTTAGAAGTCCACCAAGCCCACAAGTGAGAGAAACCCGTGTAGAAATTCTGTCCCAAAAATGCTCACCGGAAAACTGGGATTATGTCCGGAATCCCGCCGGAATAGTCGCCGGAAAAGCATCTCAGGTGACCGGCAAAGTCCGCTCGGTCACCGGTCAACGGGTCGGATCGGGTCAACCGAGTCAAACCCGAGTCAGGTTCATGAGTCAGGGTGAGTCAGTGATCCATCTGAGTCATAGGCTGAGTGAAAGTCTAACTAGCCTGACTGGGCTTAGTTGTCGGTACATTGCACGTGCCGAGTCTCGTTGCACTAAGATGGTGCTTTACCACTTTCAATCCCAGCCAAGAAGGCTGTGCATTCTGCACTCAATACCTCCCTGTAAACCTGAGTAACCACCAATTCATGCTGCATCAATACATAACAACTCTCCCCGTAACTCCATCTCAGCTGCCATTTCCTCAAGCCATACAAGACAGTGTTGCACTTGCTCCCAGTTCCAATTTCAGTCCATTGCCAACTGCACTGTCTTAGCACCACCTTGTGCAATAACATACAACTTCAGTCCCATGCCTGCACAACCTCATTCCAGCTCAATCTCCATCGTCACAATGCCACAACCTACCACCTGCAGTTCCATTACCACTAGTACCTACTAAGCTTCACCTGCAACATGACCAACTTGTACCGCTTCTCCCCATCACTTCCTCTCATTTCGCGGCTACAACATCACGGCCTGTGCCCACCTTGCAGCATCCTTTCTTCCTCCTTATGCACCCTTAGCGGCAACACACAGCTACAAACTGCACTCATCTCGCCCATTCCTAGTGCCAAAGAAAACCACTTCCCAAACCTTCGCCCACCACCGCAATTCCATTTCACTACCGGACTCGATGCTACAATTACAATCTTGCACAACAAACACGGATCATCACTTCATGCAAAATCGGCAAAGATTGCCTAGACATTGCCTTCACCTGCAATCATAAAAACCACACAAATACCATTCTCCTTCTCTCCACATCCATTCCATTTACGACACCTCAGAGCCACCATACTAATTCGAGCTGTAGCTTCATTACTTTCGTCGGCATTGCTCCATTCTCCACCTCGCAATGAAACATCTAGAACTGCACTCCATCTCGCTTCATACTCTTCTTGCTCTTCCACATAGCTTCAGTTGCAACCTCGACTCACCGCAACGTAACTCACACCATCTCGGTCACTCCACCAATCCATACCGCAGCTTCCATTGCTCGCCATCTTGATCCAAACCAACACAAGACCAAAGACATTCGAGTCCACCTCGCATTTGCTTCAAAACACAAAGAACAACCAACTCATCTCGCTCACCATCTCTCTTAGCTGCAATTCCATTACACCTTGTAGCTCAACTGAATCTCCACCACCAATTCCACAGACCATAGCTTCCTAGGCCTCAACTCATTAGCAGCAACAGACCCAATCATTTGCAATCCACCATAACCTCAAGCCATCACTGTTCCATTACTATAACACAAACCTGCAGAATCCATAACCAGACCCTCTTTCCTTGTGCTTCTCTGAATTCAACACCATTAAAATCAAACCCTGAAAACCAATTTCTTTATTACCAGCAACCAAAACCAAGAGCGTATCTAAATCTGAGGATAACCCATGCTTTAACAATCCTTGAATCAATCATCAACATCATCAGATTCTGAAATCGATCTGTAACAAGATACTCACAGCACAAACCCATATTTCTGTTGGTTAACGTCGAGCCCTAATTCTTCATCAATCTCAACGGCAGTAACTTCTTCTCCTCGATCTCTACCATCACTTGAACAACATAAATCACTAGAGAAACCCTTGAATTGTTCAATCTTCCCTTGTTCATTGAATCTCCTCCCTGAACACCAATGGAGCTGCCACATCGTCTTCATCTTCTCGATTCTCTACTTCATCAAATCGCCCACAACCAGACTCAAATCGATTTGCACTCAACACCATTAATGGCAACAGCTTCACCATCATCTCACCATTTTTCGACAACAGCCCTCTCGATCACTCTCGCTTTCAATTCGGTGAAAATGATGAATGAGAGAAATTTCTCTCAAATTTAGGTCATAATTAGGGTAGGATTTATGCAGTGGCACCTCATGTTATAAGGGCTATCCTGATTGGCAGCCCCTTAGCCTCAGCTGGTCTGCGTCTAAAATTCCTCCAAATGGAGTTACCCCTTAACCTTGATTGAGCTCCAGATAGCACATGCCTGTGAAATGACACTCTTGCCCTTCTTGCTCAAATAAAGTGATTTCTCCATCTTTTCCTCCGCGCGACTCCAGAGTACCTAATAACTCAAAAACACACGTAAAGTACATAATTCACAAGAAAAATAGCAAAGAAAGCGTAACTACTAGATAGTAAATACGGTGTATTCTACACCTATCATTACTCTTCTCACGGTCACTTGGCAACGCTCGGTCCCGGAGATCCACCTTTCCAGGAAGAAAACTTCACATGTTTGAATTTTAGGGTTTCCACCTCCCTTTACTTCCTTAAATAGGTAAGCTGCACCCGTATATATTTACCCTTTTTCTCCTTTGAAATTTGAAACACCATCTTTCTGTTGTGCAGCATGTCTGATGCTCACAGTAGTTCAAATCGAGATAACCTTTCTGTAGAAGGCGTTCCTTGGATCGCAAGCCCATTAAGTTTCTTTCTTTGAATTTAACAATTGTTTTGATCACGATGAGTTACTGATTCCACCTCGTCTTCCTTTTAGGTTTCTCGAGTTAAAAAAGTACTGAAGAGGCGCGTGAAAACCAGGAGCATTAAGGTTATAGTAAGCGAGTTTAACTCTTGATGGTGTGCTTGTCTCCAAACTTGCTCATACATATGCGTGCATCTTATCAGGAGATAGAGATCGGCCGCGTTGAACTCGAGGAAGATGGCTCTCCAAAAAACCCATCTAGTCATCATGACTCTTTTATTCCTAACAAGTCGAGTCTATTTTCTGCTTATCCCACTGCTGGACTAACATTTGAAATAGATATGGAGTCTATCTCTCGGATTTACGTGGAAGTTGGAGGGTTCGTCGTACCTAAGGTTCATGATGACCTTTATGAAAAAATATGGATGAAGTATGGGCACATTGCCACAACGGCATTGGTTAAAACTTATTCGCCAATATTAGTGACCGCACTTACAGGGATTTTGCCAGTCATTGCTGAGATGAATAATGCTTCCTTGTATGACTTTACGCATCCAATGATCCAGGAGTGGGAAGAGATTCTGGTTACTTGCGAAGGTCTCTAGTTTAACATCAATTGGTTGCGCCAACCCTTGTAGTGAATCAAAAGGGACTTCTCAGAGGCGTGCATGGGTATGGCTTCCCCTTCTTGTGATGCTTTAGCTGAGAAACAAGCTTTGAAAGAAGAGTCGGCTGAGATCGATAAAATGGCTAAGGCTTTACAAGCACGTTCTGCGAAGTGTGACGAGAGGATGGCAAGGGTGTATGATCGTGATTACCCTTTACTCAAGGATTTGTTTTGAATAGCAATATGTGGCTACTATCTATTTATTTATTTTTGTCTATTTTTCCTGAATAAGAAATATTATGGGCTTTGAATTTGAGGTTTTATTTCTATGGTTTGAACTTGAAGTTTTAATGCAATGTACCTTAAGCATAGTATGCCTTGAGCCATTTACCATTGATGATTATTCCTTCATATTTTCCATTCATATTGACAATTTCATAATATCCGCTTGCCATGGCTTTAGAAATTACGTAAGGTCCTTCCCATTTCAGAGCAAACTTTGACGCTGAAATATCTTGTTAAATATATTTTGATGTTTTAAGGACCAAGTTCCCTACTTTGAATACCCGTGATTTCACAGCTTTGTCGTAGGCCCTAAGATCCTTTGCCGATAAGTTTCTGCATATTTCTCCGCCTTGGTCCGTCGGGATTCGAGAACATCCAGATCTGCTATGCGTGAGTTAGGTATCTCAAATTCATCCATATGGACCCTGCTTGCTGCTGCGATTCTGGATGATGGAATCTTGATCTCCGTAGGCAAGATGGCATCGACTCCATATACAAGAGAATATGGTGAATTCCCGATAGAGCTTCGTGGCGATATTTTGTACACCCATAGTACCATGGGTAACTGTTCGTGCCACGTCCATGGGTAATCATAAACAGTGCGGCTTAGGATCCTGATTAGGGTTTTGTTGGTGCTTTCGGCTTGTCCGTTCCCTTGAGGGTAGTATGGCGTGGAGAATATCTGCTTTGTGCCGTATTCCTCCAGTAGCTCCCGAACATGTTTATTTGCGAAAGGAGTACCATTATCCATAACAATATGTTTCGGTATCCCAAATTTGCATATGATGTACTCTTTAATGAAAGCAGCTATAGTTACTCCTGTGGTGCTTCTTAAAGGTATGGCTTCGACCCACTTGGTGAAGTATTTTGTGGCAGTAATTATATACTCATGTTGCTTCGACGATGATGGATTAATTTTGCCGATGATATCCAGTACCTAACTGTAAAAAGGCCACGGGTTGCTCACTGGATGAAGATGAAGGCAATGGGTGTGAATATGATTACCGTGAATCTGAAATTGGTGGAACTTTTGAACAAATGCAGCAGCATCATCTTCCATTATTGGCAAATAGTATTTCTCGTGTACTTGAAGGAACAACTTTCTCTTGCCTTGATGTTCGCCATTATGCATCTCTTTCATTATGGTTTGAATTTCTTCCTCTGCCAAGCATCATAATAGATTCCCACCAAAAGTATTCCGACAATACTCCTTCACGAAAAATAAATCTCTTAGCCTTGCGAAGTAAACACGCTCGTTTTCCCAGAGGGAGAAGATTATCTTTGAAGTATCTAACGTACGGGTCTCGCCAGTCCCCAGTGGAATGCACAGTCAGAATTTTTGTTTGTTGTGGTGGAACTAGACAGTCTGCGTATGCTTCTTGCAATAGTCGAGATTGCATTTCCATGGTGGTCCAATAATATCCGAGGCGTTGGAGCCTTCTGTATAGTGTCACGACCAAGGTATGTCCACATGTTTCTTTGTGCACTTGGTTAGGTCGTTCTCGTGCTTCACTATCGCTTAAGCATCTTGATAGGGATCCATCTGAATTTTTTGTGATATAATACCCCATAGAGTAAGAAGAAATTCCTTAGATCTTTGAGACTAACCTTTCCTTGACGGTGTGAACTGTTAAGTTCCTGAATGATGGGTGTCTTCCAGTCGCCGATTTGTTCTGCGAGCAATTCATCTTTCCAGGTTGAAGGCTTCATATGTTTGCGTATGGTGAGAGTTGCTTCTGATCCTTCGAATTGTAATTTCTAAGTAGGGATTTCTAAACAATCGGCATGTATATTGTTGGTGCGTCCCGTGTGTATGATTGTTGCCTCGACAAAATGGGTTAGGAGCTTCTGAGCCTCGGCCCTGTAAGGAGACGGAGTTTCTTCTTTTAAAGAATATACCCCATTCATCTGGTTTATCAATAATTTGGAATCTCCCCTTATTTCAAGACGCGTAGATCCAACTTGTTTCGCTATTGATAGTCCCAACAGAAATGCTTCATATTTGGACGAGTTGTTGGTACATTCGTATTCCAACTTAAATGAATGTGAGAACACCCCACCGGTTGGAGAAACCAGTACAATGCCCGCGCCTCCGGTATTTGTGCTTGGTGTGGCAGAACCATCGAAATACAATAGCCAAGCCTCATCCTCCACAGATGCAATATCTGGAAACTCACCAGTATGTCTTCATGTGTCACTGTATCATCTTCTCATGGGAAAGCTGTGAGTAAATCCGCGACTGCTTGTCTTTTTATAGCCTTCAGGGAACGACATGTTATATCAAATTCGGACATCTGTAATAACCAATTCGCTACTCGTCCTACAAGAGAAGGCTTTGACATTAGAAATTTGATGGGTCATCTTTTGCCATCAATACAACCTTGTTTGCGAGGAGATAACGCTGAAATTTCTGAATGGCGTGTATTAAAGATAGACATGCTATTTCGACCTTGGGATACCTTAGTTCTGCATCTATCAACGTGCGGCTAAGATAGTAAATGGGGTATTCAGTCCCCATGTCGTCTTCTTGAGCTAGAAGGGCCCCAATTGCGACTTCACTAAAGGTCATGTATAGTAACAAAGGCTTTCCTGCTTTTATGGTTCTCATGACAGAAAATGATAAAAGTACTTGCTGGATCTTATGGAATGCTTCTTGCTATACGGTCGACCACACGAAACTTGCTCCTTTCTTCAATAAGGGGGTGAATGAAGCAACAAATTGGTCTAATCCAGGAATGAAACGCCGAATATATGATACTTTACCCATAAAACTCTTAAGATCCCTTGGCGTTAGTGGTGGCGGCATGGTGGTGATAGCTTGTGTTTTGATCGGGTCCACCTTGATTCCTTCTGCTGTAACTTGAAATTCCAAGAATTTTCCAGAAGATACCCCAAAGGCGCATTTTAGGGGGTTCATCTTCAGTTGGTATTCACGGCATCTCTCGAAGACTTAGCGAAGGACGATTGTATGTGCGGCCCTAGTTTTGGATTTCACAACAACATCGTCAACATAATCTTCCACCTGTTTGTGCATCATACCGTGTATTAGAAATTCCCGAGGGGTGTGCGGAATGCCGTCTTTTCAGCGTCTATTCATACATCTTTATTTGATTGTACCTACTGTATCCATCCATGAAGGAGAACATGCCATGTTCGCTGGTAGCATCTACCAACATGTCGATATTTGGGAGAGGAAAATCGTCTTTCAGACAGGATTTATTCAAGTTTCTGAAATCTGCACAACAGATTATCTGCTTGTTCTTCTTTTAGTCCGGAACAACATTAGCCAACCATGTAGGATGTTGTATAGGCTTAATGAATCATGCAAAATCTTGATTCATATTTGCTCCTCGACCTCATGCCTGAACTGTCTCGGTTGCTACTTGACTGGTTTGGCGTCGGTAGTGATGTGGAGGTGGTGTGTGACCAATTTGTAGTCTATATCGGGCATCTCTTCGTAGGTCCAAGCTATGACATCTTGGTGTTACTTGAGCAGGTCTACGAGGTTTCTTCTTTCTTCAGGTGATAAGGCCGAACTAATCAAAACCGGGCGTGGAGTTTCTTCCGTTCCCAAGTCGATAGTTTTGAGTGTGTCAGACGGTGGCATCTGTGCCGTCTTACAGTTATCGTGGGGCATCTTGGACTTCTTAGTGGTAGCTCCCTTCACTGTTGTTGTATATTTGGTGGGAAGGTTCCTCATAGACCTCCCCTATTAATTGCTAGTAGTGATTGCGAAGGTAAATTATTCTTCCTTCGCCATCATAACCAGTTACAATATTGCGCCCTCTCTTGACTGACGATGAACTTACGGCATGACGTGCCCGACGTTGAAGATCAATATTCTAGCCTATTTTTAGATTCTCAATCCCTGTAACAGGGACCATTGGCTCGTTGATGTAGTTTTTACAAGTGGTAAGAAAGATTCGTTGCTCGGACTCTTTTTAAAGATTTGGCTTTTGATTATTAAAAGAAAATACTAAGACAAACTTATTAAAATTGATTTTTGTTACTAAGGAGAGATGAGTCTAGGGTTTTGGATTCCACTGCTTCTAATTTTTGTAAACTCAATAACAATTTCTTTGACAATTACTCCCATTTTACTCAAAACAGTTTCGAGCCCAATCTCATTCTTTGGAAAATATAACGTTACAAGCTCTTTTTTTATGACTCTCGTCACTATTTTAAAGCCTAATCCTCCTTCGCTTATAAAAGAACGGTAGAAACTGCCCAAAACAATTATTACGAAGCATGTAAAGAAGAGAGAATTTTTAGACAAATTAAAAACACAAATATGGAGTAAATATGCCAAAGAAATTAATTACTGAATATTACCCATCAAAATAGTTTCCTCCAAAACCCTAGAGAATAGATTTAGCTACTCATTGATCGAAAATTGGAGAAAATTTCATTAATCATTGTATTAAAAATAATAATAAAAATGCTTACAATGATTTCCAGTCGCTAAAGGAGTTTAACACTGAATTGAGCACCTTAGTGAATAAACGACCGTTTCTGAGGGTCCTTTGTTTTTCCACTGTTTGAAGAACGATAGAGGATTCTCTGTCGTTGTATCTAAGACTGCTTCTGAGACAGTTCCTGGCAGTTCAATGTTCTTGGTGTTCTTAAATTTTGCAGCAGCAGGTGAACTTTCTGAGAATTCTTATTTTATGATTCTAAGCCTCTACTTTCTTCCCCAAAGTCTCCGTATGACTTCTCTAGGGTCCGACCATCTCTTTTATACTCAACAGGGCCTTCGAATCTCTTGAAATAACTCCCATTGATCTCCTTTCCTTTTTTTCATTTTTTTTTCTTCTTCACGGCCAAGTTACGGGACTATTCTCTTCTAAGCTTCCTTGCGTGTTCCATTTGTTTCCAAACTCATCAAAACTCTTCTTTTGTTAACAGATACGAATCATATGTTCCCTATTTTTTCACGGAACACAATCTTTCCGTATCTTCTTCACTTCCCTGTTTTGGTTTTGTCTTGATGATTCAGCCCTATTTTTTCGAATCTAAGAGACCTACCATCTCTATTTTAATGTAACATGCCCGTACGTATCTATTGGAGTGATTGAGTCTCACCCGAACCCTTCACAGGTCCAAAATTTCCCGGCGAGTAAAGAAACTCGAGACCACTATTCCAGTTCATGATTCCAGCCAAATTTAACCAAAGCAAAACCCATTACCAGCCATGTTAGACCAAAAGGAGAATACCCAATTTATTATAGACCTTTAGTCTCATTATAGCTCGCTCAAATCACAAACCCTAATCTGCTGCCATTGAAAACCAATTTTCCCGCCAAAACCGTGAATTCCCTGTTCTTTAATTTTCGACATTTCAGCCAATTCTAGACGAAACCAATACCATTACCAGCTCTGTTAACTCGATTAGGATAAACCCATTTGATTTCAGCACTTTAGTCTCACCACAGCCTGCCTAAAACACAAACCCTAATGTTGTTCTTTAGTTTCCCGCCAAAATTCGAAATTCAAATGGAGAAGATGACTTTCCCTTTATCCCTCAGCGGTGTCCCTTTAGCAATTTGGGCTACGTTTAGCAATTTCTGGGGGTGCGAATAGCAATTTGTGGGGTACAAAGATGACTTTTGGGCTGTATATAGTGAAAAACTCCTGTGTGACTTTATCAACTCCTCCGGGCGCCTTTATCGACTCTTCTGGGACGTTTCTGGGGGTGCCTTTAGTAGTTTCTCGAGCAGCCATCTCTTACCTCTCATATTCACTTCTTTTCTTCAATTTTTATACATCACTAAGGCTGTAACATGCTTTTCAAACATAATCGCATCACTAAAGCCGACATGCCTTTCAGATAGAAAAGAAGTAAATAATGAGAAATAAGTCGCCTTCAACAGTAGTTGCACATGAAATGACACTTTAGTCCCTTTTAAGTGACGTTTCCTCTTCTTTTGCTCCAAAGTACCTAAAACTCAAAATCAAATAAAAGATACATAATTTACAAGAAAACATAACAAAGAAAGCATAAACAATAGATAAATATCAAGGTGTTTTAGACACCTATCAAATTCTCCCACACTTAGACTTTGCTAGTCCTCGAGCAAATCAAACTAAAATAATTTTTAAAACATACAACTCCATCTCGTCGAGGATACGGTCACACTTAGCACGTATAACAAGCCTTTAAACCCCTAGGTGGCCCTAGTGGCCGAGTTATAGTCTCGGGAGGGCTTACCAGAGATATACCCACAAAATCTTTACTCCATACCCTAGCTATCTATGCATAACCTTGGAAGGCACTAAAGAATCTCCTTGGTTGGCGTACTTATTGACTACAGGGGGAAGTACCCTGATGCGAAATTCCAATTGTTGTACACGAGTTTGCACTCAAGCATACTAAAATTCATATATAAGTCACAGAGCTCTACTCAGATAGTTTCTGGACATCATAACCGGAGTCAACCAATCATATGGATAGATTAAGAAGATGGATGTAGAGAAAAACGTAGATGGTTTTGATGTTGACTAAGGTGAACGGTGTTTCCCATATCTGTCTGAAGGCCACTGCCAAAACGAACCTATCCTAATGGACTGAGATACTGGTCTTGGACTAATATCAACACACTGGCATATACAAGGGAACCAGTGGTCGATAATCCTAACTCTAGGTTAACTCAGCTGGCATATACAAGGGAACCAGTGGTCGACTTTATTGAATTTATTCCGGTTGGTCTGGTGGTCTGGTCTCAATTTCTCTTCTTTTTTTTTCCTCAACTTTTTTGGTATCTCAATCACTCTATTTCACCCTAGCAGTGGTAACAACTTGAATCGTGAGCCCCACCTAATCACTTAGAGAAACATATTTTAAAGAAAACAAAATAAAATAGAAGTGAAAAGGATTCAACGAGATACGGCGAAACTACCATGTTTTTCTTTAATTCTAACACCTGAGCTCTGTGCTTTTATGAATAGACTCTTTAGATGTTTCCATCTAATCAGATTGGTTCCTCAACTCCTACAACCAAAATGCTTCCATCCACTTAGATTGGTTAGTGCCATCCTTAATAAGCATAAATTTCTAGGCTCTGGAGTTTTTTTATTTTATTTTTATTTTTTATTTAAAAACTAACTAAAAGTTTTTCCCTCATCCCCACACTTAAATCTAACATTGTCCTCAATGTTTCAAAATAAAGTGCAGTACCAAAAATATAAGTAACAAGAGGAATAAAGAGGTAAGTCAGAAAGATAGTACCTGGATGAAGCGTAGCAATCCTTCCATGGGAGCAAGAAAGAAATTAAAAACAAAAACAAAACTAATGTACAACAGCAGGATCCTCCAGAGGGACCTTAACATCACCATGTATGGGTTGCCTCCCAATAAGCGCTAAGTTTAGTGTCTTCAGCCAGACGTTGTGACCAGTTCAAATTAATCCTGGTAGACAGGATCTCTCAGCTCTGATTCTTCTATTGCATGACTGGGTAACTCCAAGAATGGTTTCAACCGTTGACCGTTAACCTTGAAAGTTTCTCCGTTCTTCGGATTCTCAACTTCAACTGCACCATGAGGAAAAACAATTTTGACAAAATATGGTCTGGTCCACCGAGACCTCAATTTACCAGGGGAAAGATGTAAACGAGAATTTTAAAGGAGAACTTTTTGACCTGGTTCAAATGTCTTTCGAATAATCGATTTATCATGAAATATTTTTGTTTTCTCCTTGTAAATTTTCGCACTCTGGTAAGAATCATTACGAATTTCTTCTACCTCATTGAGTTGCAGTCTACGGTTATCACCAGCAGTTGGTAGGTCAAAGTTTAGCCGTTTAATGGCCCAATAAGCTCGGTGTTCTAATTCTACAGGAAAATGACAGGCTTTACCGAAGACAACTCTATACGGAGACATCCCAAGTGGAGTCTTAAAAGCGGTTCGGTAAGCCCACAAAGCTTCTACTAAGCGCAAAGACCAATCTTTTCGGGTAGGGTTTACAGTCTTTTCTAAAATCTGTTTAATTTGCCTATTAGACACTTCAACTTGGACACAAGTTTGTGGGTGGTAAGGTGTAGAAACCTTATGGGTAATGGAGTATTTCTTCATGAGCGCCTCGAAAGACCGGTTGCAAAAATGGGAACCTCCATCACTAATGATTGCTCTAGGCATACCAAAGAGAGAGAAAATATTTTCTCTAACAAACTTGATCACAACGTGGCGATCGTTTGTCTTGGTAGCTATTGCTTCTACCCACTTAGACACATAGTCAACAGCTAATAAGATGTAAAAGTTGCCATGGGAATTGACAAAAGGACCCATAAAATCTATACCCCACACATCAAATATTTATATTATTAATATAGGACTAAGTGGCATCATATTACGTCGGGACATCTTTCCTAACTTTTGAAATCTATCACAACTTTGACAAAATAGGTGGGAGTCCTTAAACAGAGTTGGCCAATAAAGACCGGATTGCAAAACCTTCGCAGCTGTTTTCTTAGAACTAAAGTGACCTCCACAAGCTCCAGAATGACAAAAAGTCAGGACACTAGAGATTTCGTTGTCAGGAATACAACGACGGATGATCTGATCAGGGCAATATTTGAATAAGTACGGATCATCCCAGAAAAAGTATTTTACCTCAGACAAGAATTTAGCTCTATCCAGTTTAGACCAATGGTCGGGCATTTGACCAGTTACCAAATAATTGACAATGTCTGCAAACCAGGGTAACAAAGAGATGGAAAATAAGTGTTCATCAGGGAACGTGTCAAGGATCGGTTTCTCATCATCTCTAGTCTCATCAAGGATACGGGATAAATGGTCATCTACTACATTTTCGGACCCTTTCTTATCACGAATATCTAGAGTAAATTCTTGGAACAATAACACCCATCTAATCAGCCGAGGTTTGGAGTCCTTCTTGGAAAGGAGATATTTGAGTGCGGCATGATCAGAATAGACTATGACCTTAGACCCTAGGAGATATGATCTAAATTTCTCCAAAGCAAAAACGATGGCTAACATTTCTTTCTCAGTGGTTGTGTAGTTCAACTGGGCATCGTTTAGGGTCCTACTAGCATAATAAATCACACTAGGTGCTTTATCACGTCGTTAGCCAAGGACAACACCAACCGCATAATCGGACGCATCACACATAAGTTCAAATGGGAGGTCCCAATCGGGTGGTTGGATGATAGGGGCAGAAGTCAATAATGATTTTAGCTTCTCAAAAGCTGCAACACAGGCTTCATCAAATACAAAGGCAGTATCTTTAGCAAGTAGGTTCGACAGAGGTAAGGAAATCTTGCTAAAGTCTTTGATGAAACGACGATAAAAACCAGCATGGCCAAGGAAAGATCTAACATCTGTTACATTCTTAGGTGGTCTTAATTTAGAAATTAGTTCAACCTTGGCTTTATCAACTTCTATTCCTTTAGAGGACACCACATGTCCTAACATTATTCCAGATTTAACCATAAAATGACACTTTTCCCAATTAAGGACTAAGTTCTTTTCTTTACAACGTTCTAGAACTAGTGTAATGTGGTGCAAGCATTCATCGAAAGAGGATCCAAAACCAAAAAATCGTCCATAAAGACCTCGAGAAATCGCTCAACCATGTCCGAAAAGATACTTAGCATGCAACGTTGGAATGTTGCGGGTGCATTACACAACCCAAAAGGCATACGCCTGTAAGCAAAAGTACCAAATGGACATGTGAAGGTTGTTTTCTCCTGGTCCTCCTGTGCTATAGGGATTTGGTTATAACCAGAGTATCCATCTAGGAAACAATAATGGTTGTGGCCACTAATCTTTCTAACATCTGGTCGATGAATGGTAGAGGAAAGTGGTCTTTCCTAGTTGCCGAGTTCAAATTACGGTAGTCTATACAAACTCTCCACCCTAGTAGTGACACGGGTAGGGATCGGTTCATTATTCTCATTCGCAACTACAGTAATCCCGGACTTCTTTGGGACAACCTGGACAGATCGACCCATTTACTATCGGATATGGGGTATATGATACCCGCATCTAATAACTTAAGCACCTCGGTACATGACAACTTCCTTCATATTAGGATTCAAACGTCTCTGCATTTCTCTTGAGGTTTTGGCACCTTCTTCTAGGTAGATGTGGTGCATACAATCAGCAGGACTAATTCCTTTCAAATCTGCTATAGTCCACCCTATTGCAGTCTTGTGTTCTCTAAGAATACTAACTAGTCTACTTTCCTGATCGGGCTCTAAGTCAGAAGCAATTATGGCAGGAAGAGTATTCTCATTACCAAGAAATACATATTTCAGTGTATCTGGTAGCGGCTTTAATTCAAGGGTGGGTGCTTTAACTGATGATGGGAGGGGTTTATCTATGGTTGGCGGAAGAGGTTCTGGTTTACGCTGCCATTTTCCATAATTCATTACTGGCGCAGAATCTAACAAAGCATTAACTTCTTCAAAATGACTATCCTCATCATAGTAGGCTCCAAAGTGGGCCAAGCACGCCTCTAAAGGATCACTAACACTATTTGTGGTAAAAGTATTCTCAACTAAAGAATCAATCATGCATATAGACTCATAGTGTTCAGGGTCCGGTGGGGCTTGTAACGCCTTAAAAACGTTCACAGAGATTTTCTGATTCCCAAAGGAAAATTCTACTAGCCCAGTTTGACAATGTATGACTGCATTTGCAGTGGCTAGGAACGGACGACCTAGGATGATTGGGATATTGATATCTTGACTAGAGACAGGTTGAGTGTCTAAAATCACAAAGTCAACTGGATAGATAAAGTTTTCTACCAGAACCAAAACGTCCTCAATAATTCCACGTGGGATTTTGACTGACCGATCGGCTAACTGTAGTGTTATCCTAGTTGGTTTCATCTCACCTAGCCCAAGTTGTTCATATACCGAGAACGGTAAAAGATTCACACTAGCTCCAAGATCTAATAGAGCATTGTTTATCGTTTGGGTACCTATGACACATGTGACAGTAGGACAACCAGGATCTTTAAATTTGACCGGGTACTTTTGTGAGATTATGGAACTAACTTGTTGGGTTAAAAATGCTTTTTATGGACACTCGCGTCTCTCTTTACAGTGCACATTTCTTTTAGGAACTTGGCCATAGCCGGTACATGTTTTATTGCATCTAATAAGGGCAGGTTGACCTTAACTTGCTTAAAGATGTCTAGGATTTCAGCATATGTACTAGGATTTTTCTTAGAGATTCTTTGAGGAAATGGTGCGGGTGGTATATAAACTCTCTCAGGGAGATCTTCCTCACTTGGACTCTTAGCACACTCAGGCCCATTAAGGTCTTTAGACGAAGTTTGGTCAACCTCATTCTCTTCAGCTGGACTACTATCCTTAGGTGGTTCTACCGAGTTCTCTAGAGTTTTACCACTCCTAAGGGTGATAACTGCTTTGATATGTTCGTTGTGGTTAGAACTACCTGATCCATTAACCTGGTTAACTCCTTTTGGATTCGGAGTCGGTTGGCTAGGAAATCTCCCATTCTCCCTATCATTTAACCAGTTCGAAAGTTGACTTATTTGAGTCTCTAAGTTGGCAATGGCTCGGTCACTGTTTTGTTGGTTACGCTGACTCAACAAGATAAAGTCATCGATTTTTTGGTTACTCTGGACAACACTTTGGGATAAGAGTTTCATAGATTCCTCTAAAGACATCATCTTAGGATCAACTGTACTTTGTTCTTGAGGTTGATTCCTAGGGAAAAACTGGTGGTGTATTGCTAGATGGGCCACCCGGATGGGCACCTCTAGACCACGAAAAATTAGGATTATGTCTCCAACCGGGGTTATAGGTATTAGAGTATGGATCAAACTTGGGTCGACCCTCATATCTAGTGTTCATACCTCCATGTAGGACACTAACCTGTCACGGGTAGTTTCAGTTGGGTAAAACAAGGGGCACCGAGGTCCAAGTATGACTTTGGTCACCACAAATGGTACATGGATAAGTTCTGGGCTCCCTGTTACAACTTATAGTCTGGTTGGACCCTTGGTTCATCTCTATGGCCTCTAGACGCCTAAGGATATCAGACCCATTTTCAACTCTATTGACCCTATGGATAGGGTTCCTAGTTATTTCGGGCTCCCTCATTGAAGCCCATTGACGAGTTTTTCAGCTAACTCGATGAATTCGTCAAAACATTCATCTGGGTCTTGGTGGGTAAATTCTCCACCACTCATTGTTTCTACCTGCATTCGGGTTTCACTATCAAGGCCCTCATATAATATTTGGGCCATGTGGGCTTTATCAAAGCCGTGATGTGGGCATTGGTATAACAATTCATTAAACCTTTCTACATAATCGTGTAGGTGTTCACCTAATTTCTGCTTAAAGGTTTAGATAGACTGTCGAACAGCAGCAGTATTATGGTGTGGGTAGAATTTCTTAACGAAAACCTCTACAAGTCCATCCCATGTAGTGATTGTTTTGGAAGGAATGATATGATACCACTCACCGGCTCTCTCCTCTAGGGAAAAGGGAAACAAACGCAACCTAACATCGTCTTTGGTGACATTCGGATAACTCATGGTGTCACAAATCATCTCAAAGTCACGAATATGGGTATATGGGTTTTCATTCTCTATCCCCCTAAACTTACGCAGCATGCCAAATGTCCCAGGTTTGATATCAAACTTAACGGTAGTGGACGGTAAAACAACCCCAGGTTCACGTATCACTCTAGATGGGTTCAAACGGTCCCTAAGGGTCTTGGTTGGCGGGATTTCACCCTCATCATTTTCATTAACCATTTTGGCAAAAATCGAAGTATCACCTATATCTGTGTAGCGGGTTGGTGTCAAATTAAAAAGGTCGTTCTCCTCAAGTCTATCTCCTATCCGTTTCCAACGTCGCATACACAAGCAAGAATACTAGTGAAGCAAGAAAATCGTGCACATGCAAATGCAGGGTTTACTAAATTAGGTAAGTTTGGGTTACCTCAGGAAAATATACCTAAAGGTACAAGGCTGAGGCTTGTGGAATTTCGGCTGGTAACTCCCAAATGGCCCAAGGCACGGGTTCAGCGTACTTTTCCACATGTTTCCTAAATTCGGTAATCTGACGATGCAATTGGTGTGTGCAACGTGTATTTTTTTTTTTTTTTGAAATTTTTTTTAAATAATAAAAAAGAAATAAATATACACAAAAAGGAAATAAAACCTAAAAAAAATTATAAAATTTTGGGTTTTGTTACTTACCTCTTTTGGTAGGCAATTCCACAATAAATATAGAATATTACCTGCACAATAAAAACAAGAAAAAATACCCAAGTAAAATCAAAGAAATTAAATTAAATTAAACAAAAACTGAACTAAAAAAAAAAAAAAATCTAAAACCTAACCGCGTCAAGTAGGCAAGTCCGCGTCGGTGGCGCCAAAAACTGATGTAGTTTTTACAAGTGGTAAGAAAGATTCGTTGCTCGGACTCTTTTTAAAGATTTGGTTTTTGATTATTAAAAGAAAATACTAAGACAAACTAATTAAAATTGATTTTTGTTACCAAGGAGAGATGAGTCTAGGGTTTTGGATTCCACTACTTCTAATTTTTGTAAACTCAATAAAAATTTCTTTGACAATTACTCCTATTTTACTCAAAACAGTTTCGAACCCAATCTCATGCTTTGGAAAATATAACGTTACAAGCTCTTTTTTATGACTCTCGTCACTATTTTAAAGCCTAATCCTCCTTCGCTTATAAAAGAACGGTAGAAACTACCCAAAACAATTATTACGAAGCATGTAAAGAAGAGAGAATTTTTAGACAAATTAAAAACACAAATATGGAGTAAATATGCCAAAGAAATTAATTACTAAATATTACCCATCAAAAATAGTTTCCTCCAAAACCCTAGAGAATAGATTCAGCTACTCATTGATCGAAAATTGGAGAAAATTTCATTAATCATTGTAGTTGCAGGAAATCCTACACTACACCCCTCACAAGAATCCACACAACTAAGACATTTGAAGATGAACAATTATGATTTTTATTGATTAATTCCTTGAATGTCTACAAGATAGAATGGAAAAGAGCTAAAGAAATTACAATCACTACAAACTTTCTCTCTCCTAATGACTTGCCTAACACACGGAAAAAGATCCCTCTCAACATCCCCTTTCGACTCCTTATATAGGGTATTACACAATGGATGACAAACCAAGTCATCCTTTATTTTCGGGAATGACTTGCGAAATATCGCAGACGTTCAAATATATACTCTCGCAAGTTTCCTAAATCTCACTAAGTCTTCACATCTTTCTCGTGTTTTGGCTGCCGTCATTCATTGCGTCATTTATATTACTCATTTGCGACACTTTCGCAATATCGTCGTTTATTGATCTCGCGAGGTATTGTTGTTGCGATATTCTGATCATACATCTTGCCTCTTCTCATGTCTTCTTTGCGAAGAAGAGAATGTCATGAGAATTAGTATTTTTGAAATGCCCCAACGGTTCATCTTTATCTTTTATGATCCCGTACTTTTACACAGAATTTATTACACATGTTTCTTCTTCCGCTCTTTTCTTGACACGTCTCTTTCAACCGTCTTTTCTTGACCATTCACGTATCTTCTCGCATTAAATGCATTTATCTTCTCGAGAATTTTTCTCTATATATAGTTTTCTCACCTTCCTTTTCTTCTTTTTTACTTTCTCTCTGCAAATCCTCTTCAATTCTTCTCCTCCGCCATTCACGTTCCTGCTACTGTAAATCTTTCTTTTCTTCTTTCTTTTGATCTTTAACTTTCTAAACATTCCCATACTCTGAGAATGGCTCCACCTGGCCGTAAATATGAAACTCTCTTGGGTGAGACTCAAAAGAATTTACAAGAAAAGGGTTTCACCTTGTCCACCATTCCCAATCAAGAATCTTCATCTATTCTTTCTGCAAAATTGTTTACTGATCATCATTGTGATGATCAGAAAATCATAATCTCGCTAGGTCAACTCCTCGCAGGTCTTCCCATTCCTCTCTACAATCCCGAAATGCCCTTGTTCTATGAAATTCTTGCTCATGAGAAATTCTCGCGAGCTATTTATCAATTAAGCGGTGATTGCATCCGTCTAATGCTTGAATTCGCCAATCATGGCGCTGGTAAGGGATCTCTATATCCTGATAACGTCAGAGATCCTAAATTCGCAAACTTAGAGATAGTCGCTGAAAAGTACTCAGTAGAAAACTTTTTTGAAAATTATGAAGTGATAAATATGAAGAATGATAAATCTCGCTGGGGTGCTCGATTGAAAAGAAAAGAGGACGTTCCCGACGATAAGATACTCATGTTAGATATTGATTGGCACTCTGGCAAGAACAATGTTCCTCGCTACTCTAAAGATGAGAAGTGGTGTGTCTTTCCGCTATTTTTGAACGGACCTTACAATTCAGGTTCCAATATACTCCCTGCGAATCTCGCAAATTATCATCCTTGGGTATTTAATTGGCCCGAGAAAGCAAAAGAGGTATATTTTATAATTTTTATTTGCTTTGCGATGTTTCCTTCCTTTTATATCTACTAAACTTGCGAAATTTTCAGATCACTAAATTGAGAAAAAGTTATGAAAGAAATCCAAAGCCAAGTACTTTGGCGATACTTCGCTCAATCACGGATGAAGTAAGAAATATTTTCTCTTGTTATCCACAATATTGTTGCCTCTGTTTCTTATCTTCATTCATGTATGTAGGTTGGTGTTGAAGTTGCCGGCGAGGAAGAAGCTTCAAAAGCTGCGAGGGTCAAAAGAAAGGGTAAAGACCCTCTTCGCAAGAAAAAAATCTGCTGCACCGCCTTCTAAAAAACAAAAGACACATTCTTCTTCTCGCTCAAGTCCTCAATCTAATGAAAGTTCCGATGAAGAAAACGATGATGTAGATATTTCTACCGCGAAGGAGGATCATCCTACTGAATCTCCCTATGACGTTATTATCTAATATCTTTTCAGACTCCATGCAAGGGCTTGGAGATGACCGCTTCTATGGTATATGCGAAGCTCTCGCAAGTATATGTGATGCTTCTTTACTGGAGGGTAATGAGTCTCTTCAGGGAATCTCCAGATCATTGACTCCCAGCTTCTTGAATGCACTCAGTGCCTTGGTATGTTTATATTTCTTTATTCCTTCATAATTTTAATTTTAAATCATATATTAATAGTTCCTTTATCTTTTTTTTTTTTTTTTTTTTTTTGATAGTCTGGAAGAGCTTCCTTTGTTGTTGCCTCAGATCTTGAGAAGAGGCGTAACAACTTTGAAAAGAAAAATCTTCAGCTTCACAAAAAGACCGAGGAACTAGAAATTGAAGTTGCGACATCTCGCAAGAAGAATGAAAATGAGACTGCCGCTCTTCGCGAAAGAATTCAACATTTGGAAGCTGAATCTTCTACCCAGAAGAATAAAATATCTACTCTTCAAAGTGCTAATCAGCAACTTTATGGTATAAAACTCTTCTCTTTTCTTCGTTTTTACTTTGTCATTTATTTTTCTTTGCCTGACTTATCATTTTCGCAGACATTTATAATCTTTCTGACGAAGCCATCCTTCTCCATTCATTTCCTGAGCCTATGGATAATGATGCTCTTCTCGCTCATCTCAACGAATCTTTAAGTAGTTCGTCAAACAAAATTAACTCTCTTTCATTAAATGAACTTCAAACCAAACTTCATCTCTTAGAAATTGAGCATAGATCTAGTTTAGGTTTAGCCAACCGATTTAAACGTCTATATCTTAGTTCCCACGAGAAAAATAATATTCTAAGGAAGAAAATTAATAGCCTTATAGATGACAAGGATCGCATTGCTAATCAGGGTGCACAGGCATTAGCGAAATTCCAAAAAACTCTTCTTGAAGTCCAAATTGAGCGAGATGAATCTTTTCGCCAAAATGCCATACTTAATGAGCGAGAAAATCAAATTCGTTCACTTCTTGTCATAAATAGTGATGATGAATTCGCTTGGGCTGCGAAAGTTCTAGATAATGCCAGAAATAACTTAGGTGTTAACGTCAGCCTTCATGCTGAGCATACTGCCTTGGTTAAAGATATGATTTCTGACAGAGAAGGTTGTTAACTGTTCTTCATTACTTTACCACTTCTTTTTTGTGAAACTACTATTAAGTTACTGACTCATTGCCATTTGTTCGCAGAATCTGAGAAGAGGTTTCAAACTAGAATTAAAGAACTTGAATCTGAGAAAGCATAACTTGCAAAAGACTTCTCTCTTCGCAATGACAAGTATTCCAAATTGAAGAAGCAACTACAAACTACTGTAGCGAATTTCAATAATGATGTTGTCCGTTTTCGAAATCAAACTATTAAGACAGTTTGCGATGACCACAGTATTCCTCTTTCTTCATATCCTTGTCTTCTTGATGAGGTTCCTGAAAATATACCTTCCTTGGACGTTTCTGAAAGTGAAGCTAGCGAAGAAGAGGAGTCCGATAAAGAGTCTGATGAAAAAGAAGAATGAACTGAGAGATAGCCCCATTTTCCTTTTTCTCTTCTTGTGATATTTGTACATTTATCCTTCTAGCCTTCCATTTTTGTAATCTCTTACTGTAAATCTATCATATGAAAATAAATAACAAGTTTTTATTCTAATCATTCCCATACTTGCCTCTGTTATTTATTTTCACATGAGAGATTAAATCGATAATCTTTAAATAATAATACTTCTTAGTTTCGCAACTACTGTTGCTAACTCTTCACAAATATATCCATTTTCGCAAGTTTATTTGCTTACTCAATTTCTTGTGTGGTCTTATCTTTATTTATGTTGAAATTCATCATTGCGACAAGATCGCAGGACGTCTTTACATTTTCATGTAATGACCCATTGATCTTGTCTTATCATTGCTCTTGTGTGGTCTTATTTTGCCTTCCTAGTTAAAGGTCTTATTTTGCCACCCCTCATTTTTGCGTCAATGTGACAGGTCTAAATATTCTTATGAACATAAAGTCCCATGACATTGCCGTCTTGCGACAAAATCGCAGGACGTCGTTACACTTTCATGTAACGACCCATTGATCTTGCCTTATCATTTCTTTAGTATTATTGCCTCTGCAGGATGTTTTTGTTGCGACAATATGACAGGCCTAAAAAATTCTTTCGAACTTAAAGCCCCATGACATTGTCGTCTTGCGACGAAATCGCATGACGTCTTTACACTTTCATGTAAAGACCCATTGATCTCGTCTTAACCTCGCGTTAGTATTATTGCCTCTTCAGGATCATCGCACAAATATGACAAGCCTAAATTTTCTTGCGAAAATAGAGCCTCATGACATTTGCGTCTTAAGACACTTATCAGCTCCCTAATGGAGGGTGCCGCCCTTATCATCTCCCTGGTTGCCCCTTCAAGGAGGCGTACATAGGCCATACAAGACTAGCTCCTCCCGTCCGGTCTTAACAACAACCAGTTGTTTTCGCAGCCTCTTATCCCTTATACCTATAGGGTTTATGGTTACGAGACTGCACCCTAAGTGGAGTTTTCTTCGGGCCGAGTGCAGCATGTGCCAAGACTTGCCAAGAATGGCCGAGACACTTCAAATGCCCTGTGCACTCTTGGTTCAACCGTGTACCTCGGCGCCTTGGTCATACACTGACTCCTTGGAAGAGACCCTCGGTCATCCAACCAGGGTATAACCTTATATATATAGTTGGAAATCCAAGGTATCTCCCGCGAATGGGCTTTATTGACCCCAAATTTTCATGACTCAGGTTCCAGGGGCGGTGTAACCTTTTCCCCCGAGCCATGTCAAGAGATGCCCCCTTATATGATGCACTTTAGGTCTTACATTTGCCTCTTACGAAATATTATTCGCGAACTAGGGTGTACGCCATAAAGGTTCGTCCCATTCACTCATTCTTTCATTTCTGTCAATTCTTTCAATCATTCATTGATTTTTGACTATTTCTTCTCATTATTTTTGCGAAATTATCGCATAATCTTGCTACATTTGCTGTGATCTCGCTGTAATTATTTAACCAAACTTTCGTTATATTCATGTCTCGCGGGACTTTCTTCGATCGTCATATTCTTTGTACTTTTGACATGTCTTTGTCACTCCAAACATTTTTTATTTTTTTTGCACAACTCTAAAATCAATTATTTATTTCTTACACTTCTTACTCCTATTGCTCTTTGTTTCTTCATTCAGATTTCCTGATATTTCCTTCCCTTTTGCGAGACCATCGCAATTTCCAATTGTTTTCAGGCATGGATTTCGCAATATATCTTTATCTCTCATTTCTATTGTGTCCACCATCAGTCTTTCTCTTATTTTTTCTTCTTTGATATTCCGCTTCCAATTCTTCTTTTGAGCATCCCTTTCCTCGCAAGACTCCACATCAACTTCATAGCACTTTTGTCCCTCAGTCCAATCTCCTTTTATAACTCCAACACCACTGGGATGAGGAAATTTGATGCACTGGTGGTAAGTTGATACTACACCCAAGATCTCATGTAACCAAGGTCGCCCAATTAATACATTATAGGGGGATTCCACATCGACTATGCAAAACAAGATTTCAGTTGATAATCCTTTTAGTGGTATTCGCATACGAATTTCTCCTTTAGGTTTATTGGCAGTACCATTAAAACCATAAATCTTATAGGTTGAAGGTATCAAGTCTTCGTCTTTCCCTCCCATAGTCTTGTAAGTGTGGTAAAAAAGAATGTTTATAGAGCTTCCAGTATCAATTAAGATTCTATTTATAGCCCATGAATTTTCTAGCCCATCATCTTCATCATCAACAGGTTTTGGGTTAATTTCCAATCTTACCACTAATGGACTGTCATGCATCTCGCCACCCTCAGGAAACACTTCTGCGGTAAAAGAAATAATTTGCATTTGCCATTCTTTTAGTGGCGATGTCTTCGCGATGTTCATTACTTCTCTATTGTCAACATCTCTTACGAAAACCCTACTGAGAACACTATCATGAAAATCTTCGATTGTCCTGTACGAATGTACGATAGAATTGCAAAACAAGTTTTTGGCCTTCGCTCCAACTTCTACTACAAACGTTTCTTTCCCTTTTGTTGTATTTACTCTGTGAATTTCTGGAGGTGTTGGTAATGGTTGAGTCTTCTCTTCACATTTTAAGAAATGGTTTAGCTTCCCTTGGTCTATCATTCTGAGGATGATTCTTTTTATATTCCTACAATCATTCGTTAGGTGTCCATGAAAATGGTGATAGGAACAAAATTCATGACTTCGTCACACCGGAGGCGGTTCATTCCCCATGTTCCATGGTGCGGTATGTTTTCCATCGTGATTACGACTTCCCATATTTTCTCCACGCTAGCGTTTAGTGGAGGCATCTTGATTTCTTCCCAGACTACCCTATGACCTCGCTGCCCTCTATGATAGTTATGCCTCTGACCTCCATAGATTTCTTGCGGATTATGCCTCTGACCTCCATAGGTTTCTTGCGGCTGATCAAGCCTTTGAATTTTATTATTTCCGCCACGGTTGTAGAAATTTCTTTCTCTTTCAAATTCTTCCTGATCGCGACTTCCCATGGCTACCAACTTTTGCTGACCATCATCTGGTATCCTCATTCCTTGCTGACTTTGCGATGTACTCGCCACAGTTTTTATCAATTTGGGTAACAAACTTGCATTCGCAGCTCCTGAACTTGTATTCGCGACAGGGTATGATTCCATCTCATTTTGCTTTTCTTCTAGAGCAATATACTCCTCCTGAAGCTCTCACAACTCAGTCATTGTGATTGTATTCTTGACTCTAAAAATTTGAATATATAACAGATTTGTCGCGAACATGGCATTAATGAATGATAAGATGAGATATCTCTCCTCCACACGACCAGCCATTTCGCTACACATTGTCTTCCATCTCACAGTCAGATGCTTTAAACTTTCACCAACCCTTTGTTTTAACCCAAATACATCTTCAATACCAGGTCGCGAGGAATTATTACTTATATATGCCCCTAAAAATATAGCTTGCAAGTGATTGAAAGATGTTATTGTATTCTTCGGTAGTCCTTCAAACCATTTCAAAGCTTCTCCTGTCAAACTTGATGCAAAATATTTGCACAATATAGCATCATGATTCTCCCATTGTAATATACATCTCATATAAGCTTTGATATGTCAGATCGCACAAGTTGTTCCATCGAAAACGCTGGTTAATGTTGGTAAGTTGCACTTTGGTGGTATTCCTCCTAATTGTATCTCTTGTGTGAACGGAGTTTTCGCAGCTTCTTCTATGGCTTCATCCAACCTGTCTCTTTCCTCCTCCCCTTTCTTTGTTCATCATTCCTCTCATTTCGCCAATTCTCTCAAAATTTGTTCATTTACATCGAATTTGAATCTATTGGTCTTTTTAGTTCCGCTTCTCTTTTCCTGCGTTCATGTCTGCTTTGACTTTCATCATTCTCTTCTCGTCTTTCTCTGCGATCTTCTCCTTCACTTCTTTCACGAATTCGCACACCATTATATCTATCAATTTCTCTTCTTTGTTGCCTATCATCTCCTTTGTGCTCTTTCATATTCTTCATTAATATTATCATTGTTGCGATTTTGTTCTCGCCTTCTTTCTCGATTATCATGATTATTCTGGCGAATTGCCTCTTCTAACTCCTGTTCTTCCATTTTTGCTCTCAATCTTTCTCTCTCGCAAGCTAGACGTGCTTGCTCAACATAATGTCTTTCAATTTCATCCTCAATCTCTTTTTGCTTCCTCCGTGCTTCTCTCCCATGCAATATTCTTCTTCCTTCTTCTTGATTTTCTTCATCAATCAAGTTATTCTCGCCTCCGACGCTGCCTATTTCCTTGATTTCCATCATTCTGCCCATTTCGAAGAGTCTCGGGACGTGGAATATAACGATCTTCCATCATTTCTCTTCTCTCGCAATGTTCTATGCCTGGATTTTACGTTTCTTCTTGGTTTTCTTCATCAACATTTTCTGTAGGTAAAATTCTACTTTTTTCCTCTCTAACTGATCTTGAGCTTGACCTTGTAGTGCTTCTCGACCTTCTGCTTTGTAATCTCATGTTTTCCATCCTCAACTCATGATCCTGTCTTGTCAAATTTGCACGTTTCTCTGCCTCTAATCGTCTTTCTTCATGTATTGTTTGTCTCAACGCCTCTAATGCTGCGATCTCTTCATTTCCATGAATTATTTCTCCAATCCCTTCTCGGTCTCTCTCCTCTTGTCCATTGTTTATCAATTGTTGTTCTTCTCCCCTTTCGTCCACAGAGTCTGATCTCCAAGTATGCACGCTTACTCTATCATAATCAACAGTTCTATCCGCTACTGGTTGAATTGGTGATTGAATTTGATTTTCTTCATTATTCCTTATGTTCCTTCTTGAGGATTCTCCCATTTCATTTCTCCCTTCTCCGGCAAGTCTCCTACTCCTTCTAACAGTTGTTGGTTGCTCGGATGCATTTCTCCTTCTAGTCATTTCTTGATTTTGGTAAACTGTTGAAAATTATATGAAATTCCTTCCCTAATACTCCAAATTCTTTCAAATCACGATGTCAATCCTTACTCTCTCCCTGTTTCTAGTGCCAATATGTAGTTGCAGGAAATCCTACACTACACCCCTCACAAGAATCCACACAACTAAGACATTTGAAGATGAACAATTATGATTTTTATTGATTAATTCCTTGAATATTTACAAGATAGAATGGAAAAGAGCTAAAGAAATTACAATCACTACAAACTTTCTCTCTCCTAATGACTTGCCTAACACACGGAAAAAGATCCCTCTCAACAGTCCTGCTCGACTCCTTATATAGGGTATTACAAAATGGATGACAGCCAAGCTGTCCTTTATTTTCGGGAATGACTTGCGAAATATCGCAGACGTTCAAATATATACTCTTGCAAGTTTCATAAATCTCGCTAAGTCTTCACATCTTTCTCGTGTTTTAGCTGTCGTCATTCATTGCGTCATTTATATTACTCATTTGCGACACTTTCGCAATATCGTCGTTTATTGATCTCGCGAGGTATTGTTGTTGCGATATTCTGATCCTACAATCATTGTATTAAAAATAATAATAAAAATGCTTACAATGATTTCAAGTCGCTAAAGGAGTTTAACACTGAATTGAGCACCTTAGTGAATAAACGACCGTTTCTGAGGGTCCTTTGTTTTTCCACTGTTTGAAGAACGATAGAGGATTCTCTGTCGTTGTATCTAAGACTGCTTCTGAGACAGTTCCTGGCAGTTCAATGTTCTTGGTGTTCTTAAATTTTGCAAAGCAGCGGAACTTTCCGAGAATTCTTATTTTATGATTCTAAGCCTCTACTTTATTCCCCAAAGTCTCTGTATGACTTCTCTAGGGTCCGACCATCTCTTTTATACTCAACAGGGCCTTCGAATCTCTTGAAATAACTCCCATTGATCTCCTTTCCTTTTTTTTCATTTTTTTTTCTTCTTCACGGCCAAGTTACGGGACTATTCTCTTCTAAGCTTCCTTGCGTGTTCCATTTGTTTCCAAACTCATCAAAACTCTTCTTTTGTTAACAGATACGAATCATATGTTCCATATTTTTTCACGGAACACAATCTTTCCGTATCTTCTTCACTTTCCTGTTTTGGTTTTGTCTCGATGATTCAACCCTATTTTTTTCGAATCTAAGAGACCTACCATCTCTATTTTAATGTAACAGGCCGGTACGTATCTATTGGAGTGATTGAGTCTCATCCGAACCCTTCACAGGTCCAAAATTTCCCGGCGAGTAAAGAAACCCGAGGCCACTATTCCAGTTCATGATTCCAGCCAAATTTAACCAAAACAAAACCCATTACCAGCCCTGTTAGACCAAAAGGAGAATACCCATTTGATTATAGACCTTTAGTCTCATTATAGCTCGCTTAAATCACAAACCCTAATCTGCTGCCATTGAAAACCAATTTTCCCGCCAAAACCGTGAATTCCATGTTCTTTAATTTTCGACATTTCAGCCAATTCTAGACGAAACCAATACCATTACCAGCTCTGTTAAGTCGATTAGGATAAACCCATTTGATTTCAGCACTTTAGTCTCACCACAGCCTGCCTAAAACACAAACCCTAATTCTGTTCTTCAGTTTCCCGCCAAAATTCGAAATTCAAATGGAGAAGATGACTTTCCCCTTATCCCACAGCGGTGTCCCTTTAGCAATTTCTGGGGGTGCGAATAGCAATTTGTGGGGTACAAAGATGACTTTTGGGCTGTATATAGTGAAAAACTCCTGGGTGACTTTATCAACTCCTACGGGCGCCTTTATCGACTCTTCTGGGACGTTTCTGGGGGTGCCTTTAGTAGTTTCTCGAGCAGCCATCTCTTACCTCTCATATTCACTTATTTTCTTCAATTTTTATACATCACTAAGGCTGTAACATGCTTTTCAAACATAATCGCATCACTAAAGCCGACATGCCTTTCAGATAGAAAAGAAGTAAATAATGAGAAATAAGTCGCCTTCAACAGTAGTTGCACATGAAATGACACTTTAGCCCCTTTTAAGTGACGTTTCCTCTTCTTTTGCTCCAAAGTACCTAAAACTTAAAATCAAATAAAAGATACATAATTTACAAGAAAACATAACAAAGAAAGCATAAACAATAGATAAATATCAAGGTGTTTTAGACACCTATCACTCGTCACTATAGATTTCCAGTCAGGTAGCGGTGTGCTATAAATCTTGTTAGATAAGTTGGTCGCTTTGAACATTTCCACGTCATATATGGGGGTATACGGGGATGGTGACACTGCGACGCGTATTATCTTTCCACCCAAGACCGCCTTCATGCACTGGTGATAGGTAGAAGGGACATCCTTGTTGTCGTGCAACTACGGGCGTCCCAGTATCATGTGGTATTCCGGCTCTCTCGTAATGACATGAAACTTTGCCCTGGACATAATATGACCTACTTGTAGATTTAGATAAATATAACCGTATGAGTTGGTACAGTTACCTTCAATGTTTTGAGCGTTCCAAGTGTGATAATATTGGCGGCTGCTCTTATATCGATTAGGGCCCTTTTAAATTCACAGTCTCTGATGTGCGCAGTGATGTATTAGGCTCGGTTGTGGCCTTCTTCGGCCATCATGTCTTCATCAGTGAAGGTGACACTGCGTACGGTTGGGTTGTTCGACTCCGTATCCGTTTCCATTAAGGACGGCGCCAAGTTCATGTCAGCAACACAGTTGAGAGCGGCAAAGGTATCAGCACGTTGATCTTTGGTGAAATGTAGAAGTTCACATAGGATCTCAATTAGAAAGTCGGCCTCCTGTTCTGCAGGTTTCTCAGCGGTAGTGAAGCTTCCAACGCGATGACAAGGCGAGTTGAAAAGGTGTATTCCTGGTTCAGTCGATTCCGGGTCTCGTAAAAAGGCATTGCGATAACTTGTCTCTTCTATCAACTTGACAAGAGAATGGGATAAAGCATTTACCATTTCCTCCAATCTGTCTAGGGACACATCTTGGGATCCCTATCTCCGTTCTAATTCAACTAGGGTTATGTTTTCTTCGGACGCTTCATCGGTAGGGTCCGAATTAGTCGCTCCTTCTGCGATAACTGGGTCGGCTGTTCCATTGGAAGTAACCATATCAAGGGTTATGACGGCTCCTTTAGTGGTGGCTGGATTAGTAACTCCGTTTGTTGCTGAGGAAAAATCGCGTATGCCACCATTGGGATTGATAGTAGAGGTGTCTCCGTTGACAGGGGTTGAGTCTGGCATAAGTCCAACCATCTTGATTAGTGGAAAATTGACTTTCAACTGGATGAAAGAATCTAGTCTCGTGACCGAGAGGTTGATCTCTGTCTGTGGTCGCCAATTGTTAGTACCTGAAAATAACTTCCAGGCAAAAAAATGCACCGTTGTGGTACTTTCTTTTTAGGTTCGAAAATCAAAATCGAACAGGACAAGCCAAAACCATAATAGTAGTCGTTCCGTCCTGCTTCGGTCACGATGGAGAGCAAATGGGTTGATCTTAGGGGAGGAAAGCTGGAAAATTTTGAGAAATTGGCAATGGTATTGAATTGTGTGTGTTGGGTACTGAAAACTATGAAGAATACATAGCTTTTAGGTATGAAAACTTGTTCTGTCTTCTGAATAGATTAAGTCACCTATTTATAGTAGTTTAATATACACAATGCCAGTTTCGTAAGTAGTGGAAGTCGTGAGTTATAGAGAGATGGACATGATGGGTTAGTGTGAGATAATTTAGGTAAGTTTCCGGAAACCCCTTTATGTTACGCCCACTATCTCTCCAATTGTTGTAACTGCCACACTGCTTTAACTTTTCACATGGGGTGTTTCCACGCTGCATGTTGTCATAGATCACCAGACCAATACCCCATATAGAATACCCCACGTGATGTATTTTGATATTTCTCAGGTATTTTTGATGAATCGTAGATCTCATCTTAATTAGGCAAAACCGTATCCATTGGTATGCCATATGTTTAGGGAGCAATCGCGCCTTGTTGTGACATAGATATTATGGACGAAAATAGTGTATAGAGTCTTGCCATGGCCATGGCCTCAGCTACGATGGCCGAGAATGGCGCATGGCATGGTGCCATGGCCTTGGCCTAAGCTGCCAAGGCCGAGAATGGCGCACGACTACGTGCCATGGCCTTGTCCAAAGCTTCCAAGGCCGTGAATGTCGCACGGCTACATGCCATGGCCTTGGCCTAAGCTTCCAAGGCCGAGATCGACGCACGGTTACATGCCATGGCCTTGGCCTAAGCTGCCAAGGTCGAGTGTGTCGCACGGCTACGTGCCATGGCCTTGGCCTAAGCTTCCAAGGCTGTGAATGTCGCACTGCTACGTGCTATGGCCTTGTCCTAAGCTTCCAAGGCCGAGAGTGTCGCACGGATACGTGCCATGGCCTTGGCCTAAGCTGCCAAGGCCGTGAATGTCGCACGACTACGTGTTGTGGCCTTGTCCTAAGCTGCCAAGGCCATGAATGTCGTACGACTACATGCTATGGCCTTGGCCTAAGCTGCCAAGGCCGTGAATAGCGCGTGGCATGGTGCTACGGCTTACGGTGTGGCGCAATAATGGATATGCCATAGGCCATATTTTGCCTAATTGTGTTAGGGACTTAGTCAGCTGTTTTGAAGTGACATATTCTGAGCTATTAGTCCATTTTCTCGGCCAAAGCAATGTAAGCCACAATGGCTATTCCATGTCCTTAGCCATGTTTGGTAAGGTACTTTATGAGATGTGAGGTGTACGACAACGACTTGGCCATGCCCAGCCAATATTCCGCGATGCTCATTATGTGATCATCATATAGCTGCAATCTAGGGTTTGAGTTCAAGGCAACATGCCAAGTTTAGATTTGAAGATAGAATGCTATTTTAGCACAAACTTCGAATACAATAGTGTCGCTATACTATGCTCTAGGGACTCGGCCGCGGGATTTTTGCGACTTGAGGCGATACTGATATGACTATATACTAAGCATAATATTCTTAATGACTCATTAATTCAATAATGGCGTCTGATCATGTTCCGAATAAGACTAATGCCATGTATGTGACACAAAAGACATGTATATTGGCGTACATGAAATAACAAAGTTTCTGCTGGGGAAAGCCCTAAAATTTTGCATACGCATACACTTTGAAAATAGCTTTAGGACTGCTGAGCCCGTTAGCCAAATACAATTTATTGATTCTCTTGCGGAATACAAACTATGCTTATGCAGATTCAAGAAAAAAGGTGCCGCGCCATGGATTATTTGTGCAACTAAACCAAGGCTAATTTAACACGAATGCCCTTGTCAAAAACTCACCATCAACACTAGTTTTTTTTTTGTTTTTTTTTTTGTTTTTTGTAAAAATCATCACGTGCAGAATAACTTAGAAAACATGTTTTTTTTTACTCGGTCAATAAGATTGCATCTAAAAGAAAAAATATGTACAAAGCATAGTCCATGCCAATCTAGCTAGCTAGAAAGGCCATTTAAACTACCACAACCTATTTAAAATGATAATAAACTTTGTCAGGCCATTCCACAGCCAGAATGAACACTGCCTACCCTCAAAGAATTCATAAAATATTTTCAACCAACAAACATACTTGTTGGCCAAGGTTTCTACAACAAATTTAGCTTTTATGTAACCATGGACATAGTGTATACTACTATGAAAAGCACATGCCATTTTTCATTTTTGAGTCAGCTCCCACGGTAACTCACCTTTTTCTAAAGCTTGAATGCAACTCATTGAGTCTGACCTAAAACATATCTTCTTGACATTCCACCTCTTGGCCAGCATCAAGCCATAATTATAGCACACACCTCAGCATAAAACTTATTTTTCCAGCCAAGTCCAACACATAAAGCACCAAGCACATTCGAGTTAGCATCCATGAAACTGATACCTGCACCAGCTTGGCCTGGATTACCACGTGAAGCACCATTACAACATATCATAATCTCACCCTATTCTGGTGGAGACCAAGCGATCTCAACAGCCTTAGAGTTCTTGCATTGTCTATGCTTAACCTTAAAATAGTTCATGATGCGTAAAACATCCATAGTGCTAAACATAAAACCCTTCATTCTAATGGAATTATCTCGTATTACCTGGTAAACTCTCACCTTGAAACAAAGCCAATTAATATTTGCACCTTCAAAGAAAGTTTTATTGTGAAGCTTCCATAACTCAACAATTATTGCCAGATTAGCAACAAGCCACAAGACTTTAATCATTCTACTCTTCCCAATTGCATTTTTGTAAGAAGCCACAATATCTTCATTCGGCTGAAGGTTAAAAATCCCACCCATGCCCATAATCTCCTAGCAAATCTATAATGCCAAATAATATGGTTAAGAGATTCACTATCCTTTTTGCAAATGCAGCACCGAGTAGACATCTTCTTCTTCATCTTCTTAATCATTTGGTCATCCGTAGTACAATATTCCTTCCTCCAAATTTTCCAGTATATCACGGCCAAAGTAAGATGCACAACAGATCTTGAGAAAAGCTTTGCTGCCGGTTGTTCATCATAAGGGGTTCTGATCGTAGCCTTGGCCGATTTAACTGAGAACACACCCTTGTTGTCCAAGTCCCGGATTTTATAATGCTCACCACCGCAATGAGAGGTAGATAGTTAAGATCAATACCACCTGTCCATCAAATTCTGAGTCCTAATGGGAATAACCCATTGGCCATCAACAATCAAGTCACTCACTTTAGATTTAAGATGATTCCTGCCAAGAGAAGTAATCCTAAGCCTTTCAGCAATTGAGAAATCACCACACCAATTATAAAAAAATAGGGAAGTATTAGCACCATCACCAATAATACAACGTGTATGTGTCTCAACAAAGTGATACACCCATTTAATTCCCAGAAAACCGCGGACATCAATTTGTAGTCAATTATGTTGCCTTTGATTTTAAAGTACTTGGCCTTTAAAACTCTAGCCCAAAATTTTTCAGAGTCTCTAATACTCACCCGTAACTTAATCAGCGTAGCCTTGTTCACCACGGCCAACCTCTTAATACCTAAACTACCTTCTCATTTTGGACAACATAAGATATCACATGCCACAGTAAAATACCTATGTTTTTCAGCATCACTAGACCATAGAAAATTTCTAATGGCCCTTTCCACTTGTTCAATCATCCTCCTAGGCCATTTATAAACAGCCATGAAATTATAACATAGCCTGAAATCACAGAACGAATTAAAACCAATCTAGCATGAAAAGATAAAAGCTTAACATTCTAACCGTCTAACTTGTCCATAATTTTTTCCATTACTTGTCTGACATAAATATGCCTAACAATGCCAGGCTTAAGTTGAATGCCTAAATATCTGTCGGGAAATACAGCTCTTTTTATCCCCAAAAAATTAGAATTAGCTATGCCACGAGAACAAGAGCCACCTCCATAATAAAATTTACTCTTGTTACGATTCACATATTTGCAGAGGCCCTTTGGTACATACCAAGCATCTCATTCAAATTGTGTAAACTATTCCAATTATCTTTGCAGAAAATCAGAATATCATCATCAAAAAGAAGATGGGTAGGCGCCACTCCTTTTTTGCTAACCATAACATGCATACTTTTCGGAGTAAAGAGTTTACAGATATTACGGCTCAAAACATCTTCAATAAGCATAAAAATCAAAGGTTAAAGAGGATCACTTTGCCGCAAACCTCTTGTGATGTTAAAGAAACCTTCAGGGCTGCCATTAATCATAATAGAAATCCGAGCCGAATGCAAAATATTGAGAATCCAATTGCACCAATTTTCCGAAAGATAAATACCTCCTAAAAACCTCTGCAACAAACTCCCAACTAACCGTATCAAAAGCTTGGGAAATATCCAATGTAAGGCCAACATTACCATGTTTCCTACTCACACCAATTTCATTAATCAGTTCGGACGCCAAAGCAATATTTTCATGAATATTTCTTCCCTTCATAAAGGCAACTTGTTCTTTAGAAATAAATTTGTTAAGCACCGTACCGACCTAGTGACCAAGATTTTTGTGATGATTTTGAAGAAAAAATTACTCAAACCAATAGGCTTATAATCCTTAATAGCATCGGATGCATTGTTCTTTGGAATAAGCACAATAAAACTTGAATTGATGCCATTTGGAATTTTTCTCATCTCCCAACAATTTGTAATGACTTTAAACAAATCTTTCGCAATAATATCCCAACATTGCCTATAAAAGATACTTGAGAAGCTATCTGGGCCAGGCGCAGAATCAGCTCCCAAGTCATAAACAACTTCTTTGATCTCCTCCAAAGTTGGCATAGCATCCATAAGAGCACTCTCCTCAGCAGAAATACTCTCATGCTCAATGTCAAACAATTTAGGATCAATATCAATATCACCACCATAAAACTTGTCTTTGTAATAATTGACAATGTAGACATTAATTTCATCCTGCAAAAACAAATTAGAGCTAGTGGAAACCTTAAGTTCAGAGATTGTCTTTTGGCTCCTTCTCATACGGATGTTGTTGTGGAAAAATATAGCATTTTGATCACCATCCTCCAGCCATGTAATTCTAGACTTCATCTTAAGCACCATTGCCAATTCAATTCTCACTTCCTCAACAGTTTTCTTAGCATCCATCACCCTAGTGAACTGCAACTCATCAGCTGGATCATAATCAAGAAGATCATTCTCAGCGAAAAGTTTAAGTTCAGCCTGCTTCAATCTAAATTGTACATCTCCAAAAATAATTCTATTCCAAAACTTCAAAGTCTCCTTCAGTCTTTTTAGTTTACCAGCAAACACAAAAGGATGAGCTCCATTAACTTGAAGTTGCTAGCTCTCCTTAACTAGATTCATAAAACCAGGGTGAGAAAGCCACATCTTCTGAATCCTAAAAGGTACTCTAGATGGTCTCGGATTATTAAAAGCAAAACCAAAAGGAGGTGAATGGTCAGATGCAATTCTAGGCAAAGCTTTGCATCTCCAGTTCTCATACTTCCATAAGCATCATTAACAATGCCCTATCCCAAAAATGGGAACTTATAAATACATGCAATAAACCCTTAAAAGGTAGAAGCCTATTATTGGGGCATCACATTCCAATAGAGGGGCTTCACTTGGATTTCTAGTGACCAAAAGATTGGTTGTGGGGTATTCTTGATTCAATATCAAATGTGTAAAATAACCTTCAACTAAAATCAAAACCTTCAACTAAAAATAAAATCAAAACCTAATTCTCATTCAAAGATATTCTCCTCCTCCTCTTCTTCTTCTTAACTTCCTATCCTTCATCAACCATAAATCATTCCCTCATTTTTTTCCAATCAAAATCATTTCACCATCTTCGATCAATCGACGGTTCGAAAAACTTATAATCATCGATTGAATTCTCTATTAAAGGTGCAGAAGAAGCATATTGATAGAAGTGATGGTAATCAACAAACCAATTGCATCTGAAATGGTTAGATTGATTGAAACCGTAGAAAAAATTAGGTTTCAGAACCAGTTACGGTTGGGTTTTCCTCAAAAAAACCCAACTGTAACTGTTTTACAGTTGGGTTCGTCCAAAAAAAAACCTAGCCGTAACTGATTTACAGTTAGGTTCGATCACAAAAAACCCAGCCGTAACTGTTTTACAGTTGGGTTCGACAAAAAAAAAACCCATCCGTAACTGATTTACCGTTGGGTTTTGACAAAAAAAACCCAACCGTAACTATTTTACAGTTGGGTTCGACAAAAAAAAAAAAAAAAAACAGAATCGATTTACGCTTGGGTTTTGACCAAAAAACCCAGTAAAGAATCGGTTTAAAATTGGGTTTTCCTAATTTTACCTAGTTACGGTTAGGAGTCCATCATCACCTAACCGTAAATTTGTCTTACGGTTGGCTACGAAGGAAAAACCTAACCGTAAACCGCTCTGAAAAGCTAAAATTTTCAATTTTTTTTTTACTTACTTTCATCAATTTTGAGAAATAAAAAGAACATTGGTTGGGTGATTTAAAATCTAGGGTTCTAGTTAGAAAAATATCTCCAAAGTTTCTCATTTTTTTCAACTTTTTCTTCCCACCAAAATCACTTAATATGATTTTTTATCATTAATTATATAAAAAATCTTATCAATCTGATTATTAGTTAGTTAGATTATTAGCACTAACCACATAAGGGTTGTTTAGTCATTAAAAAATTATTTTAGATAAGGGGTTTTTGAAATTACTTATGGGTGACCCGTTTTTGTCCTATTAGGTGAAGCCCCTCTATTAGAATGTGACGCCCGATAATAGGCTTCAAAAGGTATGATCAAACCATAAATCCTGTGAAAATACCTGCTTTATCGAATACTTAATTATCGAGTTTCAGATATAACAAAAAATAAAATAATATTTCATGTACCGGTATTTCTGTAATACATCGATAAAAGTGATAATACCAATACCTGAAATCCGAGCTCGAAACTGGTCACGACTAAATTCTATTGATCAAAAATAAATAAATAAATGTAAAAAGGGTTGTGAAGTATTTTTCAAACTCGCGATTTTATCCTAGTTGTTTTATTATCACAAAATTGGTTAAAAAGACCAAATCAATAATTCGTGGGTGAAAAAGATATTTAGATTTTGATACTGTTTAAATGGACAAAAATATAAAAATAGCCAGGATGTAACCAGTTTCATCCTACCCATTTTCAAATTCTTTTTTTTTTTATTTTTAATTTACATCAGGATGCATCCAGTTTCATCCTCGCTATTTTTTAAGTTTACGCCAGGATGAATCCAGTTTCATCCTTGCTATTTTTTTGTGTCCATTTCACCCATAATAATTTTTACTCGTCCATTTAACCCATGTTTTAAAAAATTTTGGACAAATAACCCATTTTCCGTTTTATTATTTCTTTGTGGGAACATCCGACACGAAAGAACGTTAAAAGTGGCGGTGTTTTTTTTCCTTTGTTTTTTTTGAATAACTATGGCGCAAAAAAGATCTGGGACCAGATTCGACCACCTGACCTGTTGGTGAATATGACCGCTTAGGGTTTTTGAATTGCGCCGTTTACTAACACCGTCAATACAGAACATTTATATATGGCAAATCACCAAACTGAAAGAAGAAAGAGAGAGAGATACACAGTGACACCCTCACACTCAAAACCGAGAACCAGAAACTGTAGAAATCAACCAACGATTTCACGTCATTTTGTGATCTAGAAAATACTCGAAGTCTTTCAAGATCAGATTCGTGTAAGAATATTTACTGCATTTTAGTAATTTTATATCATTTTGTTGTTGTTCTTGATCTAGTGTTGAGAATTTCTTTAAGACAAATTTGATTAATTAAGTAACAGAGAAGTAAAATTGAAAATTTATGGTATGTTTTTGCTGGGCTTTTTTTTATGGATCTGTTAATGATTGTGTGGTTTGTTTGCATTTTGCTGTGATTTTGTGAGAAGAAAAGAGGGATTTTATTTGCTTCTGTTCAGTTATACTGCGTTCTGATCTCATTTCTTTAGTTTCCTTTTCATTTATATTATGATTCTTGCTGATTTTATGGTAATTTAATTGAGTTGGAGGAAAAAGAGAGTGGCTTTTACGTTTCATTCTTTTGGTGGTAAACATGAGTCACCTAAATTGGAATTGGAAAACCCTTTTCTCTGGCATATTCCTGAATTGGATCATTTGCAGTAGCTGGTAGGCTTAAATTGCTAAATCACGAATATTCGTTGGAGTATAAGTTTTAAGGCATGATGATGTGCAAGAGGTTTTTGAATGTTATTATGCTTGTGATAGAAATTAGTAGTGATACAGGCATAAGTTTGACTGTTCTCAACTTTCTTTGGAACTTGTTTATGCAGTCTATCTGGTGGTCTCTAGACTCTTTACATGAGTCACTATTTATTGGTGAAACGGGAAGAATCCCTTTTCACTATGTTAAGAAATTGTGATATTTCATGGTTAGAAGATTGCTGTGAAGGATTTTAATCCTCTGTTACTAGTGCCACACATTCCATAAGACTATTAGAGAAGCCAGTTGAGTATATGGATTGAAGTGCCAGCATAAGTTTCAAGTCTTGCCGAGGTTCACTGAATATTTGAATATGAAGAACCCTTTCTCTGGCTATGTTTTAAGTGGAACTTTTGTGGCAGGCTTGAATTGCTAATTTACCATAGCCACATAATTTTGTGCTAAACAATTGGTCACTATGAAATTAGTCACTTCATGGTTAAATAATTGCTTTTGTGGATAGAGCTGTCTGTTACTATGCTGTGTTTTCTGACGGAAGTAGGATTGAAAGCCCAGGAGGAATAAAACAGTAGGAATTATAGTTAAATTTCTAGGGGGCTACAAAAAAAAAAAAAATCCCCAGAAAATCCCCTAGAAAATTTGTTTTTAGTGTATGTTATAGAATTTTAGAGGTGGCTGCCGCTGGAGCAACCCCAAGCCACCCCCCAGTTCTGTCACTGGGCCTGTATGTACTAAAAGACTATTAAAGTAGTTAGCTGAGCATGTAGATTGAATTGCGAGCATAGGTTTTGGTCTTATTGAAATTTTAGAATGTTGTGATGCTTTTGGCTTGTTACCTGGTATTGTAGTAACACATATACCATATCATGCAGTGTAATTTAATGTATGAAATAAAAAAACATTGATAAATGAAATTGAAACTTTTAGTAGTGTGGAAAAATATATTCATGTAAGATGATTGGAACTCTCTTGTTTTGCAGTGCTATCGAAAACTTACAGATACTTCTATGGACAAGGATCCTTATTGTCTCATAGATTACGGAAACGGCGACATCCATGATTTAGCTAATAAAAAACAGGATCTTGTAGAGATGGAAGTCCATATTAATGGAGACATCTATTGCCATGTAGCAGAAGAAAATGTTGAGTTAAAGGATTATGAAGTAAAAGAGTGCACTACAGAAAATTTGGTGAAGACTCCTGGGGCTAATCATGTTGTAAATTGTGACAAGGAGCAAGATGTGTTGTCCAGTAAAATTAAGAACTTAACTGGTTTATCTAGGGAGAAAACAAAAGAACCCGAAGAGCAGAAGATTGGCATTCACAAGAAGCTCATTACAAGTGAGAAACCGGCAGCAAGATCTGCTGCAACACGAAATGTGAAAAATCATACTGTTCCGCAGCCATTTGCACTGGCAACTGAAAAGCGTGCTTCATCGGGAGCTCGTCCTGCTGGGTCTGAAACTTCTGCCATTGTTTCGAAGAAACCTTCTAATGTGTCTGATTTGCAAAATCTCATTGCTGTGAAGAAACCTCAGGTTAGCACTGAGTTTAATAGTTTTTCTTCACTAGATTATGCATGTCAAGTTCAAATTATACAACCCTGTTACTGCTTCTCAGTATGTGAATTTCACTCAATATGTGCTCCATCATTAGTAAGTTTTTGAATGAAACATGTGGTTACTACTAATGTGTTGGGCATAGGAAATCGTGCATCACAAGTATGTGGCAACTCTTTTGACTCGATTTGATGTCTCTCTTACTTTATGTTCTTGCTTACTAAATTTTTCGTCAACTTGTAGGGAAGACGTGATTGTTGAAATGCTTTGAGAATTTCAACAATACAAGTACATTTAGCACTGAGTTTCTCAGTACTTAATGCTTGTTGTTCTAGTGATAGTGACGGTGTATATCTTGGATTGATTTTTATTTTTTATTTTTTTTTATTTACTGATATTCTTACAACATTTTAAATGCGGTGCAGCAACTAAAATCACCTGTGATATCTAGGAAAAAGCCATTGCAGCCTGAAAACAGTAAACGTGGCGATGAAGATGATGCTTGCTCTGTTGCATCCTCGTATCCTTTTTGAATTTATGGATTCTATATTTTACAATTTTATTTTGGCTTTCTATGAATTGATTTGGTTTTTTCTTGGAGATTATCCTTAGCCACTCGTAGAAATGCAGCATCAGTGCAGACAGTAAAGTCGAGGGTCATTAGTGCATCTGTTCCTGTATTTAGATGCACCGATCGTGCTGAAAAAAGAAAGGAGGTAGCTATATGCCTTTATGTACTTTGAATTGAAGTTCTTTAAGTTCACAAATACATATATAAGTAGTTACATTTTCTCCGCTCTAGTTATATTAAGTAGTTATGTTTTCTTCTCTTCAGTTTTATTCGAAGTTGGAGGAAAAACACCAAGCTTTAGAGGCAGAGCGGAACCAATGTGAAGCTAGGACCAAGGTAATTTACTCTTCAGTTCCCAAGAGTCTTTCCTCACTTGGGGTCAAGTGCATCATACTCTCTAAAGCTAGAAGCTTAGAGTGTCTAGAATTGCATCAAATCCATCAAATACCTATCTGTTTAGAATCTAGTGAAACTACTTTCACCTGTCTATATTATATAACTGATTTTTTTTACTTTACCATTACTTTCTACCCTACATATTACTATAGTAGATTGAGATAATTATTCTATTTGAATTAATTATTAATCTCTTGGCTCGTTTCATTTTACAGGAAGAGCGAGAGGCTGCTCTCAAGCAGCTTAGAAAGGGCTTGACGTTTAAAGCTAGTCCTATGCCCAGCTTTTATCACGAGGGACCACCTCCTAAAGTCGAATTAAAAAAGGTATTCGTTGTGCTTCCTCCCTGTTCTTTATGCTCCAGCTACAATGGCATTCAAGATTTTTCCCCCAGTATACCAATTTGACTGGTTAATACGTACTCTGTAGTCTGAGAGTTAATCTACATATTACATATCCAACTTCAGGAAGACGTCCCTAGTTATAATATTTCTGTTTTATACTCTCAAATTCTTTTTCTTGAAAATTAAGCGTGTAGTGTTACTCGGACATTAGATATACCTCCAAACCTAGATTTAGCAATTGACATGTTCGTCTCCTCTACAAGTTTTCACACATTGATGCTAGGAAATAGGGATTTATGTTTTCTGTTGATTTGGCTCCAGATGCCACCAACTCGTGCAAAATCTCCAAAACTAGGTCGAAGGAAAAGTTGCAGCGACGCAGTCAAGTCGTCACATGGAGCTAACGGAGTATTATCTCATGATCGAGCGAATAGGCAAAGTCTGGATACTTGCAAAGAAGATACAATCACTAGTCCTAACAGCAGTAGTAAGTATCAGATCAATGGACATGTTGTTAATGGGAGTCGCAGACTGAAAGGAGAACAAAAACCAGTTAGAGGGACCCAGAAATCAGCTCCTCCAAAGATGACTGAGCAAAGTAATGTGGACATCACAGTTCAGTCTTGACTCCTTAGGCCCTCAGTAAGTTATATCTAATTTAGAAGAAAAGGAAAAAGCAAATGTTTGTTTTCTTTCTTGAATTTCCATGGCTTGCTTTCTTTTCCTTTTTTCTCTTTTAACTTTTGTTGTTGTTGGTGGTGGTATTCTGGTTCTTGATGAGAAATGTCTTGTTTTTCTTACATGTGCAAGAACTTCTGATGTTGTTTGTGGGACATTTGAACTTTGAAGTGTAAATTTTCTGTAAGTTATGTGAAACATATGATTTAATACCACATTATATCGATATTTATACATTGTCTGCATGTGTGATTTTGACCCGCAAATAAGGACTCTTACAATATTACTTCTTCCGCCGAACAAGAGCTTTCAAAAGTTTTCATGTGAAATACTGTTTAGGATATTCTCCTTCAGGTAAAAAAATAACATAGAAAAAAATCTTCTGCTTGACCATCAAGGTGATCCATATGGGAAGTATCATTGATGATGGTGGCTATTCGTTTCGTTCTTCTGTCTGTGGCGAGTGACAATTGCTCTATGCGGTGGCAGGTGTCTATTCATTTTTTTCTTCCGTCTGGGGCGAGTAATTGCTTTATGCGTTTTCTCTGGTGACAATGCACCGATTTAACGCCTTTATGAAACCAAAGAATTAGTCGTCTTTTCCATTCCTCTTTATTAGTGAGTGTATCAATTGAAGCTACACATGCTTTTAGGAAGAGAATGCCAACCTGCTTTTACCTTCAAATTCAAGCTTCGAATATGTATACATCACAATTCACAGCTAGTTTGTCTATGGATGCTTTCATTCAACACCCATACGCATCTTCTTCCTGCCCTTTTTTCTCAAAGGGGGGCAACCAAAAGAGATGATATTCTTTTCTACGAAAATCATATCACCAGAGTCAAGATCCTTAACCAAGTTTAACACTCAACCCTATTCCATATTTAACAAATGAAATTACCTTGAATTAAGGCTACTAAACTACCATTTGTCAATATGTTTTGACCTCAAAATAGCATCAATGCTTTACTTTAGTCATTTGAAAATTGAAACCCATCAATTTATAAGTTACTTGTCAATGGCCAAAACGAAAAGTCATGATCTTGAAACATTAATACTGTTCAATTATTATTCCACCAAACTATTTGTCTCATTTTTTTTCCTCAAAAACTAACTACGCAATTCATTCTCTCTAATTAACACTTTAGTGGGAAAAGCAATGTAATTGGTTTGTATAGAAAGCGGACTTCGTCTCATGTGACTACAATTTCTTAAAGAAAGAATCTCACACCTCTCTACTCATACTTCTTCTTCTTCTTCTTCTCTGCTAGTTCACGTATATAAATATGAGGAAGGACCGGTGGTTAAATAATGCATGGCATCATAATCATCAAACAAACACATTCGCTTGCACAATCATCCATCTCTCAAGCTAGATGTAATCCTTCTAATTGGATCTCATGATATGGTTGAGGGGAATGTTGTCTGGTTCGAGACCATTCAAATGAAGGGACTGTGTACATGTATAACAATCAAATGAATGATTTCGGACCAGGCTTCATTCCTCCCAACCCAATGAGTTCCGTCCGTAATAATGAATATGGTTCCGCAGTGAAGCGGTCTGATAACCTCAATACCAACATGGGGACTATTATATACTGTAAGTAGTTTTGAATTTATTCATTTCTTTCTAAACACATGAAGTAGAAAAATCAAACATTTATTTATATACTTTCCTAAAAGTGGCATACAAACTGATGATTTTCTTGCTTCCAATCTATGAGGTGATGCAGCAGGATAAGTTGTTGATCCACAAGTATTCACCATTAATGGATGTTTGTGTAAAGAATTCTAAGGGTACTACTGCATTAGCAGATAGCAGTGGAAATCGCATTTTTCCTTTGTTTGTTTTTTTTGGCCAATTGTGGGACATACAAAGCTGAGTTAATTAACATTAAGTGTGAACACAAGACTTTAGCTACACAAAGTTAATTTGATATATTTTGTTGTTATCTTTTGGCTTTGTATGATCGTTGGAACTTGTCGATTTGTTTTCAGTATAACAAAAATGCTTAGTCAACCAAGATTATACTTCACCACTAATCCACCAGAATCAGTGTGACCCACTCTCATATCCATATTTCACAAGAATTCACAATTGCAAGATCATCTTTGTGTAGTTTCACTCTGTCGGTAAAGAATCACTATATCTTTGCTTGTACGGATAGTTACAAGGACTACTCGTTCAGAAAACATACAAGGATAGATAGAAGTAACGCAATGAGCTTTCCCTTTAGAGAGAGAGGTAGATGCAGTTTGATATCAAATTTAAAGCCTTTTAACATGCACAAAATTGGTTAAAAAGACCAAAATCAATAATTCCTGGGTGAAAAGGATATGTAAAATTTGATACTGTTTAAATGGACGAAATTGTAAAAATAGTCAGGATGTAAACAGTTTCATCCTGCCCATTTTCAAATACTTTTTCTTATTTTTAATTTACACAGGATGCATCCAGTTTCATCCTAGCTATTTTTTAAGTTTAAGCCAGGATGAAACCAGTTTCATTCTTGTTATTTTTTTGTGTCCATTTCACCCAATATAATTTTTATTCGTTTAAAAATATTTTTTTGAACCATGTTTTAAAACATCAATCTTGGTATAGGGGCGGCAACCTAATAAGACAAAAAAGGTCATTACAAGGTAATTCAAGTGCCCCTTAACAATGAAAAATCTGGAAATGACTAATTAGCCCTTATTGTTAATAATCAAGATTAGTAATGATAACTAAGATTAGTGTTGATAATTAATTTTCACTTATTATAACTCTAAAATCAGATTTTTAGAGTCATAAAAAAAAATTTAGAGGAGAAGAAAAAGAAAACTTATGTGATATTTGTGAAACCCTAGATTTTGATTCACTCAACCAAAATGAGTGATTCCAGTGACCCAGTATACTTCTAAATTAGTTCCCATTAGCTTTTTCACGCTCAAAATTATCTAAAGTACATAACAAAATCAAAATTTTTGAATTTTCAGAAGAACTTACGGTTGCAATTTTGCTCGTGACCAACCGTAACTCTTAGTTACGGTTCGTAAGTTATCGAATACCAACCGTAACTGGTTAAATTTGGGGAAAATCCAATCGTAAAACCAGTTACGGTTGGTAACTAAATGCTCGATACCAACCGTAACTCAGTTACGGTTGGTAACTATTTTAGTTTACCAACCGTAACTGAAGAAAATTCTCAGATATAAGAACATACGGTTGGTAATTGAACTGTTACCAACCGTATTAACATCAAAATCTCCAGTTACGGTTCGTAATTGAGTTAAAATCAACCGTAACTCGCATAAACCCAGAAATTTCAATTTCAATTTTCATACAAAACCCTAATTTTTGATACAAAATTAACTTAAATCCAACACAATAAACTAAACCCTAACTGGGTTTTTCCAAACATTTCTCAAATCGCCGATTAATCGAAGACGATGAAATTTTCAGTTTTAATGGAGGTTACGGTTGATGGAGGAGAAGAGAAGATGAAGAAGAAGATGAAAAAAAAAACTGATTTGATTTTTTCTGATTCATTAGGTTTAAAAAAAAATTGATTTGATTTTGGTTGATTTAAGGTGAAAGGGTAATCTAGTCAATCTACACCCCATATAGCACACCCCCTAACCAATAAGAGGGACATTGCTATCACACTTGCCGCCCCTCTACCATTTCTTGGCGCCCCTATACTAAGATTATTTAAAAATATTTGGACAATTGACCCAATATCTCTTTAACATGTGGGTTAGTGGGTCATCTGCATTTACTTACATACCACATAGGCACATACTAGTAAACAGATATTCTAAGCAACAAAACTTCAAAAGGTGAGATTGTTTCTGTAAAGTATACCAAAATGATAGAGGTCACTTTGACTTTTTAGTGTACTTGGATCTATAAAAACATACAGTGGCTTTCATTCCGTTGCTACAAATTCAAATTTGTCGAGGTCATTGAAGCCAATCACATGGATGAAATCAATGAAGACAATTATTATAGTATATACATATGTTTGCGGAGTTGGGTGTGCATTTTAGTTTGTTGTCTATATATCTGTAGCAATTTATGAAACTTTTGTTTATTGATAAATGTGATTAAGTGGGAAGATTGCAAAAAGCTAGTATATGTAAACACTAGGACTTAACCCATGCCGTTACGGCACGGGCGTGCATCGCATTCTGTTATTGGAATTTGTAAAGATATAGTTCTGTTACTTACTTTTACTTTTGCAAGGAAACCAAAAACTACAAAACCCCACCGAACATGGTTACGTAATGTCTTGTATAATAAGGGTATTAAACAACCATGTTTTAATTAATTTAGCCATTTAAATAATCAAAAAATTCAAATAAAAACTAATAACATTGGTGCCGCAAAATGAAACCAAAAATCATGACTGGAAAAATCCAAGCAAACAAATCACATCCACTAATCAAAATCATGAATTAGAGGACATTTCAACAATAATTTCATATTTTACCTTTCACCTTGGGAAATAGGAACAGTGGAAAATCATGAATTTCTGATTGTTCTGATTCGAGATAAAATCAATTCAAAAAATTATAATTTTAATAGTGAATTACTTCAGATAACGATTATCTCAAAGCCGAATATTTTGACACATATAAGAAATGTGTGGTTTCTAGAGAGCTTATTGCTGCTCGATAACACTACTACATTTTTTGTGTATAGCCAAGTAATATATTAGATTGTATCACTAAACCATATAATATTATATCATATCATTTTTATGAATTGAATCATACAATAATCATTCATCTTCACTGGAGCGTTTAAGTTTCAATCATAATGGTCTTCAAATATCGCGTTGATGTAAGTTCATATTTGAGCTCTAATGCTTTTTGTTAACTTCTTACACCGAAAATCTTAATAGCATAACATGTTTTCTTGTCCACTTGAAAGATGGCAGTGTAGAATCACAAAACCTTTGAAATTTTGTTCCGTACCATTTTACATAGACATTCGATATAGTGCCTGAGAAAAGCATTCACTGCCGATCAACAATTAGACTATCTGCCATTTGAGTTCTAGCATACGACTTTCATAGACGTTTATTATCTTCACTGTTTGTGCATCGGTGATGCTAGTCAATATCCCGACTACATCTGTGAATAACATCAAAGAATCAATTTGTTAAAAGTGAGGGGAAAAAATAATACGCTAAACACATCCAATGTATTAGTTGCAATGGCCACCTCCCGGAGCCTAGCCGAACCAATTAAATAATATATTTTTAAAAATATTATGTACACTCCAAACATAAAATTATCAAAATACTTGTCTTGTGGCAAGCTTTTGCGGGAAAAATTCTATTAAAAAAAAGAAAAAAAATATAGGGGGCATCAAACCAAAAACCTCCATGAAAGATTTTTTATATTTTATATTTTCAATTATTTTACAATTTTAGTTATATTTTATCTTTTCCATAAAAATCTATATAAATATATATGAGTAAATGAAAATGAGTAAGATTATACAAAAAAAAATTTATGGGCAAAGTACTACTTTGTTTGAGGAGCATCTCTTATCGAAGAAAAATACAATCAGATTAAATGGTCGGATTTTATTTCCGGATATACCATCATCTCTCCCTCATACATAAAATTCTTTTAGATATCTTTGCGGTTTATTGCTCTTTCTCTTTGCGATCTACTTGTAATTGATGTCCTTATTTGTATTAGGGTTTTGATTATCTTGTATTTTGATGTTTTTGTTATTCTTGTAAGCGAACATGTAATTACTATTTTGATTTGAATGAATTGAAATATGTTGATTGTCCAAAAAAAAAAAACAAAAAAAAAACATGAAAACGTAATTTGATTTCTAATCTCAAACACAAACAATTAACAAAAGAAAATAAAAGGGTAAATGATAACTGTCTGAAAATTGAATCTTCGAACATATATTTGTGAACATCATCCTTAATCACTTATAAGGGATAAATCCATTTAGAGCTTCAACGGTTTTGATTCATACTATGAAAACCCGAAATATAGACCTAAAAATGGGCCATATATCAAATACTACAAAAACCAATCTGATAAACAACATAATAAATAGAAATGTTGAAATTGTTATAAATTATATGTGGTAACGCATACGCTTAAAATTGAACTATGTTATTGTATTGAGGTGATCCAAATATATGTGAACCTCATATCAAATCAAATATTGGTATCTATTCTATATTATATAAAGGGAACACCCCTTAGGCACTATTCATCTACAGTGGTGAAGCTGTAAAATTTGATTTCCCGAATTTTCCCTTCATTCTATTTTTTTCATTCACCCATTACATAAATAAATGAGGGTACAGAAGTAATTTAGGGGAATTAAATAATTTACTTCCAGAAACAAAATCATAGTCGTCTATACTTATCTAATGAGATTACGTTTAAAACTGCTAAAACTGCTAAAACTGCATGAACAAAATAAAAATCAGAAGCTTAAAAAAAATAATCAAAATCAACAACAATATGATCTTCATCATTGAAAAATTTAAGTCCATATGTAACCTTATTATATCGAACGGATCGAATTCTATAATTACATTGGAAAAAAAATAAAAAATAAAATTATTATATCCTCTGCATCTTTCCGATCTGCAATTAGAAAGAAATTGATTACATTAGAATTCAGAGCGAGATTGATAACATTAGAATTCAGAGCGAAATCGAAACTGGAAATTTTGTGTTTCCTCAACAACCATTAACAGTGGTTGTTCCAAAAAAAAAGAAGAGAAAGAGGAAACAACCGCAGAGAAGGCTTTAGTCTTTAATCTGATAAGTCATTTAGATGACCAAAACACCCTTATTTTCCCCACCTGTTGAACATGCATGTAAGGTCATGGTGTGATCCCATACATTGATGGCTGACTTAATTAACGTACTCCCATTTTTTTTTTTTTTGTAGATCATTTGGTAGCCATTGAGATATGCACGTGCGTATGCACGTGCCAAAACCTCTTGTAATATATAACGGGAAAAATTTAACAAAACCATAGCCTCCGTAATCGACTAACTTATATATATATCGATGTTACTTAAAATTGAATGCCCAAAATTTAAAAATTAACAAAATTTAAATTATTGAAAACTTTAAAAAATACCCAAATACACAAAAGGGTAGCATAGAGACGATTCATACGAACCTTGAAACCTGGCAATTTCATGAGAGTTAAGTTTATTACAGCAAAGAAAAACTGATTTATCCAAATAATGCACAATCACTTTCATTTTATTGAGAAAAAATGCCAGACACGAATTTTTCTTTTGCAAGCACAAATATGGACTGCCACTTATATAAGCTAACTTAGCTAATACGATAACAACACGAGCTCGATAAAAATACGTACCATTCATTTTTTTAACGCGTAAAGTGACAATCCCGGTATTTATTAAACTGTATTTTTTTTTTTGTATCGTAACCTAGTTTGCATTAACTAACACAAACTCAAAATTGTCCACTACACAACACCCACCAACATCATAAGAACCACCCACCGCTACTTCTTCTTGTACCACCACCGCCCACAACCACCACTATTATTTTTAGCAAATTTATTATTTTTAGCTTTGTTTGAGAACCGTTAAAAAAGTATGATGATGATATTATTTATCAATGAAGAGATATTTATTATTCTTTTCCCTATCAAAAAACAAAAGAAGATATTTATTAGGATCTATAAATAATGGGATATACATTTACTATAGGAAATTAATAACTAATTATGAAAAAATTAATGGGACATTAATGATATGATAAGAAAATTAAGACCGTTAGATGTAATTCTAACTTTCAATCTAAGACATATAAAAATAAACAACCACAACCATTGATTTAGCTTTTGGGAGAACAAATCTGGACCGTTCTTTATCTTTCCTAACTTTTCTATGCTTTGTTTTCTTTTTCTTTTTGTATCGTAACCTAGTTTGCATTAACTAACACGAACTCAAAATTGTCCACTACACAACACCCACCAACATCATAAGAACCACATCATAAGAACCACCTACCGCTACTTCTTCTTGTATCACCACCGCCCACAACCACCACTATTATTTTTAGCAAATTATTATTTATCAATGAAGAGATATTTATTATTCTTTTCCCTATCAAAAAAAAAAGAAGATATTTATTAGGATCTATTAATAATGGGATATACATTTACTATAGAAAATTAATAAAACACTAATTATGAAAAAATTAATGGGACATTAATGATATGATAAGAAAATTAAGACCGTTAGATGTAATTCTAACTTTCAATCTAAGACATATAAAAATAAACAACCACAACCATTGATTTAGCTTTTGGGAGAACAAATCTGGACCGTTCTTTATCTTGCCTAACTTGTCCATGCTTTGCTTTATATTCTTGACAAAAGAAGAAAGAAAACTTAATTAGTGAAAGTTGGAATTAAGGGGTTAGATTTGGAAGACTAAATACAAGAAAATCAAAAACACCCTCTATGGTTCATCTTAAATACAGTATTGCCTAGAAAAGTGGGTAAACGTTGCAGGGCCTTGGAACCATGGATGTGCGGCCCATATAAATGTAATCAGGGTTTACCTCATAACCTATATATAGAGTTTTAAGCCCCGTTTGGGATTGCTTGTTTTTAATGAAAAGCACTTTGTAACTAACTTGTCACAAATTTTTAATAAAAATTGTGTTTGGTAAATTTTTTCAGAGTGCTTTTGGAGAGAAGCACTTTCATTTTAGGCATGCTTTTAAAAGCTACTCAGCACTAGCTTTTAAAAATTGGAAAAGCAGAAGTTGTGGACCCACATAAGTTGATTTATTTGATTGTCAATTTTAACCTTGTTATTTTATTATAAAGACAAGATTTACCCTAAAATATTATACACTTATCATTATATTTCTAACTTTTATTTTATTTCTGTATTTTTTCAGTTTTCATTTTAAAATAATAAATAATAATTACAAAAATAACTGGGGTCTCTCCTTTTACCGGTAGTGGAGTTCGTTCTTTCCAGCCAGGATTTGCCTTAAGTAATGCCATTATGCGTAAAAATAAAAAATATCTTGATAAATGCATAGCTCAAGGTTATGGGTTTGGTGCTTTGGCATTTTCCACGTTTGGTAAACTTGGGGATGACACGGTTGAATTTTTAAAGAGACTGCACAATCACTTATCTAGATTCGATGTTAACGCTAAAAGATGTTATTTTTTTTTCATAGATTAGGGATTGTGATTCAGAAAAGGGTTGGAGCCCAGCTTATTGCTCGGATTCCAACTAGTTTCATTCAGTCCTCTCTTGTTGTTGATGATGATTTTTAAAATCAATTTAATATGATTTGAAATCCAAAATTTTTGTTTACAATAATAATAGTTTTTTAAGCAAACCATAATCATAAAATTCTTGATTAAATAATAAAAATAATTATTAAAAAAATAAACAATAATAAAATAAATATTACTTATATTTTATTAAATATATTAGAATTAAAAATATAATTTATTATAATTAAAGTGTATTCAAAACTAATTTTTGAAATATGTCTATTTTAGTCATTAACTACATCACCAACACTTTAAAATGAACCCACAATTGGGGGATATCAAAACTACAGTAGAAACTCTATAAATTAATACTATCGGGACCATCAAAATTTATTAATTAAGCGAGATATTAATTAACCAATAAATTAATAGTTATTAATTTATATATCATAAAGCGCTGGGGGAGGCATTTTATTAGCAAAACCAAATAAGTTTAATCACACATCGATAGCAGGTAACCTGGCAACGAGCTGGGCACCTACCCCTTTTTGAATCACGATACCAAGTCTATGAAAAGGGAGTTACAAAACTTGTAATTAGCATCACGACTAATAAGGCAGTTTGTATACAAACAATATACCATATCATATCTTTTATATTTCATATATAAATACAATATCAATATCAAATCATATTTTTATAAACACTATATCCAATCATATTATTTATTTCCTATATAAACACAATATCAATATCGATGTTCATACAAGTACACTTGCAAACTGCTTTCGTTATTGTAAACTTCGATCAACAGATAACACAAGTTTAGACAATTTGGATGAACATACAGACAGTGAAATCACTCAAGACTTGCAAAATTTGATCGAGAAGTTGGGCTATCGCAATTCAATGAATGTCGAATATGTCCTAAATTATCCGGAAGAAAATGAAGTTACACAGTTGTTGATTGATGAAGAAATAATCGAGAACGTTATGGGAACTGATAAATATGTGGAAGAAGGTGATGAAAGTTCTACAATAGAGCCCCCTTCACGAAACGAGTCTATTAAAGCGGCAATCACATTGAATAATTTCTTACCGAGCTATGAGAAAATAACACCAAAAATTCTTACAATGATAAGAAAAATTAGAGATGAAATTCAATGGGATATTGATTTTAGCAAAAAACAGAAGACGATTAAATCATTTTTCAAAAAATCTTCGTAAATCATTAATGTATTGAATATATATATATATATATAATGCATTATTAATTTATATTTCATATGGGGCCTACATAGGTAATCAAAAAAGTATTATCTTATAATTTTAGCGAATTATTAATTTGGCACGTTGTCCCCGACTCGGGACCGGCCAAAAATATTATTTAAGGGAGTTTATTAAATAATCGAGTATTAATTAAAAGAGTTTCTACTGTAATTGGGGGATATAGCTACATGACAAAAACATGATCCAGATATCAAATCTGGGTCACCCCTTATGTAATTATTTTTTTAATTCCTAATCTATCCCTCACTAATCTGGTTTACTGGTTAATAATAATTAGGAAAATCTTAAGTATTTGGGGGATAGATTAGTGTGTATTTTTATTTGAATTTGTGTGAGGTGAGAGTAGAAGGAGGGAAAAATATTTTTGAGTTGAAATTTTTGTGTGAAAATGGAAGATGATTGTGAAGAGAGAATTGCTGCTAAGAGGTTGAAAATTTGATTTTTTTTTCTTTGAATCCACCATTTTTGCAGCTGAAAAAGCTCGGTGCCGACATGGTATTCAACCAAAAAACCATGCCGACATTTGTTGGAAATTTTCGTAAATGTTTGCCACTATCCAAAGTCTCGTAACAAAATTTTCTGGTTTTGATCTTCAAAACCTTTTTTTTTTGTTTTAATCAGTCCACTGCCAGCACAGTCAGTTAATTCTCGAGCATGCCGATACCTATGCCGGCATAGTATGATGCTAAAATTTCTATGCCGGCACATGATGTAAAGTATCCAGAAAATTGATTTTTTTTCACTTGACTACCGGCATTGATAGATTTATATTGAGCATGCCAGCATTTAGTTCCGGCATTGAATTCATCAATTCCGGCATGGTCTTCATCACTTCCCGCGTGGTCTTCATCATTTCCGACATGGTCTTCATCACTTCCGGCATGGTCTTCATCACTTCCGCATGGTCTTCATCACTTCCGGCGTGGTCTTCATCAAGTCTTCCTGCATGGGCTTCATCACTTCCGAATGTGAAAAAAAATAAATCGTTTTCAAAGTGAGGAGCCGACAGAGAAGGAGAAGAGAATTTGAAAGGGAGTGGGGAAAATTTAGAATTTGAAAAGGAATGGGGAACATTTGGGTTTCAAAGCTTTAACCCTAAAAGAGATTAATAAGAAGTGGAGATGGAAATGGGGGATATGTTTTTGTTTTTTGATTTTAAGTTTTTTAATTTTTATGTTGAGGGAAGGGTGTTTTAGTATTTTCGCCCCAAAAAACACCCCTTAGCAGACACCTTTGGTTGGGGGAAGTAATTCATATCCCCCAATTATTTTGATATCCCCCAATTGTGGGTTCTTTAAAATACTAGTTCACCAAACAAAATTTACAGTTTGTTAATTTCACAGTGCTTTTTAAATTATAGTTTACCAAACGTCATGCCGATTTATTTCCACAACACAGCACAACAACGCACAACAAAACACAACACAACACAACAGAAAAGCACTTTTCTAAAACTCACAGCAATACCAAACTAGCCTTTAAACCTATGTAACATGTAACTTATCTCTATTGAATAAGAGTTCTCCTTTTTTTGTTCTTCCATATTTTATTTCTACTTCAACACGTTATCAACACGACTCTACAACTTTATATAATTTTTTTATTAGTTTTATTGCTTGAGATCAATCATGGATTACTTCACGAAGATATTAGAGTGGTTTTGATCAAGCTTAATTTTTATTATGGATGAGTTACTGGTATTCTCGTTCCACAAAAGAATTTCGTTTTCATAGTATATATTAGGGTTTCACAGATGTATGATCGTCAAACATAGATATTTCACCGTTAGATTTTCATGCAATTTTAATACGTTCAGCCCAATTTGGTATTAAATACTCTTTTCAAATTTCAATCAAATCGCAATATGATGAAATCTCCAAAACCTGATTTTAATGAAACTGTCTACGTTCAGAAAACCCCAGTTTATAATAGCATAAGAAAACCTAATTTTTAAGAATTCCAACCGTTGGATTATGCTATATTTTTAGTATATGTTATATACACTGTCCTTTTTTATATACCGTAAATTTTTTATAAATATCCAACCATGGGAATTACTCCAAAGTACGTGATATTTCCAGCTGTGTCCACAAAAACGTTCATTGGAATAGTCATACGGATTCATGAATATCTTTTTATCTAGCCGTTGGATTTCCTTAAAATTTTATTATGTTTGGAGAAACTTTATGATGAATCTTACCTAAAACTTTCTTCATCATCATAATTTTTTACAATTATGTTCTGATCACTAAAGTTGGATGATGAAGTTGTCAATCTTAGGGTTAACAATATATTTTGGGCCTATATGCTAATAGTTTCAAGTTTATTGTGAATGGGCCTGAGTACTTCATATATAATGGACTATATATGTGCAATTTTGTTAACTATTACCTAGTCAACCCAATGGACCGGGCCTTGACCAAATAGTTAATCGGGTTTTGACTAAACTAGCTCGATTGAAATTTGACCCTTTGAACTCAGAAGTACTTGAACGCCATTAAAGAGTCTTTGATATAGAAGTCATTAGTGTCTACAAGGGCTATACTTCCATCATAAAAACCTTCAACCAATGAAGATGCATTGTTCAAAAGATGAAGGTATAGCTTCTACATTTTTAAGGTGATATATTGACTTCAGATAATTTAATGCTCTGAAGTAAGTTATTTGAAACATTCATTATATTTTTTCCCAAATTTGAATGTTAAGTGGGATGAATTCCACTTGTTAGACTATAAAAAAGTCAATAACTTCAACAAAAATATGTTGCAAATTAGCACCTCAGCTTTTGTGAAAAGAAATTCACAAAAGGTGACATGAGTCAGAAAAATCTTTCCGTTTTTATCCTTTTAACTCCATCAATTATACTAAAGTACCAGTAGATGCTGAAGTGTGATAACAAGAGATTCACGATCTTTAGTAAGCTATTCAACCTAATTTAAATGGTTGGGAGGCATGTGAAATTATCTTAAACAATAATATGTATACCTGTTGGGATAAAAAAAATTCTCAACTTAATTAAGGTAACTTTGGTAAGGATAAATAAGAAAAGAACCTCGAGGATCAGAGGGTTAGACGTGCTAAATCATACTCATGTTGGTATACTAGGACATGCGAAAAAAAACACATAAATTATAGTAGAAGATATAATTTTTCTTTTATAGAAAAGAGTCAGTGGTAGGCCTGGAAGATGGGTTATTTTTATGGCCTACGGTGATACCGCAAGTGCACGGTGTCTAGTATGTGAGACAGGGCAAGTGCGAGTCGATCCACAGAGACTTGTGGTGCTCTAGTGTGATCTAAGGCTATGCTAAACTGACTTCAAGTGGTAACAAGTGATAACAGATGGTAAAACAGATATTTTTGTGCCGAAACGGCTGAGTTGTAGTGTGGTGACTCTAAGCTAAGGCAAAGAAGTAAACAGATAGAGATACTAGGGTGTCGAATCAACCACCCAATCTCAGCTAAGTCAGTTCAACTTTGATCATGTTCTCGTCCCCTTATAATGGCAAGTCTGCCATTCATCCAGTCTCAATGGATAGCTTACTATCGCCTAAGGCAATCAACTAATTCCTAGTATTAGCTGTCTTGTCATAGTACAGCTAATCACAAATCAGTTTCATTACTCAGGTGATCAAACTTATCCTAAGATGGATATCTAATCGCAATTAGGGTATCTCTCCCAAGTACTAGCTGTCTTCTCAGGGCACAACTAGTCTGAGGATCAATCACAAGCAATGAGGTATGAATTGCAACACACACAACATGGAAATAGTCGACTACAAAGGATGCTTGACATACACTGTGAAAGTAACATACTGAGGTGTTAAGATTAAATGTATCCTAAGCATTTAAGCACAATCAAGAACAATTAACAAAATATAAACCAACATTAGCAATAGATTATGGGTTTCATCTGAACCCTAGCAATTTGAACTAAAACATGATACAAAACAATTAAAGCACAAAATAAAACCTAAGTGAAGCACTGGCTAGTCCAGGCATATTTTCTATGAACTCAGTTCATCCTTATTTATACATGCAATTCAACCAAACCCTAATTTCTTTAAAAAGTGAAATTAATTGAAAAATAATCGAACCCATACTCTGAATCTCGGTTGTTGGCTCTACTCATGCTTCTCTGACCTCTGAATCGAACATGCCACGGAGTTGGTGAAAACCCTAAACTCTATTTATCTTTAACATAGCTTCTAGGTTTGTAAAGAAGCTGTGAAAGAGATAAACAGAGAGAGAGTGATGGCGGTAATGATGGAGTGGTTGAGTGATGGTATTTGACAGGAGATGTGATGATGGAACTCTGCATCAGGCGTGGGAAGAAGGAGGTGGAGGTGAGGGTTTTGCAGAGAGCTCGTGGGAGAGGAAAGAGAAGGTGAGGAAGGGAAATGGTAGAGTCGATTAGGGGTATAGGGTTAGGTAGATTTGCTTTGAGGCGGGTGCAGCTACGGGCGATGATATAGGCCGAGCGATCGTTGGATGATGCGGCTACGATCTGAACGGCCGAGGGAGGTAGGCGGTTTTGGTGTGATCTCGTGTAGCGCGGGAGCAAATGATCTTCGATGCACGTGGAAGCAAACGACCGTTGGATGAGGGAGAAAGAAATCTCAACGTCTCAGAAGAGACGGGCTCGGATCCGGGTCACGGGTCGGGTCTAGCTCAAGCCCATGTCTTGTAGATGAGTTGCTACTTGTTGGGTTGCAACTGTTGCGCGCGGGCTTTGGCTTTCTGCTCCATAAATGCTCGACTCCACTTCTTCGCTCTTTGGGCTCCTCAGTTTCTCCGGGCTTTATTTAGTACCTAAAAACACAAAATTAATTAGTACAAATATTTATTCTTGAAAACAAAGAAAATACAGAATTTGGGATAATATCTGATTCTTGAGCACAAAAGATGAGTAAAATGCCAATAAAAAGGTGTATAAATATGCAATATTTGGCACTCATCAAATACCCCCAAACCTGAATTTTACTTGTCCTCAAGTGAAACAAAATGAAGAAATCCTAACTATACCCCTGTCGCAGTCTCTCGAATGCATTTAGCGTATGCACTAAGCCTTTAAACCCCTAGGTGTCCCTAGTGGACGAGTTGTAGTCTCGTGAGGGTTTACAAGAGGTGTACCCACAAAACCTTCTCCAACTTCAGAGTGTAAAAGAGTCTCAAGCCTCCAAGAAGCTATGAGGACATAGAGTTTCTGCATGCTAGTAACAGAAGTTAGAACTATCGAAGAACGCCTTCTCATCCTTAAGTGTTGAGCGAGAAGTAACCATACCATATGAAAGAATTCGGATTCGATTGTGATCATAAGCCTCGACTTCTGCCTCACCATTAGGGTTTTATGATAATTGCACTCAAAAAGATCGCTTTTTTAGTCTCTCATGTGTGCAGGTGGGAATAAAGAGAGAAATCCTACACACGTTGTAGGTAAGAAGGATAACCTTCCGAAATAAAATCTGGAGACTCCACAGAAATGTGGACAAAAAGAATCTTTTTCTGATGATCTCTAAGGAAGGAAATCAATCATTTGCAAGGGGTGGGAATACTCACTCACTTCTCACCCGATCGGCAATTAATATCACTCTCTCATAAGAAACCATAGAAACGTCTTCAATCTTCGGTCTTCGGTCTTCAAATGTTGATGACGAACTTCTAAACTTCACAAAACTTGACAATTTTTAACTTTTCTACTCAAATTCCTTGTTGTTTGGATTTTTCTTTTTGAACTCTTCTTTACCATGGTGGTAGCAAAAATAAGAAAATAAACTACAATATTTTTTTTGACTTTTGATTTTTTGATTTTTTTTTTTTTTTTTTTTTTTTTGAATTTACAATAAGTGAAAATAAAAATACAAATAATGAAATAACTAACTCCATGGACAAAGTACTTTATCACTCAATTTTTCCACAACTTGTATTGTCTTGATTTTATAAATTTTATTAATTCTCATCCTATTTTCTTTTCTTTGTTGCACATAAACCTTGGACTATATCAATTTTTCTTTCAATATTCTGATTCTGCTCCGGTTCTTTGTGATGATGTGTTTCTATGGGTCTTGCTGATTGAGAGAGAGAGTGATGCTAACGGCAAATAGGTATTTAGAAGGAGTTTTCATCTTTAGACGTCACCCTCATGATTGACAAAAACTAGCACTCAAGAGATCAAAAGTAGTGCTGAAAATGGTGCGAAGTTGGGTAGCTCACCATTCCTACCCTAATTTACGTAAGGTGACACACACTCTAACACTTTTCTAGAAAGTTGCAAAAATTTGAAGGTTGGTGCCTCACTTGATGTAAAATGGGTAGTCTCCACTATGGGTGATCACAATTCTACTACCGAATATCTAAACAAAGACCTAGTTCGCCCTCCGGTATGGTTAAATCCAACTTTAACGCTCTAATCAACTAAGGAACCCGATTGTGTTCTCCGGTACTTCTAACTTTTGTTATTTCGGTCAGATTCTCTATGTAAACATAGCTAGAAGCATGCTAGTGACTCTAAAATCTCTAAAAGTTGGAGGTTTTTACAAAAAGAGTTTAATTATTTTTTTTTTTTTTTTTTTTTTTTTTTTTTGAAAATAAAAGATAAGATAAAAGACTAAAAACTCTAAATGCAAAATAAAAACTAAAAACTCTAAATGCAAATGCACCCCCAAACCTAAATCAAACATTGTCCTCAATGTGTCACAGATAGGAAAAATTTGAACAATCACGTACCACGAGAACTATGCTGATAAGAGAAAAAGGGAAGAGATTACCGGATGTCGGCGGGAGCAAGGTTGAGCTTCATTAATCAAGGCAAAATCCAACATTCTCAGTGGAGATCATATCGGATTAGCATAATATATGTGCAAGAAGACTCAACCGAATCAAGAAAAGAAAATTTAACAAGTCCTACTGGATATATACAATGAAAATTCACCATAAACTAACAGTCTAAAGAGTTGAGGATCAACCCAATAGAAAATATGTACACACATTAACAGCCTTACACAAGTATAATATGAAAGTGCAAGTAAGACTGCAGATGTGAAGGAGTTTCCCCCAAACCTAAATTTGTGAACGGGTGTGTTTGTGAGAACAAAATCTTGCAATTTTAAAGGTACATCATGCAAAAGGTCTAACTCAAAATGAGTTTTGCTAATTACAGGCAGACATACATATTCCAACTGTGGCTCCTTAAGAGTGTTATACTTTGATGCAAAATAGTCCAAGAGGACTTGGGAAGCACAAAGTTCTAGGCCTAAGTTAGGCATTTTCAGAAAAGTTGGTTTTGCAATTTTGTGACAAACTACACCTAGGTTGGGTGAAGGAGTTTCAATTTGTGACTCAGGAGAGAGGTTAGGTACATCTAGGTTGTTTTCATTTTTAAAATCATTTGTACCATCACACACTTTCCTAAAGTCAAAAGAGGGTAAATCATGTTCATTTTCACAGGATAATTGCACAGGTTCCACATCAATATCACATGCATGAATATCAGAAGAAGCATCATTCATAGGGTTCACAGGAGAGACACTTAATGTCTCTGAACCTAAAGATTCTATTACATTTTCAAAATACACATGCTCTTCATATTCATCATCATCATCATCATCATAGCAAAAATCCATTTCTCCATTCAAAATTGTAGCATTTTTAGTGTACTCATCTACCTCTAGATTAGGTTCATATTCAATGTTAGTTGCATGAGTAAGACTAGAAACACTATTTTCAATCCTATCATTTTGTAACTCAATCAGGTTCCTTTGAAGAATCATCTTGAGTTGTTCCATTGAAGGAGAGTCTTCACTAGTGGGTATGCATTCCTCATATGGATATTCATTGTATAGTTGAGCATGAGGTTCACTAGAAAAGGGAAATTCGGACATGTTGCTATATGGATGGTCATGCATTGCATTCATTTCAAGCCTAACATTTTGCTCTATGAGTGTTTCCATTATTGATTGCAAACTAGGAGTTGGGGGAGTATAAAATTGTTCATCTCCCCCACTGTGGTGAATGATGCATGTGTGCAGGTTGATTATGGTCCCAATAGTCACTTCTAGACACTTCGTACATCGGATTATCATGGTTTTCCCTAGACTGTCTAAAATCATGCAAGATATAACAAATTATTCAGCAGGGTGGTCTAAGCCACCACATAAGGTGCAAGCATGCATTTCATATTGCCTAGAAAAACTAGATTCGACAGATCGCTCATGTGATTGCCTTTCTAAGCCGTATAGTCGAGCTTCTAATTGATCGAGAAGTGATGACTGGGTATGAGGAGAGTGTTCATTCTCAACTTTGTGGTGGATGATGCATGTGCTCATAGTGATTAGGGCATGTGAAGTCGGGGCCTGGAGAAGGCTCATAAAATTCCCTAAAATCACTATGGTATGTGGGGGGTTCATCCTGTGAAGCGTGCCCGTAAGCACGCTCTCTAAGGGATTTGTTTCCATCCCCAGATGCAGACCAAAATCCTGACATGGTTTAGCTCTCTTATTGAACTCAAAATTTAGTTTGGTTTATGGTGGGAAATTTTGGTTTAAATGGGAAAGTTTGGTTTTGTTGGGTAAGTTTGGTTTTGTTGGGTAAGTTTGGTTTTGTTGGGTTTTGGTTTATTTGGGAATGTTCAGCCCAGTTGCTATTTGAAATTGTTAAGCCCAGAGGTGGATTGATTATGAGTAGCCCAGATGGTCTGGCCCAGAAGTAGAGGTTCTAGCCTAGATGGTCTGGCCCAGAAATGAATTGAGTTGGGCTGAGTTTTGGTGAAAAGCCCAGCCGACGGGGGCTTAGTCTAGCAGGCTATGGGCTCGGCAGGTACAGTTTATGTTGAGTTGATCAGCCCAGCAGTTGGGTTAGCCCAGGTGCACAGTAAGGCTTGGCAGCCCAGGTTGGGTTGAGTTGGGCTCAGCTGGTGTAAGCCCAGCTCCAGGGTGTGTAGAGCTGTACAGCCCAGTTGTGAGCAGTCAGCCCAGCAGTGTAAATGTTCAACCCAGGTTATGGGCAGTGGGCTTAAAGCTTTGTGCTCAGCCCAGCAGATGGGGCTTAGAAAGATTGCAGGCCAGTGGTGAGAAAGTTTGCGAGCCACGGGAAGTGCATTGGTGCGAGAGTTGGCAACTCTCGCACTGGCTGTGTGCACAGCCTGGTTTGTTGCACAGATCAGTGCAACTTTGTGCTTTCAACACAGCACAAAATTCAGTGGAGCCAGGAGAGCAAGCTTGAGCAATCAACAAAGAGTGCAGCACAGCACAGGCAAAGAATCAAAAATTTTGTGAATGGTGCACAGGTAGAGGTTGTGCTCACTCAATGGTGCAGCACTGTGCAGGGTTGTGTTGTTTTTGAAAAACAATCTAACTAATCACAAATCTTGATACTCAACAGATCATTCACACACCATTTTTCACACAAATTCAGGTCATACATAAAATTCAGCAGCAAATGAATTTAGTTAGCCGCTCATAACATGCTCAACTCAGGCAGCAAGTCTTAGAGATCATACACAAACATGCTAAACTGGGCAGGGTTGACAGAAATTAGCCCAAGGTTGATGTCAAACTGGCTCAGTTGAGTTTGTGGCATCAACTCACTCAGATATCAAGGGCTGAGTTGATGTCAAACTCTGAGCTCAGTAGTTGGGTTTTATGTACCACAGAATACAGGCCTCTACCAATGCTCAGATGAGAACTAACACAAAATCTCACTTGAGCCTTCAGCCAACTAGGCTATCCAAATGGTGGCTTATAGCCTGCAGCTGCAGGGGCTTGCAAGGCAATATAGATGGCAAAGCAAGTACACTTAAATGCTTAGATGCTGAGTAATGCTAGTACACACAAATGCTGAGCAAAGCAAGTACATACAAGGGCCAAGCAAGGCAAAGTACTACACAGCTACTGGTTCAGCAAAACAGGCTTACAAGGAATGGTGGTTCAAGTCAGCTCAGGGCTTGGTCTCAACCTTGGTCTATTCAAGAGGTGCTTACAGCCTGCAGCTACAGGGGCTTGCAAGGGCCTGCAGCTAAGCTCAGGGGCTTGGCAAGGCAAAGCAACACAGACAACAATATGCACAGATGCAAAAGATCGTGCTCGTGTGCACAGGGCTCAAAGAATGGTAGGCGGCTTGAGGTTCAAAATCTAGCACTGAATCATGCATACACACAGGTAAAAATAGGTTTAGAGAACAAACCACCAGTGCAATATTGGGTTGTAGGCACTCCACAGTGGGCTGCTCCTTTGCTTCTTTCCTTTGGCTTGCTCAGCAGCAGCAGCCAAGTAGCATAGAGGGTACCTGTTGGCTCCACAACACACTTCAGATTCTCAAAATTTCACACTTAAAGCAAAGATACTAACTAGTAGGCTGGGAGTAGTTGGACTGACACAGGGAAAACTAATTTGGACTGTCACAGGGAGGGGTTTTCACAGTATGGGTCTAAGGTGGTAAATGCAAGACACAGATGCAAAAAGAAAAAAAAAATTACAGCTAAGATGCAGATGCAAGGATGCAAGGGAAAGAAAAAAGATAAACTTTAGCTAAATTACATTAAAACAGGGCTATAAGTAATATTAAAAGGGAGTTATGTACAAGGTGAAACGAGATTTCAGTGAAGCAAGCACAAAAATTACAGGGCACGCGCCAAGTCCCCGGCAACGGCGCCAAAAACTTGGTAGGCCTGGAAGATGGGTTATTTTTATGGCCTACGGTGATACCGCAAGTGCACGGTGTCTAGTATGTGAGACAGGGCAAGTGCGAGTCGATCCACAGAGACTTGTGGTGCTCTAGTGTGATCTAAGGCTATGCTAAACTGACTTCAAGTGGTAACAAGTGATAACAGATGGTAAAACAGATATTTTTGTGCCGAAACGGCTGAGTTGTAGTGTGGTGACTCTAAGCTAAGGCAAAGAAGTAAACAGATAGAGATACTAGGGTGTCGAATCAACCACCCAATCTCATCTAAGTCAGTTCAACTTTGATCATGTTCTCGTCCCTTATAATGGCAAGTCTGCCATTCATCCAGGGTCTCAATGGATAGCTTACTATCAGCTAAGGCAATCAACTAATTCCTAGTATTAGCTGTCTTGTCATAGTACAGCTAATCACAAATCAGTTTCATTACTCAGGTGATCAAACTTATCCTAAGATGGATATCTAATCGCAATTAGGGTATCTCTCCCAAGTACTAGCTGTCTTCTCAGGGCACAACTAGTCTGAGGATCAATCACAAGCAATGAGGTATGAATTGCAACACACACAACATGGAAATAGTCTGACTACAAAGTGGATGCTTGACATACACTCGTGAAAGTAACATACTTGAGGTGTTAAGATTAAATGTATCCTAAGCATTTAAGCACAATCAAGAACAATTAACAAAATATAAACCAACATTAGCAATAGATTATGGGTTTCATCTGAACCCTAGCAATTTGAACTAAAACATGATACAAAACAATTAAAGCACAAAATAAAACCTAAGTGAAGCACTGGCTAGTCCAGGCATATTTTCTATGAACTCAGTTCATCCTTATTTATACATGCAATTCAACCAAACCCTAATTTCTTTAAAAAGTGAAATTAATTGAAAAATAATCGAACCCATACTCTGAATCTCGGTTGTTGGCTCTACTCATGCTTCTCTGACCTCTGAATCGAACATGCCACGGAGTTGGTGAAAACCCTAAACTCTATTTATCTTTAACATAGCTTCTAGGTTTGTAAAGAAGTCATGAAAGAGATAAACAGAGAGAGAGAGTGATGGCGGTAATGATGGAGTGGTTGAGTGATGGTATTTGACAGAGATGTGATGATGGAACTCCAAGATCAGGCGTGGGAAGAAGGAGGTGGAGGTGAGGGTTTTGCAGAGAGCTCGTGGGAGAGGAAAGAGAAGGTGAGGAAGGGAAATGGTAGAGTCGATTAGGGGTATAGGGTTAGGTAGATTTGCTGTGAGGCGGGTGCAGCTACGGGCGATGAGATAGGCCGAGCGATCGTTGGATGATGCGGCTACGATCTGAACGGCCGAGGGAGGTAGGCGGTTTTGGTGTGATCTGGTGTAGCGCGGGAGCAGCGATCTTCGATGCACGTGGAAGCAGCGACCGTTGGATGAGGGAGAAAGAAATCTCAACGTCTCAGAAGAGACGGGCTCGGATCCGGGTCACGGGTCGGGTCTAGCTCAAGCCCATGTCTTGTAGATGAGTTGCTACTTGTTGGGTTGCAATCATTGCACGGCTTTGGCTTTCTGCTCCATAAATGCTCGACTCCACTTCTTCGCTCTTTGGGCTCCTCAGTTTCTCCGGGCTTTATTTAGTACCTAAAAACACAAAATTAATTAGTACAAATATTTATTCTTGAAAACAAAGAAAATACAGAATTTGGGATAATATCTGATTCTTGAGCACAAAAGATGAGTAAAATGCCAATAAAAAGGTGTATAAATATGCAATATTTGGCACTCATCAGTCAGCGATGTAATTCTAACTCCACAAGGGACAGAGATGTAATTCTGACTCATACAAATAAGAATTGGAAACCTCGGTATAAGTATTTCATGAGAATGATACAAGCACTATAATGCGAGTATCATATATTAGTAGTCAATTACAAGAGATATAGGGAGTTTAAAGGAAAACAAACTCATTATATTCTTGGAGAATGTCATATCCTAGGCGTCAAATTTAATGACAACTAGAACCTTGCACAGTTATTACACTTAGTCAACTCGATTGTTTTGATCCAATTTTGTATGGTTTGTTTCTATATTTTGTATGATTTGATCCTAGACTATTGGTTATATGATAATTTAACCGATATTATGTTAGCTAAAATAAAGAAATATTTTTTGCGAAGAATTATAGCCGTTGTCTGTACTTATGGAATGAAAAGTATATCGTTTCCATGAGATTGAAATACTCTAAAACACTTGAGTTATAAGGATCATTCGTACATTATGATGAAAAGTATATCATCTTCATGAACGGTAACACTCTCTTTTGATACGTAATAAGGTCACACCACTTATTACACAAAGTTGTTAAGGAAATATAAATAGCTTGTTGAATTGTTTCCTCATACAATATCATGCAATGATTGGATCATCATAAGTAATAGTCGAGCGAAGAAATGCTCAATATCTGTTTGCCTAATTGGTATAATGTTCAAAAGTTACATGAGCTCTGTAAGAACCAAGAGTTAATCACACCTTGTTAAGTTCCTACGAAATCTCTACAAACGGTTATCGTGCGAAAACTCAATGTGAGAATGGGAATGCATCTACAAATTACCTCCAATAAATGTGAAAGGAATCACATTTTAGAGAAAATAATGAGCCAATTAGTCTAGTAAACTGTAAGTCACTAATAATACTTGGATAATTGAATCCATACCGTCACCAACAATGTAATGTTGGGTACTGACTTATTCAGATTTTGACATAACCATAAAGACACTTTGGTTACTAGATGAAGTTCCATTTTAAAAGAACTCGCACGGATATCCTTTTTATTTGAGTGAACAAGAAAATGGAAATTACAAATATTGAAAGAATACAAAGTGACGACGTCTCTCACAATCAACGTTTTCTAAATTACTAGAAACACCACCTCCCCTCCCATTATGCTTTTAAAGTAATAAAGCATGTCACTTATTTTACAAAGTCTTTCTTCAGTAAACAGGATTGAGACAATCCTAAGATGCAAATGGTAAACAAATCATTCTTTCAAAAGAAACAAGGTGGCATTTGTGGACATATCCATGCATAATGCGGACCATTCAAGTGATTTATGGCTATGGTGGATAATTCGAAGTGTTTAATTAGTTATTGTTCACAAGAAATAATGCGTTAGAAAAACTCTTAGCAAATATATACATGTAGGGGCTCACCACCCTTGTTAATGCTAGAGAGTTTACATCAAAAGAACTTGATGATTATTTCATATTTAATATGATATGTGTCGAGCATTCTATACCACATGGTCTTGAAGAGGCTACCATCAAATACTATAGATGGTGTCTAAGGCATAGCTTATGCGTATCAACCTTCTTATAACTGCTTGTGGGATATGCAATATTGTACGCATCTTCACTTATTCGTTTTAGAACCCGCAATTAGTCAACCATTTCTGTGTACCAGTTGGTAAATGGATATAAGCCTGCCATTTGTATTCTTACGCATTTTTGGTTGTGTTGTATATGTGCCATTACGACTCCACATCGTACTATAGTTGGTCATCAAAACGATTAAGTAGTTATGTTGGATATGAATACCCAACAATTATCTGCATTTTGAAACCTTTGGCAGGCAATCTCTTATCCACTATATTTACGGTTTGTCACTTTGATGGGACAGTCTTCCCGTCGTTAGGGGGAGACAAGAAAAAGATTTTCATAAGGGAACGACAGGAATTTTCATGGTGTGTTCTGTCTCACATTGATTTTTGTAATCCACCAATGTAAATGTGAAGTGAAAAGAATAATCGATTTTCAGAAAGTGTACTGATATCGGCAAAGTGATAATATCACAAATACCAGCTGAAAATATGCCTGCGAGGTTTGAAATCCTCAGTAAGAGGTACACCATAGACTAAGGTGTTGCAAATACACTTGGTGGAAGTGTAGTTAAGGTCGTGGGTCCATAAAGGAAGATAGAGAAACCACCATATTCGATCAATACTCACCTAGAAAGGAAGTAGGTGAGTAAGGCATAACTTAATTTATATCATCAACGAAATCATCTCATTGAGTTTTCTCTGATTATGTCCATGAATCAAACTGGAGGACTCTCCGAAGTTTAATGATTCCATAGAACAATGAAATCCTAAAGGATTATGAGAACGCCGATGAGTCAATGGAAAGATCATGCACGCGTATGATGATTAGATTTTCATATACAATTGCTGAAATAAATAGAACACAATGAAATCGAACCATGCTCCTTGTTGCTTAATATCAACCAGAGCATATTTTGTCTACACAATCCAGGTAGAACTTGATTATTTGAAAAATATATAGGTATTTGGTATGGTAGTGCTAACCAACCAAGTGTAAAGCCTGTGGGACATACATGATTATTTGTAACAAAGCCAGTGAGAATAAAGTCTTAAAGTATAAAGACTCACCTTGTGGCGCGAGGTATCTCAAAAATCCCTGGAATTGTTTACTATCTTGTAACGAACGTTATAGCGTTCTGCTACTTAGTTAGCTTGGTAGTTTCAAAAGGACTTGAGATGCAACATTTTTATGTGCTTATTACTTATCTCTGTAAGGATTAAGGGATAAACATATTTACAAAAGTGTTTGATAGCCTTTTTCCGCCCAAATCAAATGACTCTAAACTACGGAGCATTTGAAATTAGATTGAAATGCTCACTTACGAATTAAAATAATCATGCGGATTTGGTATACCCGTCTAAGTGACTATTTAATTGGGAAGGGATAAAAACAAAAAAGGTATTATGCCCTGCGTGTTCTTGATTTGGAATTGTAGCTATCTATGTCGATGCTATGGACATGGCATGTACTCTTAAGAAAATAAGAGATATTACAAGCTGCTTGAAATTCTAATTTGAGATGAATATATGGGGAAATCTCGATCAAAAACCGAGCTTGTGGTATATTATTTCACCAGTTTGTATATTGTCAGGCAATTTAGTAAGGACATGCATCCTTCTAGCACTCTCATGATAAGTTGAGGGTCAAATGTAAGTAAATGACCATTTCGTCTAAAGGAAGATGACGAAGATGTGTTAGGAGATGATATTCCCTTATCTAAGTGCAATAGACGCATTGTTGTACTTAGCATAATGTACTAGACCAAATATTTCATCCTCGGTGAATTTATTAGCTGGACATAGCTTAGCGCCGACGTGATGTGATTTTAGACAGTGGTAAGTAAGGTTGTCGTTCACTCGGACTTGATGAGATTGATTTCAGATTTAATAAACGAAAATACTAGAAATAAATAAAATATATACAAAATATTTCACAGGATGAAGAATTTACTGGGACTCGGGATTTTACTGTTTTTCATATTCAAGTGGTTCAGAAATTAATCCTAGGCAATTATAGCTCAAAATAAAATAAATATTAAATCTATTCTTTGTCAAAGTAGATTTCACAAAACATTAGTTGTATATTATAAGCATGAAGCATCAAAATTACCTATAACTAAGCATGCGTCATCAAACAAAGTCACAAATAATTAATTGAAATCATAAATCGTTGAAAATTGATGCAAAAAGTAAATAAAGAATTAATTGAATTACCACGGGGATGAAAAACAGCTTCCTCCATCGTCCCAAGGATGGGGTCTAGCTTCTCATGTTGGAAACACGCTCAAATTTTTTTTATATTGCACAAAAAGTGTTTACAATGGTGAGAAAAGGAGAAATAACATAAACCGGGAATTTGCAACGCTTAATGGGTGTTACAAAGTCACGTTACAACTGTTTACAAAGAACTATATCTATTTCGTGTCGCAGAGGAACTGTCGTTTAAGGATTCAAAAGATGACTGATTATGAACGACAGTTCCTATCAGTATTATGTTCTTCGTCTTGTTCTTCAACAGCAACAGCAGAAGTTGCACTGCAACTCGTGATTTCTGCTCTCTGCACCTCTGTGCTCTATCCCCTTGTTGATGGTGGTTTTTAGTTCAGGGCTAAAATTGTAAAGCCCTGTATTTAATGTGCCGTTGTTCTGCAAAGAAACTGAGCCATTCAAAAGTAATGAGTGTCCAGACCTCTTTACTTACATATGTATTGAGCAATTCAACATATTCATGAAATTTATCCAGAATGGTGCGTGAAGCAACAATCCCAGATATTCTGTAAATTTTAACTTATTGCATTATTCACTAATGCATGACCTGCCTGGTATTTTCCTATGCTATGTTCCCTGCTGAACTCTCAATATTGGCATGACATGACGATTAATGTTCACTCGCAGCGGAGTAGCATGAATCTCCCGAAATGTTAGTATTGAGACCTGCATGAAAACACTCACGTAGGCTACACCACTCTCTGATAAAGAGATCAGCGTGTTTACACACTTTTTAATTAAAATTTAGCGCGGTCGAACGCGTTTAAATTCCTTAAGGAAAATCTAGACTGTCCATATCAGTCTTAAAAAACGATCACGGCCACACGATTTGGCCACGCAATTCAACAAGCCTAGCTTACTCCTAGCGGAACTAGGCGATCATCATGATAAACACCGGCGGGCCCACTAACATCCCGACCGGTCGAAATTTCTTTAGCTCACCCGCAACTCCTTTAAACGCTAAACCCAACATGGGTGATCGCTCTGTTGAAAGATGAACTCAAACGAGCTAAGACCGGAAAAAATGGTCTCACGACCGCCCAAATTAGCTAGCCTAGTTGGACGGCCTAGATATTCCCTCGAATGATCAAACGGCCTAGACACCCAAAGAAGGTTGATCACGTGATCTTTAAAACCCAAAAATTAAGTCAGCGGCGTTATGCAACTGCCGAAAATCGATCATGTCCATCCATCTTCACCAGCTTGGTCGAAAAACTTAGATCGGATTCTAGACGGACAACAGCGTGGCACTGTGATCACCGGCCACCCCTCTTCCATGAAGAGCGATCGGACAAGCCATGGCTTGCCCATATGGCCTTTGAACGATCACCCAGAAGAAGCTGGTCGCGCTGCTTGCATAATCCAACGACAGTACACAACTGCCGCAAATCATTTCGTCCATCCAACTTCGCTAGCCTAGTCGGATGGTTTAGATTTATTTTAGGAGGCCAACAGGGTAACGTTGTGATCATCGGCCACCACTCTTCCACAGGGAGCGATCGACCAAGTGGTAGCTCACCCATAGGGTTCTCAAATGATCGCCCAAAGGTGGACAGTCATGCTACCCTTTTAAGACATTCAATTCGCGACTAATTTGAACGAACTCTAAAACAACGATGTTTCCTGCCGATCGATTATTTTCAGCTACTTGTTTAAAAGCGATGTTTTATATACATCGATTATAAGCGATGTTTTATAAATATCAATTTCACAAATAATTTTATTATTTGACCTAAAAGCACTTTGTGCTGCTTTTGGCTGCGAGTCTCACGACTTCACCCATTTACTCGAGACATCAAACGTGTCACAAACTGGGGGATGCTCACTGGGGTATTGGTCTGGCGGTTTACAACGTGCGGCGTGCAACACGCCCATTACGAGAAAGTGTCAGGAAAGGATGGACGGTTAACAACAATGGGAGTAGTGGGTGAAAGTGTGCCCAGTTTTCCCTCGTAATGGAAACGTGGTGATCGCCACTTTTTACACAACCCCACTTCTCCAATACTTAACTGCCTCCACTTCCTACGAGATCAGGGGTGCGCTCAATGACTTGTATAAATATGATTTCAACCTATTTCAACAAAAAAACACAAGTGTTATCAACACAAGTATCCAGAAAACACCGAGAACTGATAGCTTACATTTTGCATGCCAGTTCCACATTCTGATACAAGTCATAAACAGCCACACCTTCATAATTCAACATTCTGATCTCAACACCTCCTTCGCTTCCCTCCCTAAGATCAACCCTTCTCCTTCACTTTGTCACTGAATTGAATCTGGAACGACCATTTCTTGGTTTATGCCAGAGTCTTACAGATTGATCTCTCGAATCTAAAAGTACTCCTGTGCAGTACATTTGTTTAGGGTTTGAATTCTTTTCTCATCAACACATCCAAATGTACCAAAAACAGCAGAATCAGTTTTTACCCCAAAACACCCCTATCGCTCCATAACCCTTTCTCCGAATTAAGGCAACTCTATTTATACTCACATGACCCATATATCTCGCTGTAAATGCAAATAATCTTCCCAAATCTTCTCATTAACTCTCGGGAAGAATTCCATTTGTTTCTCTCCTACATGCGCCTGCAGGTGTCTAGCACACTCCAACTCAATGCAACCCGACTCAAAAGACATTGAACATGCTGCTTCCACAAGATTTCTTCCCAAAATAATCAACCAAAAGCCCGAGATATCCTCAAGAGACGTACCTTCCTCTGTTTTGCTTAATCTCGTGGAAATCTTCTTTATATTCAAATTCAAGACACATACCTCCCCTGTTTAGATAAAACAGGGTCAAAGCAATCCAAACACGGCAAGAAATCCGAGTAAATCTCTTCACAAATCGACCCAAAATATTCTGCAGGAACTGAAAATTCAAACTGAATTTTCCCGCCCAAAAATGTTTCACGTGAAGAAGATGAAGGTTCCCCTTATCCTCGGCTGGGGTGCGAGTAGCAGTTGGTTGAAAATAGTAAAGAGGGTGCCCTTATCAACTGGGCGCCCCTTATCCAAAATGAGGGTCCGTGTAGCAATGGTCCTCCGGGGTGCCTTTAACACTTTTTCGAGCAAATATTCCCAGAAATGTATATTTCCAAAAATACCTAAAAATACATAAAAACACAATATTAGTACAAAAATCGAGTTCCAACACTATGAAAATTGAGAACAAATTAGACACATAAATGTGTCTATCACGACGCATCGTCTTTGGAACAGTATAATGAATGTAATCATATACTTAAAAGAAACTATTGACATGAGTTTGTTTTATCCCTGCAAAGACATAAAGAGAACTGCTAAAGGAAATGCAATATAAAAATTTATTGATTATGAAGGTACAATAATCTTTTCACCCACAAAAGTAATCAGGGGGAGACATGACTGAATTATTTATTAAGTGATGGACTATATTCACTTTCGCAAAGTACATGACTAAAGAAACTATCTGGAAACTCCTTTGAATGGAATCAGGGGGAGATGCCGACATTAGGGGAAGGATCCAAGGATATGATGTCCACATAATTTATTTCAAAATGTGAAGCTCTGTTATACTATTTTTTTCTTCGATCGATATTAGTTTTTCCCACAGGGTTTTTTGTTACTCGACAAGGTTTTTAGTGAGACAACAACATATACACTAGGTACATGATGAATGTTGAAGACCTACAAATCACATTGATACTACTGAAATTGGAATCAAATAAATAAAACACGATAGTTTGTCAAGCAAAACCACTCTCAGAGTCAGCATAACAAAGCAAGGATTATCGTAACAGTTTCAACATAAGTCAACTAGTAGTAGTGATATAATATCACACATCAATACTGGGATTTCACCAACCACTCACGAGACACAGAAATGATACTATCTATCCTCTTCGGCAAAGGAGTACCTTCTGGAATATCGCGTTGTACTCTTTTTCCTTCATCAAGGTTTTATCCCATTGGTTTTTCCCTTTGTCAAGGTTATAACGTGGCAACATATGCGAGTCCAACTCTATTCTAAATTTCTTAATATTGTACTCTTTTTCCTTAGTTCAGGTTTTGTCCCTCTGGGTTTTCCTGGCGAGGTTTTAATGTGGCAAATAGACTTAGATACGGTCGTCATCGAGAAGAGAACTATATTTGAAGAACTACGTCTGAGGCACTATATGTGAAGCACTACATATGAAGCATTAATATTGGACCGCACAAGGGGGAGTGTTGTAGGGCCTTGAGCCCATGTATGTGCGACCCATATAGATGTAACCAGGGTTTACCTCTTAGCCTATATATAGAGTCTTAAACCTATGTAACATGTAACTTATCTCTAATGAATAAGAGTTATCATTCTTATGTTCTTCCATATTGTATTTCTACTTCAACAGTAAACACTTATTTTAAACATATTAATGTGTAAACACTAATTAAAAGCATATAATGCTGGTAAACGTCCATTTTTTGTGGAAATAATTCAGCTAGGTAAATCTATTTATTAAGATATTTCGAGGGTTTTGCCGATTCTAAATTATGATTATTTTTCAATCATCAGGGGACGATCCTCATAATATAGTTTCAACTCGGGTCAATCCTCATAATACAAATAAATTGATTTTCGGCCCGTTTTGCTATAATTTCCGTCCATTCCGGGTTAAGTATAGTATCATACGTGTGGCACACACAAGAGCGTTCTTCCAAATCAATTTATGTTTTTGATTTAACACATCAGGTACCAAATAGAGTTTTAAGTCTGCAGCTTGATACCTCCTGAAAGCACTTCACTAAGCATTTACGCTTAATAGATCCAAATACTTAGAAATCATAATCTTGAAGCCACACACAGGAATGAAAAGACTCACTAAGAAGGCAGAGAGTGAAGATAATTACGGAAAATGACATGAGGTGATTTTGGGGAAAAAAATAAGAAGTAAGAACTTTGGATCTTAATGCTTATCATCGTTTCCCTTCTTTGTTTCTTTGATGATTCTGCCTATTTGGTTGTCATAAAACCTAACTTGATGAGATAATCATTTTGATTTGCAGTATTAAAAATAAGGTTTAAAGATATTTGTTTTTTTTTTCTTGTTTCTTTGATTACTTCAAGTTATCTAATTTAATGAATTGGTTTGATTCAAAAGCTACAAGATTGGATAATGGAAACTTGATTGCAAAAAGATTCAGTTGCGGTGGTTCAGAAACACCAAACATGGTTTAATGTACAGGAAGATTCACTGGGTTACTTGAAAAATAAACATGTATGTGCCATACGTATGATATTTAACCCGGAATGGACGGAAATTATCGCGGAAAGAGTCGCAAATCAATTTATTTATATTAAGAGGACCGATTTGAATTTGAATTATATTATGGAGTGTGCAGACAAAAAAAAACCCATGATTGATTTCAAGAAAAAAAAAAGACAATTGAATCATTTTTCAAAAATTATTCATAAATATTTAATTTATTTAATATAATATATAATGAATTATTAATTTATATTTTATATGAGTCTATAATATGAACCCACATTTGGGGGATACCTCCACAAATTGAGGGATACACAAAAAGACAAAAAAATAGAAACTATGAAGTAATATAAATAACTCTTTATCCAAATAATTTTTGTAATAGCTAAATTATAGATTGGTTTGTTAAGATTAATTAGTTAATAGATTAGTGAGTTGAGATTAAACTTAAGATTTTGAGTTATTTCGATTTTATTTTTTTAAGTGTCAGTTATAGAATAAAGAGAGAAAAAGAAGAAGGATTTTGGGACATTTGAGGGAAAAGAGAGATTCTAGTGAGGAATTTGATGTTGTGAATCCTCGTCTCGCCTAGAAGAAGGTGCTTACATTGATTTTGGTAAGGATTCTCAATTACAACCTTTTGTAGAGAATCGAAATTCATCCATGAGAAAACCCTAAATCAAGGTTCAAATCAAGATAATTATGAGAATGAAGGATCAAGTGATGATCCACACAAGGAAAATGAAGAAACTAATCGTACAAGTACTACAAATAATCAGGGATGGGTCCAAATAAGGTTTAAATGTGATTTTTATTTTGATTCGCAAGGAAAAAGAAGAAACAGACCCATGGTCAGCATAGACAAATGATGAAGACAATGCTGACTCTTACGAATCGGTATTGTATTCATCATTTAACAATGACGATATTCTAGTATCCCACAATTTATCGAGAGACAGTCGGCATTAGGTAAATTTTCACCAACTATGCCAACTTGATCCCTTGATATTGTGTAGTAACTTTGGGCATGTGCCGGCATAAAAGCTAAATTTGTGTAACGGGCTGAATTGTGGCCTAAATTTGTGTAACGTGAATCGGCGTTGAAGATTTTTTTCGAGCATGTCGACTTTTCAATAGTACGGTCGCATTGTCCTATGACATTACAGTCTATACTGATTGTTGATACATGAAAATTCACTACTTGGGCTAGGAGGTCATTACATGATTTATAAGCCTAAATTGAGGGATACACAAAAAGACAAAAAAATAGAAACTATGAAGTAATATAAATAACCCTTTATCCAAATAATTTTTGTAATAGCTAAATTATAGATTGGTTTGTTAAGATTAATTAGTTAATAGATTAGTGAGTTGAGATTAAACTTAAGATTTTGAGTTATTTCGATTTTATTTTTTTAAGTGTCAGTTATAGAATAAAGAGAGAAAAAGAAGAAGGATTTTGGGACATTTGAGGGAAAAGAGAGATTCTAGTGAGGAATTTGATGTTGTGAATCCTCGTCTCGCCTAGAAGAAGGTGCTTACATTGATTTTGGTAAGGATTCTCAATTACAACTTTTGTAGAGAATCGAAATTCATCCATGAGAAAACCCTAAATCAAGGTTCAAATCAAGATAATTATGAGAATGAAGGATCAAGTGATGATCCACACAAGGAAAATGAAGAAACTAATCGTACAAGTACTACAAATAATCAGGGATGGGTCCAAATAAGGTTTAAATGTGATTTTTATTTTGATTCGCAAGGAAAAAGAAGAAACAGACCCATGGTCAGCATAGACAAATGATGAAGACAATGCTGACTCTTACGAATCGGTATTGTATTCATCATTTAACAATGACGATATTCGGTATCCCACAATTTATCAGGAGACAGTCGGCATTAGGTAAATTTTCACCAACTATGCCAACTGTCCCTTGATATTGTGTAGTAACTTTGGGCATGTGCCGGCATAAAAGCTAAATTTGTGTAACGTGAATTGTGGCGCAGTCGGCGTTGAAGATTTTTTTCGAGCATGTCGACTTTTCAATAGTACGGTCGCATTGTCCTATGACATTACAGTCTATACTGATTGTTGATACATGAAAATTCACTACTTGGGCTAGGAGGTCATTACATGATTTATAAGCCTAAGTTGACAAGAAGACCGGGACTTGGGGACTCGGTCCAGTCCAAAATAGGGCTTTGGTCCGACCCAAAATATAATATCCAAGGGTAATAAAAAGAATGACGACGTTAAGGAGAGTAAAAGGTTTTTGACTAAGGACTCAAGGCTAGCTTATTAAGGAACAAATGTCATTTTTGTAATAAAGAAGGAAGAAGACATGTATCTTGAGGAGGTGAGGAAGGAAAGTCTATAAAAAGGAAAGAAATAGTATTGGGAAGGGGGTCTTTTTCTCTCCCTTATATGAGGAATTGGGTGTACTATGGATATGACTAGGCTCTCACACTACTCTTTCACATTTTCACTCACAAACACTGATTGTTTAAGAGCTGGTAATGCGTTGGTTTTTCGAGTATGTCGACTGTTTGGCTTATATGGACTATTTTTTTTTTGGACTAGATCGTATTTCATCATGGTGATGATTAGACCCTAAGCACATTTTCACTCACAAACACTGATTGTTTAAGAGCTGGTAATGCGTTGGTTTTTCGAGTATGTCGACTGTTTGGCTTATATGGACTATTTTTTTTTTTGGACTAGATCGTATTTCATCATGGTGATGACCCTAAGCCTAAGCGAGAGGTGAGTCCAGATACTTCTGAACTCTATGTAAATGATTTGGAATTCACGATTAAAGATGAGGCAATGAAGTGGGCTATGGATTGTTCTATTTGTCTCAAATAGTTCTGTTATGTAACATGTCTCTCCAAATTACTCCTAAGAGAAAGTAATGCATATTACTATGACTTTCAAAGTTTACAACTTGTTATTTTGAATTATAGGAAGACCACGTGTCCATAAAAGTAATTACATGTTTATTAAATTCTTGAGTAAAGGAAGTTTGGTTCACGAACATTTCCTAATTTAACTCAAATTCCAAGTACTTTGAGATCACGAACCGACCCTATGTATGGAAACTTCTAGGTGTTCGTCCATATAAATACCTTAAAACTTGAGCTGAGTTCTCTCATTCAAGTTTTTTCTGCATTCAAACCTGTCTTCCATATCTATCAACATGGAGGTAGAGCTTGGTAACCTCAACCATTGGATTCAGTTATCTGAAACTGACAACCGAAACCTTAACCACTAGATTCAGTTTCATTTCATTTCAATTAATTATTCAATGGGTTCGGTTCGGTTCACGATTTAGGTTCGGTTTTGTGCAGCCCAATGAATAATGCTTCAAAGAGCAATCCAGAATTTGGATCGAAGAGGATACATAATCGTTATCAAAAGAGGAGAAAATAAATAAAATGACAAAAAAGAGAAGTGCGGGACCGTGCCCACCGGCCAGGCCGCTGGTGCCGTGGCCGATCCCCACCTTTTTTAATTATTTAATTATTTTATTATTATCAAGCAAACTCCTTGATTTTCATATCTTATCAAATATTGCTCCACAGACCATATGGATTAAAAAACAGATAGTCCCGCTACCATCAGGTCTTTACACCATATGATATATTAAAATATTATTAATTTAATATTTCCCAATATTAGTCTTCAAAGCAAAATCCTACTTGGGTTTCAAAGCAAAATTATGTGTTTTAGCCAAGATCAAACTCTTCTGAAAATATCAAAATAATGTTTGAAGGACCACAGAAAACACCTAAACACCCATCAATGGTCTGCAATCACCATGGTGGCATGTGCACCACCATGGATGGTCCCTGGTCGGTCCATTGACCACCAATGGTCGGTTCCTCCATAAATCATTAAATTGGTCCTATGCTCACCATTTAATTGATCATCGCAATCCATTTGGTATATCCTCTTTACACCACTTGGACTATCATCCATACACCGCCTAACAGGTTCCATAACCACAAATTGCCGGTCCCATTAGCCATTGGTCGGTCCCTCTCTATTATATTCGGGTTTTATACCTAATGCTCCGCAGAGCATAATTTTAATTGGTTCAAACACCAATTATTGGTCCAGCTACCAATAGGTTAACTAATTATTTTATACTGGTCCAGTCACCAATTTTTTAATTAAATACTTTATATTGATTCAACTATCAACATTCAATTATTCTGCGAAGCAATATATTTCATATTGATTCAACTATCAATATTCAATTACTCCGCGAAGCAATATTTTTTCATATTGATTCAGCTATCAATATTCAATTGCTCCGCGAAACAATATTTTTCATATTGATTCAGCTATCAATATCCAATTGCTCTGAGAAGCAATATTTCATAGGTCTATCAACCAATATTTTATTGATCTGTCTACCAATAATTCAATAATATAATCTCTATTCTTTGTCATTCGGACTACTCTTGACATGGTGATCGAGGATGAGTATTCTATAATCACTTATCATTATTCATCTTCATTTGAATTCCTGTCATGCTTGACACATCAAATTATCAAAATATATACATATTGGTTTATGATCGATCCAACAATCTCATCAGACTTATTCTTATCAATCCAAATCATTCGAATATCATTGATATCCCAGTTGACATAATGATATGTCACAATCATCAATAATTCATCAGACTCAACGTCTATGATCTGCAAAACATCATTGTTCTCTCAGCAAATACTTTGTGCTTCATCCATCATAATAATTAATCATGCTCAATTTATCAGCTAAGACTCACAATCTATCTTTAGGCGTCTAGAGGCCTTAGAGATGAACCAAGGGTCAAACCAAGCTATGAGATATAACAATGATCCTAGTTACTACCCATGTACTATTTGTGGTGACCAAGGTCATAATGGACCTCAGTGCCCCCTATTTTACCCAAATAAAACAACCCGTGACCAAGTGTGACTTACATGATGGTGTGAACTCTAAATATGAGGGTCGGCCCAAGTTTGACCCATACTCTAATACCTATAACCCTAGTTGGAGAAATAACCCGAAATTCTTGTGGTCTAAAGGTGCCCATCAGGGTGGACCATCTATCAACCCACCGCCAGGTTTCCCTAGGAACCAACCTCAAGTCCAAGAACCGAGCCCAGTTGAATAAAAGGTGTCGTCTCTAGAAGAAACTCTAAAACTTTTTATTGAAGGTAGTGTCCGAAATAATTTCCAGACTACCCAAAATATCAACCTTTTAAGTCAAAAGTTTGATGACTTTGTCCTGATGAGTCAATATAACCAACAAAATAATGACCAAGCTATTAGCAACTTAGAAATCAAGTAAGTCAACTTTCGAACATGTCAAATGATAGGGAGAATCAGAGATTTCCTAGTCAACCGACTCCGAATACAAAAGGAGTTAACCAGGTAAATGGGTCAGGTAGTTCTAACCACAACGAACAGGTCCAAGCAGTTATCACCCTTAAGGGTGGTAAAACAGTAGAGAACTCGGATAGGAGTCCAGATGAAAAGGAGACTGAAGTTGACCAGACTTCGTCTAAAGATCCTAATGGGCCTGAGAGTGCTAAAGTCTGTTAGAGCACTGCTCGGTCGAACTCGCAAGCGTTGTTATCTCAAGCTTGTTTGTCAAGTTTAGTTGTCAAAACTAAAAGTCTTGATTTCTAGTCTACTTATAGCTATGTCTCGGATTTGGATAGAATGTGTAGTTGATCTTTAGACATCACGGCGTTCATCGATTGAAGACGAAGAACTACTAAGGGTAGCTAGTGGAACTTCATCAGAAAAAGGTATATGGAGACTTGAACTCATCTATCACTCAAAATTTTATTCTTTCTATCTCCTATTGAGACAAAAGTCATATAGCAATATAGACTTTACATTATACACATTTGATATTTCGAGCTGAGTTTAACTCGCTTATATCTTTCTCGAAATATGTGTTAGAAAGCTTTTTGCTTTAACTACGTTCATAATTATTATTGATGAAAGTCAAAAGATGATCATGTGAAAATCACCTGGTAACATCTTACATGATTTGTGTGAGACAGTCTCGGAATATTTCGTATTGATCATTCGATCACTTGAAAATTGCTTATAAGCTAATAGTTTGTGTAGAAAGATATTGTCGTCTTCTAAGAATGTTTCAATGGTTGAAATGGGAGTTAAGAGCTAAAATCGATGTCTGGATACATTATGGTTTGTGTACTTAGTGTACGAACTATTTTGACGGAATTCAGGACCAGAAGTTTGCATACCCGATCGTAAACTTATTCAACTGTTTAAGTCAGGGTACTTAAGTTTGCATACTCGTTCGCAAACTGATTTAACTGTTGAAGTCCGGGAACCAAGTTTCTGTACCCGTTCACAAATGGTTTCAACTGAGTTCGGTCCGGAGCTAATGTTTGCGTACACATTTGCAAATTGTCGGCTTGTGACCAATGTCCGGAACTTAAGTTCGCATACCCATTTGCAAACTTAAGTGGATCAAGTTCTTAAATCGGTTAAGTATGATTTTATTAGAGCATAGCTCGGTTGAACCCACCAAGCGTTGGTATGTCAAGTTTGGTTGTCATATTTTAGTGAATCAAAACTCATCTAAGAGTCGCTTGATTATGTACTAGAGACAACTTCGTATAGGTTAGACTAGAAAGTCTAGGATTATGAGACATACAAGTATTACTCGAAGACCTGAAGAATGTGAAGAAGTAACAAGCTCCAACGACGACATCATCCTTCGTCTTGAGGTTAGTAATATTGACTTGAACTGTAATACCCGGTATTTTTACGATTTTGGGTTGGATTTTACCGACTAATTAGCTAACCTTGTGATTTGGGCTTTTGTTGAGTCATTTTGTTTGCCTTAGCCTAATAGGTTATGCACTTGAACTTAGATATCTAGAAGACATTCTCTATCACTTAGTAAAAGGTTAGGGTGTAAATATAATACCTAATTATTGTTAGATTAATTAATGAAAATGGAAAGATAAATAAACTAATAATTAAAAAGAAAAGCTATAGAGAAAGAGAAGGAGAATGAGATGAAGCTAGGTTTTTAGAGAAGAATTCTATGTAGGAATTAGAGGAGATTATGGCTAATAAAAGGTAGAATGTTTAATCCCTTTTCTCTTTATGTTTCTTTGTTATACTTTGATTTCAATTTTGTTTATTCTTACATCATTAGGGGTCTGAAATTTATCTATTTGATTTGATGCATCCGATTGATCATCGGACTTTTAATATTGGTATGTAACATTATTGGGTATCACTAGTTAAAACTGGAGAATAATCCACCATATATTCACCGTTGAAAGTTTGTTTGAATTTGGGTGATAGTTTCTGATGCGCGTCGTTTACACAACAAATTAATTTACTTCTTTCCACACTATTAACTAGTAATATAATGGCAAGGAGTTCGTTCCCACGAAGAGCAGGGAGTTTTTAGTTGTTATAAAGTAACCGAAAGGGGGTTTTTTTTTAGATTTTAATCAAAATAAATGACAAAAGAAAATATAAGAGATTTGTTGTAAATAATAAGAAGAAGGAAGACTAGGGAATCCTTCGCCGTCACTGAACTGAAACTTAATTGAATACAAGTTTATCTATTGTTGAATTTATATTGTTACCAACCGTAGAATAGCAATAAGCTCTGCTATCCCCGATTCTGTTGTCACTTTGGATACTAAGCGCTCGACTACCGCCTATCCAAATAACCCACCAAAAATAAGCTCTCAAGGTGTAGATTAACGAATGCTTTACACTCTGTGAATCAAAGTTGATCCTAGCATCGGACGCATAGGCTCGGCACCGCTTACTAGTGTTATCTTTATACACAATTGCTTAACAGAATCCCTCTATCAGCTCTTGCGATTTACTACTTGTGTAAAGAATTGAGTGACAATTACACGTATCACCAACCCCGATACTAGTAGAAGAATTATTGATTGGTTAATTTAATTGATCACTTTAAATAACCCCTCAATATTCTTAAACATTAAAAATAATAAAGATAATCAACAAATAAATAAAACTTGAAATAAACTTGGTCTAATAAATTAAAGCTTCATTGTTCAGGACTTTGAAATCATCCCTAATCAAAAGAAGTTTAGCTTTACCATAAATTAAAAAGAATTCTACAAATAAATAAAGAGAAAGAATAAAAATATAATTAAAGATAAAAACTCACAAGAAAACCCAGATCATGAAGAAAACTTTATTTTATCACCATTGGGCATCACACCTTTGTTCCGGCTCCTCCCTTACCAATAATGTTTTCTTTTTCAAAGAATAGAGAAAAAGAATAATAAAAGAAGAAGAAGATATATTTCTCTAGGTTTAGGTAGCTATTTATAGGCATCAAATACCCTAGTCGATCCACAAAACTCGTACATGATAGACAACAAAAGTCGGTGATAGTTATCTCACTGATAATTGGGTGCAGCGCGGTACACTCTAGTAGCGTGTATAAGGCTTCTGATCCGTTCGATCCTCTGAGAACTCTTTGTGTCTTCATCCGCACCGTCGATCTAGTCTTCTTCTATGCTCCGCAATACAAAATATCTCCACCTGTCTCCAAAACGCGTCAGAGCTCTGCACGGAAATACCACAAGTACAGCCCCACCACGTGCTTGTCTGTTCCCTCTTTTGTACGACTGTTAGACTTCTGTCACAGCAGAAGTGGCTGCTCTCTGGATGACGTCATCTATTCATCTTCCATGTTTTCGTTCGAGCTCTCTTCTCTGCTTCTTCTTCCGATCACGTGCTTCAGTCCACCTTCATCACCATCGACCACCAACCTTTCTCCGGCTGCTAGTACAACAACAACACCACTGCTATTCGGTTATTATCAGCAGCTACAATCTTCATCATGGCAGCAAACTTTTTTTTTTTTTCCTCTTCTTCCTCTCAGCGTCATAAGCACCCCTGTTTCAAAACTCGAGTTGGGTTCATTCATACATCATCTCTCAAGCACAGCTCTAAGCTCGAGCTTCCATAACAGCAAACCTTAGCTCATTGATTTCTTCATTCCCGACTAAGATCAACAGCATCAACTCCTCTATCAATCAATCATCACTGCCATCACCGAAATCAATGGCAGCAACCCAACGGACCACTAAGCGATCAATCACCAGCCAACCCAAGTCTTGAAACAGTCTCGAGTACCCACTGTCAATCACCAACCTTGATTCCTTTAACATTAGCCACCAATCACCATGATCATCAGCCATCACCGATGCTTCCCTGACCTGGTCGAGCCCATTGAATTGAAATCAGGCTCCTACCCAAGCTTTCTGTCGTTCCCAGGAACCCAATGATGTATTCAAATTCGAATATACTATTAATCAAGATCCATCATCATCATGATCATCATGATCATCAAACTCTATCTGCCATTGCTTGTGCTCTGTTAGGAAGAAGGAAGACGAAGTGCCCTGAGCAAATAAGCCGGGTGCCCTTAGTAATGTTTGAATTCTGGCTTCCCCCTTTGTAAAAGACCAGACTCCTTTTAGCATTTCCCTTGAACTTGACTACCCCTTAACAGGAAGGTGTCCCTTATCATCCCGTTGGGATACCAATAGCGCTTCCTTTGCAAAATAACCATTTTGCCCTTTGCTTATGAGTTCTTGTTTTGCTCATAACTTCTTCATACGAACTCAGAATGACTCCGTTCTTTCGCCATTGTCTTCATCTTCTCGTCCTCTACACAATGAAAAGTAGAAATCTTGTATTTGAACGAGTTCCAAATGGTCTTTGGCCCTTCTTCACTTGTAGCTAGCTTCTTTCCTTGCGCAATTAAGTACAAATTCACTTCTTTTGGATGATTTACCTAAAAAAACACAAATAAGAGAAAACAAGCGTAATATACAATAATTTGCAAGAAAACCAACAAATACTAGCATGGAATTGACACCAAATATATGTGAAATATGCACTTATCAGTTTCTGAAATTTCTAGACAGATTCTCTTTGCTATAGTTTTGATGTTCTTAGGCAGTCTTAGTGATGTTAAAATGATTTGAGGTCTTAAGAAAAGTTGTAGGTAAATGTATTGTCTTTTATTGTGCTTTGGTTTTGTTTAATTTTAGACTGATATAAATTTATGGTGAATATTCTGATAAAATGATGTTATATGCCTAGATTTTGTAATGCGTTTGTAAAATCACTATATTTTGATTGAGCCATTAGTTTCATGTGAAATTTGGATATGTTATACATGATGGTGGCAGGAATGTTCAATAAAGGTTTGAGATAGATCGGACAAACTTATCACCTGAAACACATGATGTAAAATGTCTACAGTTAGTGTGTTTGATTAAATGCTTGAATGAAATTCATGTTGTTAAGCCATGGTTGCTTGTGTTGTTTGTGAAAATAATTTATAAAAGAAAATGAGTTCATGTTTACCGTTATATGGAACATGTTTCATGATAACGGCGGGTAATGATCCCCGAGAGTTAAATGGGTAATGATCCCCATGGGAACTTGTGTTTCCCGACCATCGATGGCGGCTGTCCGTGCCGGTAAACGATAGGTGGATGTACAAACCAAGGTTTTCGTACCATGAATGAAACGGGTAATGATCCCCGAGAGCAGATGGGTATGATCCCCATGGGAACTTTTGTTCCCGACCATCGATGGAGGCTGTCTGTGCCGATAAACGATAGGTGGGTGTACGAACCAAGGTTTTCGTACCGTGAACTCATGTTTTCTCTGTGACGATATTAATAGGTGAATATATGTGTTGAATCATTGATGAATGACTTGTTGACAATTATTTTGGTATTGTAAACTCATGGTTTGTTGGTGACAATATTGATATGTAACGCATGTTTTGAAACTTAGAAGGATGGGTTGTTGGAAACATTATTGATGATGTTAAATGGTGTGTTGAATCCTAATGGATGATTTGTTGACAATAATATTGGTTTTGTGAACTCATGATTGAACAAATGAATTGGATGATTTGTTGATGTATTATAATGAAGTCTCATTTCAAATCTTAATTAAATGATTTGTTAGAAACAAGAGTGGTATTTTGAATTCACGGTTGAACAAATGAATTAGATGATTTAGTGAAAATAATATTTGTGAGGTAATGTTGTTGGTTGAATATATTTGTTGAAGTTGCACTGTATTTCTTATCGTATGTTATTCCTAGCTAAAATGATTTTGTTTCCGCATCTTTAGAGAATATGGGTGCATTCTATTGAGTTGTCATCTCACCCCAATTGACATCCTTGCAGATTTATTAGAGTGGCGCAGCGAAAGCTAAGAATGAGTAGCTTAGTGATTGAATTGTTTTATTGTATTGCTTGAAATGTAAATCTTAACTGAAATGTTTTTAAAGATGTTAAGTAAATTCATATGAATTAACTCATGTATATAAAGATTAAATTATGTTTAGCATAAAAATAAATTTTTAAGTCTCTTTCCGACCCGTAACGTTTCGAGTTCGGATCTCCATACGGGTTTGACCCTGGTCCGGAACTCGGGGTGTTACATGAGCTGTTTCATTCATAACGTATCTTTCAAGTCGTGCTATATTGAAAACATAACTACGAAGCTGTGAATGATTATACTCTAGTAGTGAGACATGATCATAGTGTTAAGGAAATAAAGTACGAAGTATAACGCTTATCTTTTGAACTTCGTATATATGAAATCGACATAATCGTATGAATGCTATTGTGATTATGTGTATGGGTAAAGGTGAAGATTTCATCCTAGGAAACAATGTTTACATTCATGAACTTGTTTTATGAATCGAAAGGGAAATCGCTAGGCTTATTGGTATTGTTATTCATTGCATATCTTTGGATTATCAATATGTGTGAGTTAGTCGAACCGATTATAACTTGTTATGTATCTTGGTATAACTAATCACAGTGCCTGACTTATGATTTCGTATGACTGGTTTTTATTAATTAGTGTAATCGATCCTAAGTAATCACCTGATATGGTATGATCGATATTTGTAACTGGTGTGACCGATCACAAAAGTATTGTGTAATCGATCCTTGTAATTGGTGTAACCGGTCCTGGTAATTGGTGTAACCAATCCTGGTAATTGGTGTAACTGATCCTAGTGACTTGTGTAACCAATCACAAGTAATACCATGAGTATATGGTAACCGGTCCTGGTAATTGACGTAACCGATCCTGGTAACTGACGTAACCGGTCCTGGTAACTTGTGTGTTCGATCACAAGTAATCCATATTGAGGTATAACCGATCCTAGTGATTGGTAGAAGTGATTGAACCCATCCCAATCCCAACAGAATTTTACGGACCTGAACCTTACGCAAGTATGCGTGCGGTACTCGGATTTCACAAACCAACATGTACGCATACGGGTATGCACACTATGGTTCCCGGACATGGATTACATATATGAAAAGTGCATAACATGTTCATAATCCAATATTGGTTAATTGTTCTAAACTCTATTTTAATCATTGAAACTTTCTTAGAGGATGACAATAGCCGTTTTCACACGCTATTTACATCAAAGCATTTTTCAAGATATTGAAATAATCATAACAAAATATTCCAAGTCTACACCAAATGATTGTATCACACAAACCATGTAAGATGTTACTCGGCAATTTTCACATGATCATCTTTTGACTTTCTTCAAGAATATAAGATGAACTTGGTTGAAGCGAAAGCTTACCAACACATATTTCGAGAAATATGTAAGCGAGTTAATCTCAGCTTGAAATCTCAAATGTGTATAATCGACAACTATATAGTAATACGACTTTTGTCTCAATATAGGAGATAGAGTAGAAATAGACTTTCCAAGTGATAGATGAGTTTTAGTCTCCACATACCTTTTGTTGATGAAGTTCCACAAGCTTCTTAGTAGTTCTTTGTCTTCAATTGATGAACGCCGTGAAGTCTAATGCTCAACTACACAATCTATCCTAGTCCGATACATCTATAAGTAGACTAGAAATCAAGACTTATAGTTTTGATCACTAACATTGACAAACAAGCTTGAGATAGCAACGCTTGCGAGTTCGACCGAGCAGTGCTCTAACAATCTCCCCCTTTGTCAATTTTAGTGACGAAACTATCAATACATATGGATTACAAAATAAATAAAATTTGTAGCTTCTCATTCAAATGCTTGATCTCCTTGGTTCTTCAACATTACTCGAAATCTTCGTCACTTTCAATTACTCCAATGATTCCAAATGTGTTCAACTCAGCATCATAGTTGTTGAAGATCCGTAGCAATAACAATGAGAAAACAGTTGCTCTCAATCATTGTTATACAGTATCATAGTATCATTATACAACATCAAAGTTCAATTGTATCACAACTTTGACAATAATACTATGGTGATATGTATCACTCCCCCTTAGTCAATACTTCATCTCACAATGAAAACCACTCCCCCTTACATAATGATCCGTAAACCATATGTATTTGTAGTGTGAACTACACATTAATTCTTACCCTTTTTGTCAATAAAAATTGGCAAAGGTACGAAAATTAGTGGGATCCTCATGAAATTTTCATAGAGATACTTCATGACCAAAAGAGAACAACATATATGTTAGAGCATAGCTCGGTTGAACCCACCAAGCGTTGGTATGTCAAGTTTAGTTGTCATATTTTAGTAAACCAAAACTCATTTAAAGAGTCGCTTGATTATTTATTGGAGTCAACTTCGTATAGGTTTACTAGAAAGTTATTAGGATATGAGACTTACAAGTATTATGTGAAGACTTGAAGAATGTGAAGAAGTAAAGAGCTACAACGACGACATCATCCTTCCTCTTGAGGTTAGTAATATTTGACTTGAACTGTTTCATTCCTAACGTATCTTTCAAGTCGTGCATATTGAAAACATAACTGCGAAGCTGTGAATGATTATACTCTAGTTAGACATCGTATTAAGGAATTACAATACGAATTATAACGTCTATCTTTTGAACTTCGTATATAAGACATCGACATAATCGTATGAATGCTATTGTGATTATGTATGGGTATGGGTGAAGATTTTATCCTAGGAAACAATTTTTTTACATTCGTTTAAAGGAAGTACAATTCATAAACTTTTTTTGTGAATTGAAAGGGAAATCGCTAGGCTTATTGGTATTGTTATTCATTGCAAATCTTTGGATTACCAATATGTGTGTTTAGTATAACCGCTCATAACTTGTTTATGTATCTTGGTAAAACTATTCACAAGGCCTGACTTTTGTATTGGTATGACTTTTATTAGTGAAACTGATCTTAAGTAATCACCTGAGATGGTATGATCGATATGTTGTAATTGGTATGACCAACTCTAGACATTGGGGAACCGATCCTAGTAAGAGGTGCAAACGATCAAAAGTGTGTGGAATCGATCCTTGTAAGAGGTGCAACAAGTCTTAGTTATTGGTAACCGATCCTATGACTTATGCAACCGAATACAAGTTAAATACCATAAATAAGTGGTAACCGATCCTAGTACATAGTCAACCAAATTTTGGAAAGCTAGTGTGACCGATCCTAGTACCCACATGGAGGTAGAACCGAAACTTGTTTAGGTTGAACCGTGAAACCCATTAATGGTGATTTGATAGGATAATCAATCACATAGTTCTTGGAAGTCAGATGAACCAATTCTAAACTTGTTTGGAAGTATGGCAAATCGGTTCCAAGATTGTAAATATGAAAAAGGACTTACAAAGTAAAGATGTCGACATACTTTGAACATGTGCAGTAACTCTTATCTTTTATTGTTCAAAGATATTCCTTAATAGCTAAAGGAGAATCCCGGATCAAAATAAATTAAGAATCTTTTAATTAAGGTTTTTAGTTTTATATGCTTTTAATTTCCAGCAATTAAAATGCATATATTTAGAAAATAAAAATTGGTAATGTGCATTTACTAATTGGAGATTTTCTATCGAGATTTCGGTCAATATTTGGACAAAGCATTTCCAGGAATTATGGAAATCGAATTTGGAAATATATTGTGTATATTGAGAATATTTTCGGTTTTAGAAATTCCTTGGTGTCCAAACTTCCTTGGTCTATAAATATTGAAGTTTGCATTTCGAGCAAACTAATCCTCAGAGCCAGCAAAACTACCTTGTTGTGTTGTTACATGTGGAGCCGTCTATTCGGAGAGGAAAGTACCCTAATTAGGCGAAATCTCTTACGACCGCTCGTTTTAAAGACTTCTTTGGGATTGGGAAGCTCTACGAGTACCGTTGGTGGGAAACTAGACAATTGTAGTTTATTATTAGTTTTCGATTGATTTGATTGACTAACGGTTGTTGAACTTTGATTGCACCTAGTTTGTTTATGCTTGAGAATCTTCTCTTCTGATATAAGATTCACTCAAACTAGATCGAAGTTTCAACGGGGATCTTTAGACTGTTTGTAGATCTGAAGACGTCTTGTGATAATCCATTGTTAACAGACTCCGTTCTGTGTGTGATTGATCACAAGAGATTCAAGTTAATTGTGTGCAGGTGTTTATTGAATATCTAAGAAGATTTGAAGACAAAGAAGATTTCTGATTTGAGTACATAATCTTTGGTGTGCACAAAACTTGATCGGTTGGGGATCAAACTATAATCGGTTTATCTTTGTGACAGATTTGATTGATTAGTTGAGTATATCAGCACCAATACAATTCTTTGTGATTCAAAGTATTGATTGCATAATCTTAACAATTACTTTGGTAGTTGTTTAAAAGATAGATCTAAGAACCTGACAAAGGAGTTTATTGGGATAAACGGAAGAGCCTTTTGTCAAACTCATATCACGTTGTTTGAAAAGAGTTGTTACCAAACAGATTTTTTGTTTCTTTATTGTTTGGAATACGAACCAAAGAAATTGTTCCAAGTGCGTGACTTATTACAAGTTGGAGGCGCAGGGATACATACGGAACTAGGTGAACTATAGGTTTAGTTGCTTGGTCTCAACTATACGAAGTTGGTTTAGATTTTGTATAGCGGCTTAATCCCGAGTATTCAATCGGACAAGGTCCCGGGTTTTTCTCGCATTTGCGGTTTCCTCGTTAACAAAATCTTGCTGTGTCTTTTACTTTTCTATTTCCGCAATTATAATTGTTTTATTATAATTAGAAGTAAAATAAACAAACTTTAATTCCTATTTACTTGATAGCAATCCTATTGTGTTTGGTTAAGTCCGAACCTATTATCAAGTAAACATACTTCGTTGTTGTATTGTCTCAATCTTGTTTCCATAGTCAATCACGCAAGTTATCTTGTTATCATATTGTCTCGATCTCGTATCCATAGACGATCACACGAAGTGTGAACCGATCAGTTGTATTGTCTCGACTCAGTCCATAGACAATCACTTTCAGAGAAAGGACTTGTAGGTGGAAAAGTTTTAGATTGAGGTATATTTGGGTACCCTCGTCTTTTCAATATCAACTTGTTTAGATGCCATCAAATAGTCAAAACTAAATGCATTCATCAAGGAGTTTATAAAGATACAAGATAACCCCTACAATAGTCCACAGCCGCACTCCCCACAAAGATTTGGCAATTAAGCACAAGTTCAATTAAGAACTCCCTCCCATAAAATGTCATTCCCTAAAGAAGAACAAGAGCTACCTTACTTTTACAAGAAAAGAAGGATTTCTTTGGACATTAACAAATCACATAAGAATATGAATTTGTATCCAAAAATCTCAATTGAATTAACCACAAGGAAAATGATCAATTCAATTTGTAGTTGCAGGAAATCCTACACTACACCCCTCACAAGAATCTATATAATCAAATCATTTTAGGATGAAAAATTGTAATTTTTATTGATTGGACTCTTAAAAATGCTTACAAGGTGGAATGGAAATCAGTTAAAGAATTACAATCACTCTAAACTTTCTCTCTCTTAATGACTTGCCCAACACTCGAAAAAGATCTCCCTCTCAACAGACCTGTTCAACTCTTTATATAGGGTATTACATAGTGGATGACAAACTAAATTTGTCCTTTATTTTCGGGAATGACTTGCGAAATATCGCAAGTGTACAAACATATAATCTCGCAACTCTCCTAGATCTCGCTAGGTCTTCACATCTTTCTCGTGTTTTGGCTGTCGTCATTCATTGCGTCATTTATATTACTCATCTGCGATACCTTCGCAATGCTGTCGTTTATTGATCTCGCGAGGTGTTGATGTCGCGATATTCTGATCCTACATCTTGCCTCTTCTCATGTCTTCTCTGCGAAGAAGAGAATGTCATGAGAACTTGTATTTTTGAAATGCCGCAACTGTTCATCTGTTTTTGATATGACCCCGTACTTTTACACAGAATTTATTACATATGTTTCTTCTTCTGCTCTTTTCTTGACACGTCTCTTTCAACCGTTTATTCTTGACCATTCACGTCTCCTCTCGCATTAAATGCATTTATCTTCTCGAGAACTCTTCTCTATATATAGTTTTCTCACCCTCATCTTCTTCTTTTTTACTTTCTCTCTGCAATTTTTCTTCAATTCTCCTCCTCCGCAATTCACATTTCTGCTACTGTAAATCTTCCTTTTCTTCTTTCTCTTGATCTTCAATTCTCTAATCATTCCCATATTCTCGAGAATGGCTCCATCTCAGTCGTAGATACGAAATCCTTTTGGGTGAGACTCAAAAGAATTTACAAGAGAAAGGTTTCACCTTATCCACTATTCCCAATCAAGAATCTTCATCTATTCTTTCTGCAAAATTATTTACTGATCATCATTGTGATGATCAGAAAATCATAATTTCGCTAGGTCAGCTCCTCGCAGGTCTTCCCATTCCTCTCTACAATCCCGAATTGCCCTTGTTCTATGAAATTCTTTCTCATGAGAAGTTCTCGCGAGCTATCTATCAATTAAGTGGGGATTGCATCCGTTTAATGCTTGAATTCGCCAATCGTGGTCTTTGTAAGGGATCTCTATATCCCGATAAAGTCGAGACCCTAAATTCGCAAACTTAGAGATAGTTCTTTGAAAAGTATTCGGAGAAAACTTTTTTGAAAATTATGAAGTGATAAATATGAAGAACGATAGGTCTCATTTGGGGTGCACGGTTGAAGAGAAAAGAGAACATTCCCAAATGACAAGATACTCATGCAAGATATCGATTGGCACTCCGGCAAGAACAATGTTCCTCGCCATTCCAAAGACGACAAGTGGTGCGTCTTTCCGCTATTTTTGAACGGACCTTACATTTCAGGTTCCAATGTACTCCCTGCGAATCTCGCAAACTATCATCCCTGGGTATTTAATTGGCCCGGGAAAGCAAAAGAGGTATATTTCCTAACTTTCACTTACTTTGAAATCTTCACTCCCTCTTATATCTAATCTTGCAAACTTTTTAGATCACCAAATTGAGAAAAAGTTACGAAAGGAATCCAAAGGCGAGTACCCTGGCGATACTCCGTTCAATCACGGATGAAGTAAGAAATACTTTCTTTTGCTATTTTTAACAATATTGTTGCCTCTGTTTCTTATCTTCATTCGTGTGTAAAGATTGGTGTTGAAATTGCCGGAGAAGAAACTTCCGAAGCTGCGAAGGCCAAAGGAAAGGGTAAAGGCCCTCTTCGCAAGGGGAAATCCACTGCTCCACCTTCTAAGAAACGGAAGATTCACTCTTCTTCTCGTTCAAGTCCTCCATCCAACGAGAGTTCTGATGAGGATGATGACGAAGTTGATGTTTCTTTTGCGAAGGAGGATCATCTAACCGAATCCCCTATGGCACTACTGTCTAATATCTTCTCAGATTCCATGCAAGGAATTGGAGATGATCGCCTCTCTAGTACATGCGAAGCTCTCGCAAATATCTGTGATGCTTCCTTGCTAGAGGGTAACGATTCTCTCCAGGGGGTTTCCAGATCAGTGACTCCCAGCTTCTTAAATGCACTTGGTGCCTTGGTACGTCTGTATTTCTTTATGTCTTCATAATTTTGATTTTAAATCATATCTTGATAATTTCTTTTTCTTTCTTTGTAGTCTGGGAGAGCTTCCTTTGTTGTTGCCTCAGATCTTGAAAAAAGGCGCAACAATCTTCACAAGAAAAATCTTCAACTTAGCAAGAAAAATGAAGAGTTAGAAAGTGCAAATTGCGGTTCTTCGCGAAAGGATTCAACAATCGGAAACCGAATCTTCCACACAGAAGAATAAAATATCTAGCCTTCAAAGTGCTAATCAACAACTCTATGGTATAAGATTCTTCTTTTTTCCTTGTTTTTACTCTGTCATTTATTTTTCTTTATCTGACATATCATTTTCGCAGACATTTATAATCTTTCTGATGAAGCCATCCTTCTTCACTAATTTCCCGAACCGATGGATAGTGATGCTCTTCTTAATCATATCAACGAATCTTTAAACAATTCTTTGAATAACAATATTATATCTCTTCCACTAAACGAACTTCAAACCAAATTTCACCTCTTACAAATTGATCATAGATCTAGTTTAGGTTTAGCCAACCGATTTAAACGTCTATACCTTAGTTTCCACGAGAAAACTAATATTTTAAGGAAGAAAATTAGTAACCTTATAGATGATAAAGATCGCATTGCTAATCAAGGTGCCCAAGCATTAGCGAGATTTCAAAAAACTCTTCTTGAAGTCCAAGTTGAACGGGATGAATCTCTTCGCCAAAATGCCATACTTAACGAAAGAGAGAATCAATTTCGTTCTCTTCTTCTCATAAATAGTGATGATGAATTCGCTTGGGCTGCGAAAGTTTTAGACAATGCCAGAAATAACTTAGGTGTTAACGTTAGCCTTCACGCTGAGCATACTGCCTTGGTTAAAGATATGATTTCTGACAGAGAAGGTTGTTAACTGTTCTTCTTTACTTTACCGCTTCTTTTTTGTGAAATTGCTATTAAGTTACTAATTCATTGTCATATGTTCGCAGAAGCTGAGAAGAGGTTTCAGACAAGAATTAAAGAACTTGAATCTGAGAAAGCACAACTCGCAAAGGACTTCTCTCTTCGCAATGACAAGTATTCCAAGTTGAAGAAGCAACTACAAACTACTGTAGCAAATTTCGAGAATGATGTTGTCCGCTTTCGCAATCAAACTATTAGGACAGTCTGCGATGACCACAGTATTTCTCTTTCTTCATATCCTTGTCTTCTTGATGAAGTTCCTGAAAATATGCCTTCCTTGGATGTCTCTGATAGCGATGCTAGCGAAGAAGAGGAGTCCAATGAGGAGTCTGATGAACTACAGTATGCTCACTATGGATGGTCCTGAGGGGTGAACTACAGTATGCTCACTATCGGGCATGGTTACCTAATTGTCTACTACTCTACCACTCCTAAGGGTTCTAATTGAATTCAACTGATGAGATGGTTTTTCACCTACTTCATGAACACCTCTAGGGTTTGGTTGTGTTTGACTAGGAAACCTACCTTTTTCTCTCAAAAATTCATTTATCAGACCAACCTGGGTTTTTAACTCGGAAATAGCCTGACTATTTTCTTGTCCTATCCTGTTACTAGCTTGTAGACTTTGTTCTACTGATAGCTGAAATTTTGTAGTTTGCTGAGTCAACAGGTTGAGAGACTCCTCTAAACTTAGGATTTTCTTATCTTGGCGATTCTCAAACCGAGTTGGTCTGAAGGATTCTTAGTATAGCCAAAACCTGGGGGAGCATTTGAATTACTAAACTGACCTTGATTCTGGTCCTTAGACCATGAGAGGTTCGGATGGTTTCTCCAACCAGGATTATAGGTATCTGAATATGGGTCAAACTTTTGACGGTTATCAAATCTAGTATTATTATTATTATAAAGAGCATTGGCTTGCTCTTCAATAGTCTGGCCTTCCCAAAAAGGCTCCACTCTACCACTAGTGTGACTCAATTCTAAAGCTTCTAACCTTTTAGCTATTGCTGCAATTTTGGCATCTGATTTAAAGCCTCCTTCTAGCCTATTAACGTTTCCTCTTCCTAGAAGAATTGTTTTCTTGGGTTCCCTACTATTTTCCCATTCTTTGGGTCTTTTCGGCGATTTCATGCAAATATGTCATCGCCTCATCAAGCTGTTTGGTTTTCAAACCCACTGTACACATAGATTCTCTTGTGGTCGTAGTGGAATAATCTAAACCCTCATAAAGGATCTGAACTAACCTAACCTTTTCGAGACCATGATGAGGACATTGGGCTAATAAATCATTGAACCTTTCCAAATACCTATACAAAGATTCTCCCTCCTGTTGAGAAAACGTGCAGATTTGCGTCCTAATAGACGATGTTTTGTGCCTAGGGAAAAACTTGTTCAAAAAGGCAGATGTAAGTTGTTCATATGTTTCAATTGAACCAGAAGCCAAACTATATAGCCACGATTTGGCTTTATCTTTCAAGGAAAAAGGGAATAACCTGAGTTTCAAAGCATCATCATCAAGGTTTCTAATCTTTAGGGTACTACAAATTTCCTCAAAGTCCCTAACATGGAAATAGGGGTTTTCATTTTCTTTCCCTAAGAAGATTGGGAGCAGCTGTAAGGTCCCAGGTTTAAGTTCATAAGTTGCTTCCGTTTCAGCTAACCTGATACACGAGGGACGAGTAGTCCTAGTCGGGTTCAACAAAGCTTTCAAAGTTGCCATTTCTGGCACTATCGGAATATTAGGGATTGTCTCTTCAGTAAAAGACGGACGTTCAGAATTGGACTCTTCAAAAATCGGACTTTCTAAATTGAGGTAATCGAGACGCTTAGAACTACTAGGTTTCTCTTTAACAAATATACCTAGGGCGTCTCTTTTACGTTCCGGCATGCAGACGAATAAGGAAAGGGATTCTATGCAATCACAAAACAAGGCTGACTCAACCAAATCAAACCTATTGATTTCTAGCAAACAAAAAGCATGATGGCTCCACTTAGATTGTTTCTAGACCAGCTTCTAATCCTTCGAAAGGGAATTCGTTACAATTTAAGCAGACCCCTCTGGAATCAATCCGAGTCAAAGTAAGTTGAATAGAGGCGAGGGAAGCTCGGTGGAGATTTGATACCCAAGGCCTCACCGGAATTACAATGCGGCGCAGTCACGCATTCAACTCACAGAAACCTTCATGAACTTCGAAGTGTGCTTAAAAGAGTAATCAATATTTTTCGAATGACTTTCCTATTAAGCTCGTTACCCTATCGGTCTTGTTCTAGTCAAAATTTTAAGGCTTAGGTTCGCGTAGGTTACGTGTTCCTAAGGCGGGCAAGAAGAGAACGGTGATGAAATCCGAACCCTTATCTTGTATGGCCAGGCCTTGCCCTTTACTAGAAAAATAAATGTCCGTATTCAGTCCTAAACATATAAGCATACGAAGGAGTCCAGAACTCGGCGACGGGGGGATTCGCGAGTGTTCGAGAATCTTACCTCCCGTTCCGAGACGGGGGATGAATCGGTTGTAGTCGACTCGGGCCACTGACTCCTATGTCAGTGTACGAACCCAAGGTGCAGAGACAATATCGTAATTGTCCTCCTTCTCTGCAAACAATTTATATTTAAGACCACCCTTCTTTAGGGTTTAAAAATAATGTCCAAAATGTCCAAATGTCCAAAAAGTCTAAAAATAAAAAGAAAAATTACAAAAATAATTATAAACCCTAATACAGTTTTCGAAAAAACCTAAAAAATTAAATAAAAATAAAAATAAAATTCTTTGTCTCTTCCTCGTTTCTTTTCGCTTTGTCTTTGACTCCAAGTCTTTAATTATTCACCAAATCTTTGGCACAGCTTTCTTTTCGATCCGAGATCCAAAACCTGTAACCACAAGACAAATACCCAAGAAAACGTAAAATAGAACAAAAGAATAAAAAATAAAAAATAAACTAAAAAATAAATAAATCTAAAACCCTAAAAACAAGTCCGCGTCGGCGGCGCCAAAAATTGATGTGATTTTGAAAGTTGTAGTAAAGTGGTAAGAAAGATGTCGTTCCTCTCGGACTTGTGAAGGATTTTTAAATTCAAATAAAACTAGAAAACTCAAAGAAGTTTGTTATCAAGATTTTAAGAAGCACCGAGACTCAGGATTCCACCAAACTCCAATTTTTATGTGATTTAATCTAATCAATATTCGTGCAACTCTTTACGTTTAAAGTGATTCTAATATTTTTCAAAGGTAGATTTTTAGAATGACAATTGTATTTCGAAAGCATAGAATATCAAAAACCTAGGTCTAAGCATAGTCTATCAAGAGAAATCACAACTGCTTAGGAAAAGTCATTCAATCAATTTTCAATCAAGGCAAATAATCTTAAAAGAGATTGCAAAAATTAATTAAAATAGAAATTACCACACACATCATGGAAAATTGGCTTCCTCCGTCGCCTCGGCTAAGGGGTTTAGCTCCTCATATTAATCACTTGCTCAAAATATCGGTTCATAGCTCAAAAGTTGATTAAAAGGATGAAAAACAATAAAAGATTTGTTTGCAACGCTGTAATGGCGTTACAAAGGAGTCAGCATTACAATGGACCGTTACTGAGAGACAGACTTATGCACTGTTGAATTGTCGTTGAATCTACGACCCCAGAAAACGACTGTCCTTGAAGGTATTTTGTTCTTCGTGTTCTTTCCTGTTGTAGCAGCAGAAGAAATTGTTCAACTCGTGATTCTTGCTTCATGTTCTCTTCTAAACCTCCCCAAAGTGTTCGTAACCCCTCTGTAACTTCTCCCTAGCCTTTTTTTTTCCACAGCAGCGACCCTAAAACTCAATATAATCTTCTTTTTTCTTTGGCAGAAAGTCTCGGACTTTCCTTTCCCTGCCAAGCCACGATATTTTCTCCCCAAGCTTCTCAACGCGTTTCTTAGCCGTACAAGTCACTCCAATCTCTCTTATTGATTGATACGAATCTCGGGAAGTGTTTATCTTGCCTCAAATCCCCGTAGCTGCACGAGAATAACTCAAAACAAAGACCCGTGAAACCCCACCTCCTCTTTTTGCTCCAACACGATTTCTAGCCCAAGTTGACCGATATAAACACCCATACGAACCCTGTTACGCTCTAACAGGCCTAGCCCATGAAAATCAGCGATTGAATCTCGCAAAAACTGGTCCAAATCTCGACCCAAAATTCTGCCTGACGCTGTGTATAGTTTCCCGCCAAAACTGGTTTTCAAACGGAGAAGATGGTGTGCCCATTATCCTCTGGTGGGGTGCGAATAGTAGCTGCCCTGAGGGTTACCCCTTATAAAAGGGATACCCCTTATCCATTTCAGGGGTCCGAATAGCAAGTGTCTTCCGCGCGCAACTTTTCGAGCTGATTTTTCCAAAAATGTTTATTGGCCAAAAATACCTACACACGCATAAAACACCATAATAAGTACAAAAACGAGCACTATCAATATATAGAATCGAGACAAATTAGACACAAAAATGTGTCTATCAAATACCCCCAAACTTATTATTTGCTAGTCCTCGAGCAAAAATAAAACAAAAACAAAATCCTAACTCACTGTCGCAGGCATCGTCGATTGCATTTAGCGTATGCAACAAGCCTTTAAACCCCTAGGTGGCCCTAGTGGCCGAGTTATAGTCTCGGGAGGGTTTACCAAAGGTGTACCCACAAAACCTTTATACTCCAGACCCTAACTATCTACGCAGAACCTTGGAAGGCACTAAAGAATCTCCTTGGTTGGCATACTTATTGACTACAGGAGGAAGTACCCTGATGCGAAATTCCAATTGATGTACACGAATTTGCGCTCGAGCATACTAAAATTCATATATAAGTCACAGAGCTCTACTCAGATAGTCTCACTATGGACATCAATACCCGGAGTCAAAACTAATCACATGGATAGATCAAGAAGATGAATATAGAAAAACATAGATGGTTTTGATGTTTACTAAGTGATCAATGTTTCCCATATCTGTCTGAAGGCCTCCGCCAAAATGAACCTAACCTAATGGACTGAGATACTAGTCTGACTAATATCAACACACTGGCATATACAAGGGAACCAGTGGTCGATTAACCTAACTCTAGGTCAACACAACTGGCATATACAAGGGTTCCAGTTAGGGCTGTCAACGGGTCCGGGTCCTCCCGGGTAGTACATGGCCCAAAACCGGACCCGGCATATCAACATCGGTTCCGGGTCCTCACGGTTCCGGGTCCGGTTCCATAATGTGTTGGCCCGGAACCGGACCCGTTTAAAGTCCCAAATACCCGTCGGTCCGGTACCGTTGGGTATTAAAAAACTATTAAAATCTTATTTTCTTTCTCTTTTTAACTTGAATATAAATTATTTTTATAAAAATTTATTATTATTTCTTTATTAATGTACTAAATAAAGATTAAATGTAAGAAAAAATCAAAAATCAAAAAAATCAAAGCCAAAACTAGCAAAATACCTATAATTTTGCTAAAAAAATGATCAAAAGGTTAAATAAAGGGGTACCCATTACCCGCGGTACCGTCGGGTAGGACCGGTTGGACCCGGTTATAAACGGGTCTATTCGGCAATTACCCGCCGGGTCTTAAGTGGCTAATGGGTCCAACTTTAGGACCCGAACCGGACCCAATTAGGCGGGTCCTGTTAGGGAATGCTGGTAACGGTACCCATTGACACCTAGTTAGTTCCAGTGGTCGACTTTATTGAATTTATTCCGGTTGGTCAGATGGCCTGGTCTCACTTTTTTTTTTTTTTTTTTTTTTTGTATCTTAATCACTCTAATTCACCCTAGCATCGGTAACAACTTGATTCGTGGGCCCCACCTAATCACTTAGAGAAACGTAGCTTAAAAACAAAATAAAAATAAAAACAGAAGTGAAAAGGACTCAACGAGATATGGTGAAATTATCATGTTATTTCTAACACCTGAGCTCTGTGCTTTTATGAATAGACTCTTTAGATGTTGCCATCTAATCAGATTGGTTCCTCAACTCCTACAACCAAAATGCTTCCATCCACTTAGATTGGTTATTGCCATCCTTAATAAGCATAAATTTCTAGGCTCTGGAGTTTATCAATGCAACTAAAAGTTTGTCCCATACCCCCAAACTTAAATCTAACATTGTCCTCAATGTTCTAAAGATAAAATTAAAAGCATGAACAAGGAGAAACTGTTACCATTTGAAGTAAAAGAGTTAAGGAAAGATATTACCGTGTCGCATGAATATTGGGTTAGCTCCCAAGAAGTGCTAAGTTTAACGTTTTCAGCCAGACATTGCGTACCCATAAAATGGCTAATTACCCTTTCAAACCGTATATCAATAGTCGAAACAACTGTGGGTCATCAAAATCAATTAAAACTGCCACAATTATGAGACAACCGCATCAAATCGAGAAAAATGAATGCACATAGTACATCCTCATCCAAGGTTTCCTGCAAGACAACTGGGTTTTTCTGTGGTGCCCACTTGGGCTTCATATGAGTGTCTTGATAAACGGATTTACCCAAATAACGAGTCTCAAATAGCTGGATTTCCTCCCCGGATAGTATCAGGAGGATCGGGTTGTGGAGTCGGAAGAGACTCAGGTAATACCTCAGACACACTAGGCTCGAGTCCCAAGTTAGGTACTTCAAATAGGGATACTTGACGATTACTACCCCCAAACTTAGAATTTTCGGTGTCTCCAGATAGACTAGTCACAATATTCCTAATTTCTAGACCATTAGGTTCCTGAAAAAGGTCAATTGCTTTCTCTAATTTATAATCAGGTGGTTCATCCTCTAAATGCATCTGAGGCACACAAACTGTAGGACTTATATGTTTCATATCCTCTATGGGCAACCCTAAAGTTTCCTTATTGTCTTGAAGTACGGTCACTGGCCTACTCTCATGATCACTATCCAAATCGGAAGCTATAGACAAAATCTCAGATGGGCCTAAAAATGCATAATTAGGGTCCAACTTAGGAGGATCTCTAGGCTCTTCGAAACAAGGGCTTAAGGTAGATTCGGTAGCTAGTAATGGTTCGAACCTAGCTTTCCATTTATCGATATCTAACATAGGAATAGAATCCAAAAGAGCATTTACTTGTTCAATGTTGCTATCATCGTCGAAATCCATGCTAAAATGAGCTAGACAACTCTCTAATGGATCTTCCAATATGATGTTTGGTAATGACTCCTGAACTAAGGTTCCTATCATGTTCACCTCTTCAATGCATGTGTCATCTAGCTCAGAATGCAGCTTATTGACATTAAAAATATTCAACTCAATAGTTGGTAGGCCTCGAAAGATGTTTATATTTGAGCCTACGGGTAATACCGCAAGTGCACGGCGTCTATCGGAGACGCGGCAAGTACGGGTCGATCCACAGAGACAAGGGTGTGCTTAAGTGATCTAAGGCTTGCTACTTAACTGAGTTTCAAGTGAGTATGAGTGACAACAGGTGATAATATAGATGTTTTGTGCCGATACGGCAGATTTGTATTGAAGTGAACCTAAACTAAGGTAAACAAATAGTGACAGGGGATGCTAAGGTCTCAATTCCACCACTCACTCCTACTGTGTGCTCGACTAAATTGAACTCCTTGTTCCTATGGCAGTTAAGGGTAGGGTGTCAATTCCACCACTTAACTAGGATGTTTCACCTTGTAACACTTCAATTATCAGCTGAGGATACTAACCTAGAGTACTGGCTGTCTAATGAAGAACAGCCAGTCAAGAGAATCAGTGTAAATAATATAAACAAGAGCTGAAACACACTCAGCTCAGTATTAACCTAACTACAGTGCATCCATGGCGTTGGTATGCACTGTGAGAGAACTGGGTTGAGGTGTTTAAAATTGAAAGCATAATTATAATTTAAGCATGCAAGGATAAATCAACAGAGCTTGAAACACAGTATGGAATTAGGGTTTCACTGAAACCCTAACAAACTAAATTAAAACATGATAGAATAACAGAATACAAAATTAAAGCTACAATGAAGCACTGGCTAGCCCAGGCGTGACTAGAATCATCTTCTTACACCTCTATTTATACATGCAACCGAATTCCCAAAACTACCAAAACCCTAATTATTTTAAAACACAAATTAAATGCAAAAGAATTCGAACCCATACTCTGAATCGTCTGCTCCCTTTGTCACGTCGCCTCTGAATCGAACATGCAACGGAGTTGGTGAAAACCCTAACCCTATTTATCTTTAACCTAGCTTCTAGGTTGAAGAGAAGCTATAAAAAAGATAAATAAGGGAGAGAGTGGTGGCGCAGAGGCTAGAGGAGTTGTTGGTGATGATGATGGCTCTGCAAAACGTCGTGGAAGAAGGAGGTGGAGGTATGGTGTGGGTAGGGTTTTGCAGAGAGCTCGTGGGAGAGGAAAGAGAAGGTGAGGAAGGGAAATGGTAGAGTCGAGTGGGGGTATAGGGGTATGGGTTGATTCGGTGTTGAGCGGGTGTAGGAATGGACGATGGGAATGACGGAGCGAGCGTCAGATCTAGGGGAAGAAATCTCAACGGCTCAGGATGGTAAGCGGTTTTGGCTTGATCTGGTGTTGCGCGGGAGCAGCGATCTTCGATGCACGTGGAAGCAGCGAGCGTAGGATGCGAATGAGTGAAATCTCAACGGCTGGGAGTGGACGGGCTCGGATCCGGGTCGCGGGTCGGGTCTAGCTCAAGCCCATGTCTTGAGATGAGTTGCTACTTGTTGGGTTGCAACTGTTGCGCGCGGGCTTTGGCTATCTGCTCCATAGATGCTCGACTCCAATTCTTCGCTCTTTTGGCTCCTCAGTTTCTCCGGACTTTATTTAGTACCTAAAAACACAAAATTAATTAATACAATTATTTATTCTTGAAAACAAGGAAAACACAGAATCTGGGATAATATCTATTTTCTAAGCGCAAAAGATGAGTAAAATGCCAATAAAAAGGTGTATAAATATGCACTATTTGGCACTCATCAAATACCCCCAAACCTGAATTTTACTTGTCCTCAAGTGAAACAAATGAAGAAATCCTAACTATACCACCGTCGTAGGTCTCTCGAATGCATTTAGCGTATGCACTAAGCCTTTAAACCCCTAGGTGTCCCTAGTGGACGAGTTGTAGTCTCGTGAGGGTTTACAAGAGGTGTACCCACAAAACCTTCTCCAACTTCGAGTGTAAAAGAGTCTCAAGCCTCCAAGAAGCTATGAGGACATAGAGTTTCTGCATGCTAGTAATGAAGTTAGAACTATCGAAGAACGCATTCTCATCCTTAAGTGCTTTGAGCGAGAAGTAACCATACCATATGAAAGAATTCGGATTCGATTGTGATCATAAGCCTCGACTTCGCCTCACCATTAGGGTTTTATGATAATTGCACTCAAAAAGATCGCTTTTTTAGTCTCTCATGTGTGCAGCGGGAATAAAGAGAGAAATCCAAGCACACGGTGTAGGTAAGAAGGATAACCTTCCGAAATAAAATCTGGAGACTCCACAAAAGTGTGGACAAAAAGAATCTTTTTCTAATGATCTCTAAGAAAGGAAAATCAACCATTAGTAAGGGGTGGGAGTACTCACTACCTTTTCACCCGATCGGCAATTAATATCACTCTCTCATAAGAAACCATAGAAACGTCTTCAATCTTCGGTCTTCAAATGTTGATGACGAACTTCTGAACTTTACAAAAACTTGACAAAATTATTATTATTAAAATATCTTATGTACATGAAACGAAAATAATAACACAACAATTTTTATTTATTTATTTTTTTTTTATTTTTTATTTTTTTTATCTAAGTTACAATAAAACGATAAATTTTAAATTTTCACAAACTTCATTAATTCTCATTTTCTTTTTCTTTGTTGTATGTAAACCTTGGACTATATCAACTTTCTTCAAATATTCTGATGTTGCTCCGCTTGCTGACGATGATGTGTTTCTATGGGTCTTGCTGATTGAGAGAGAGAGTGATGCTAACTGCAAATCGATATTTAGAAGGAGTTTTCATCTTTAGACGTCACCCTCATGATTGACGGAATTAGCACTCAAGAGATCAAAAGTAGTGCTGAAAGTGGTGCGAAGTTGGGTAGCTCACCATTCCTACCCGGAATTGACGTACGGTGACACACACTCTAAAAGCTTTTCTAGAAAGTCACAAAGAGTGAAGGTCGGTACCTCGCTTGATGTAAAATGGGTAGTCTCCACTATGGTTGATCACAATTCTACTACCGAATATCTAAACAGCACCTAATTCGCCCTCCGGTATGGTTAAATCCAACTTTAACGCTCTAATCAACTAAGAAACCCGATTGCGTTTTCCGGTACTTCCAAGTTCTGTTATTTCGGTCAGATTCTCTATGTAAGCATAGCTAAAAGCATGCTAGTGACTCTAAAATCTCTAAGAGTTGGAGGTTTTTACAAAAAGAGTTTTGATTTTTTTTTATTTTTTTATTTTTTTTTTTTGAAAATAAAAGGTAAAATAAAAGACTAAAAACCCTATATGCAAAAATATGCAAACGCACCCCCAAACCTAAATCAAACATTGTCCTCAATGTGTCGACAGATAGAAAAAATTTAAACAGTCACATACCGAGAGAACTATGCTGATAAGAGAAAAGGGAAGAGATTACCGGATGTCGGCAAGAGCAAGGTTGAGCTTCATTCGTCAAGGCTAGAATCCAATATTCTCAACGGAGATCATATCGGATTAGCATAATATATGTGTAAGAAGACTCAACCGAATCAAGAAAAGAAAAAATTAACAAGTCCTACTGGATATATACAATGAAAATGCACCATAAACCAACAGTCTAAAGAGTTGAGGATCAACCCAATAGACAATATGTACAAACATTAACAGCCTTACACAAATATAATATGAGAGTGCAAGTAAGACTGTAGACGTGAATGAGCTTCCCCCAAACCTAAACTTGTGAACGGGTGTGTTTGGGAGCACAAAATCTTGCAATTTTAACGGTACATCATGCAAAAGGTCTAACTCAAAATGAGTTTTACTAATAACAGGCAGACATACACATTCCAACTGTGGCTCCTTAAGAGTGTTATACTTTGATGCAAAATAGTCCAAGAGGACTTGGGAAGCACAAAGTTCTAGGCCTAAGTTAGGCATTTTTAGAAAAGTTGGTTTTGCAATTTTGTGACAAACTACACCTAGGTTTGGTGGAGGAGTTTCAATTTGTGACTCAGGAGAGAGATTAGGTACATCTAAGTTGTGTTCATGTATAAAATCATTTGTACCCTCACACACTTTCCTAAAGTCAAAAGATGGTAAATCATGTTCACCTGCATAAAACAGTTCATCAATCTCCATGTCATAATTCTTATGCACAACATAACTAGGAGAGATATCATGTTGTAACCTAGGTATGGAATCAGGCACATACATTGAATCGTCTGTGTTAGCAGACAATTCAGCTATTCCTAGGTCACAAACAGGTGGTAAAGCATGCTCACATTCACAGGACAATTCCACAGGTTCCACATCAACATCACATGTATGAATATTAGAAAAAACATCATTCATAGGGTTCACAGAAGAGACGCCTAACGTCTCTGAACCAAAAGATTCTACTACATTTTCAGTGTACACATGCTCTTCTAACATATCATATTCATCATCATCATCATCATAGCACAAATGCATTTCCCTAACATTCGTTTCACCTTGAAATGCCTCCCTTTCCTCATTTAGTGCATCCCAGATTTGACTCAATTTGAGTTCTAAACTCTCAAACCTTTGGTTAGTTGTATGAGTAAGACTAGAAACACTATTTTCAATCCTATCATGTTGTAACTCAATCAGGTGAAGAATCATGTTGAGTTTTTCTATTGAAGGAGAGTTTTCACTAGTGGGTATGCATTCTTCATATGGATATTCATTGTATGGTTGTGCATGAGGTTCACTAGAGAAGGGAAATTCAGACATGTTGCTATATGGATGGTCATGCATTGCATTCATTTCAAGCATAGCTTTTTCCTCCATGAGTGTTTCCATTGTTGATTGCAAACTAGGAGTTGGGGAGTATAAAATTGTTCATCTCCCCATTGTGGTGAATGATGCATGTGTGCGGAGTTGATTATGGTCCCAATAGTCACTTCTAGACACTTCGTACATTGGATTATCATGGTTTTCCCTAGACTGTCTAAAAGCATGCAAAATATAACAAGTATTCAGCGAGGTGGTCTAAGCCACCACATAAGGTGCAAGCATGCATTTCAAATTGCCTAGAAAAACTAGATTCGACGATTGCCTTTCTAAAGCAGATTGCCTATCTAAGGCAGATAGTCGAGCTTCTAATTGATCTAAAAGTGATGACTGGGTATGAGAAAATTGTTCATTTTCAACCTGTGGTGGATGATGTATGTGATCATAATGATTAGGGTATGTGAGATTAGGGCCCTGAGCAGGCCCATAAAGTTCCCTAAAGTCACTATGGTATGTGGGGTGTTCGTCCTGTGAAAGGTGCCCGTAAGCAAGCTCTCTAAGGGATTTATTTGTTCCATCCCCAGATGCAGACCAAAATCCTGACATGGTCTAGCTCTCAAATTGAACTCACAATCTAATTTGGTTTTGGTGGGATTAGTTTGGTTTATTGGGTTTCATTTGGTTTTGTTGGGTTTTGGTTTATTGGGATTTGATTTTGGTTGATTGGGCTTCAGTTTGGTTGCACAGCCCAGAAGTCTATGGGCTCAGTTTGGTGTAAAGCCCAGTTTTGGTTACGTGGGCTTAGTTTGGTTGCAGCCCAGGTTGTGTTGATCGGCCAATGAGTGTTCGGTTAGCCCAAATTGATGTTCACCCCAACAGATGTGGGTTTAGCTAGCCCGGGTAGTGTTTGAACAGCCCAATAGTGTGGGTTATGTGGGCTCGGCCTATACAGCCCAAATTGCTCAATTTGAAACAAGACAGCCGTGTTAGTGGTTCTCACCCAGTTTAGTGTGGTCAGTCAGCCCAGCTTTGAGGCTTCAGTTGTGTGTAAATGCACAGCCCAGCAGAAAGGCTCAAGTTTGTGCACTGGCTAGGCCAGTCTCTGGTTCTGTGGCACAAGATAACTGAGTCTTTGCAACTCAGTTTAGCCTATGCTGGCAGGTGCACAAGTACACAGGCTAGTCACAGGTTGACAGCCTAGGTTGGCTTGTCTCACAGAACTGAGCACGCACAGATTACACAAATTGGCACATTGGCAATTTACACAGCACACATATCAGGTCACAGCACAAGAAAACATTCACAGCACAGCCCAGGCTTTTGCAAACTCACAGAAACAATGACAGCATACAACACAACTTACAAATGTGCACTACACAGGTTACTAGCTCTCACAGATATATGCTCAGGTCAACAGGCTGAGTTGATGGCAACTCAAAGCTCACAGCTACAGGGCACTGTAGCTAAGGACAGGGCAGCACTCACTATGCACGGAGCACACGGCAGCTGACTCACTAGGATACAAGCATAAATTTCAGGGCAATATAATTTCAGTTGACTCAGGGTTACGGCACAGGCCTTGGTTAACCAAGTTGCAAGGACCAGCAACTAGTTTATCATTCAAACTATGAGGCACAAAAGCATTCAGCTGTGAAGGGGCCACTCACCTGAATTCGATAAGTTGCAGTGGCTGCTCAAGGCATTGCACCTTTTTCTCCCACTCCCTGGGTTTGCTCAGCAGCACAGCAGCACAGCGACACACAGGTGGTTCCTGCTAGCTCAACAAGGAATTAGATTCTCAAAATTTCACAGCTCAAGACACAATAATGTGCATTCATTCAATGGCTGCGCACATATGACAAGAGCACACAACTGATGCTAACTACGGCTAAATGAGCTAAAGCTACACTAACAGCAATGCAGATGATTAAGATGAGACGATTATAATGCAACAGATGGCTAAGGTATGCTCAAGATGCAAATGTAGATGCGGATGCACTAAGTTACAGATGCAAAGCTATAAAAAATGAAACTAAGTGATACTAAGACAGGATTAACAGCAACAATGTAAAATGAATATGTACAAGGGTGAAAATCAGTAAAGCAAGTACAAAAATCAGCAGGGCACACCCAAGTCCCCGGCAACGGCGCCAAAAACTTGGTAGGCCTCGAAAGATGTTTATATTTGAGCCTACGGGTAATACCGCAAGTGCACGGCGTCTATCGGAGACGCGGCAAGTACGGGTCGATCCACAGAGACAAGGGTGTGCTTAAGTGATCTAAGGCTTGCTACTTAACTGAGTTTCAAGTGAGTATGAGTGACAACAGGTGATAATATAGATGTTTTGTGCCGATACGGCAGATTTGTATTGAAGTGAACCTAAACTAAGGTAAACAAATAGTGACAGGGGATGCTAAGGTCTCAATTCCACCACTCACTCCTACTGTGTGCTCGACTAAATTGAACTCCTTGTTCCTATGGCAGTTAAGGGTAGGGTGTCAATTCCACCACTTAACTAGGATGTTTCACCTTGTAACACTTCAATTATCAGCTGAGGATACTAACCTAGAGTACTGGCTGTCTAATGAAGAACAGCCAGTCAAGAGAATCAGTGTAAATAATATAAACAAGAGCTGAAACATACTCATTTCAAGGTATTAACCTAACTACAGTGCATCCATGGCGTTGGTATGCACTGTGAGAGAACTGGGTTGAGGTGTTTAAAATTGAAAGCATAATTATAATTTAAGCATGCAAGGATAAATCAACAGAGCTTGAAACACAGTATGGAATTAGGGTTTCACTGAAACCCTAACAAACTAAATTAAAACATGATAGAATAACAGAATACAAAATTAAAGCTACAATGAAGCACTGGCTAGCCCAGGCGTGACTAGAATCATCTTCTTACACCTCTATTTATACATGCAACCGAATTCCCAAAACTACCAAAACCCTAATTATTTTAAAACACAAATTAAATGCAAAAGAATTCGAACCCATACTCTGAATCGTCTGCTCCCTTTGTCACGTCGCCTCTGAATCGAACATGCAACGGAGTTGGTGAAAACCCTAACCCTATTTATCTTTAACCTAGCTTCTAGGTTGAAGAGAAGCTATAAAAAAGATAAATAAGGGAGAGAGTGGTGGCGCAGAGGCTAGAGGAGTTGTTGGTGATGATGATGGCTCTGCAAAACGTCGTGGAAGAAGGAGGTGGAGGTATGGTGTGGGTAGGGTTTTGCAGAGAGCTCGTGGGAGAGGAAAGAGAAGGTGAGGAAGGGAAATGGTAGAGTCGAGTGGGGGTATAGGGGTATGGGTTGATTCGGTGTTGAGCGGGTGTAGGAATGGACGATGGGAATGACGGAGCGAGCGTCAGATCTAGGGGAAGAAATCTCAACGGCTCAGGATGGTAAGCGGTTTTGGCTTGATCTGGTGTTGCGCGGGAGCAGCGATCTTCGATGCACGTGGAAGCAGCGAGCGTAGGATGCGAATGAGTGAAATCTCAACGGCTGGGAGTGGACGGGCTCGGATCCGGGTCGCGGGTCGGGTCTAGCTCAAGCCCATGTCTTGAGATGAGTTGCTACTTGTTGGGTTGCAACTGTTGCGCGCGGGCTTTGGCTATCTGCTCCATAGATGCTCGACTCCAATTCTTCGCTCTTTTGGCTCCTCAGTTTCTCCGGACTTTATTTAGTACCTAAAAACACAAAATTAATTAATACAATTATTTATTCTTGAAAACAAGGAAAACACAGAATCTGGGATAATATCTATTTTCTAAGCGCAAAAGATGAGTAAAATGCCAATAAAAAGGTGTATAAATATGCACTATTTGGCACTCATCAATAGTCATATTACCAAAAGATAGATTCATAATACCAGTTCGGCAGTTTATGATCGCATTAGACGTAGCTAAAAATGGGCGACCTAAAATCACAGGTATCTGGTTCTCTGGGTCAGGGACAGGTTGGGTATCTAAGACCACGAAATCCACAGGATAAATAAACTTGTCAACCTCAATAAGAACATCTTCTATCACACCACGAGGAATTTTAACAGACCTATCAGCTAACTGCAGTGTTATCTTGGTAGGTTTCAATTCACCAAGTCCTAGCTGTAAGTACACATGGTACGGCAGTAAGTTCACACTAGCTCCTAAGTCAAGTAAAGATTTATCTACCCGATGTTTTCCTATCGTGCAAGCAATGGTAGGGGCACCCAGGTCTTTATATTTAGGAGTTGTGTTGTTCTGAATGATCGAACTTACATGACTAGCTAAAAAGGCTTTTTAGGGACACTAAGCTTGCGCTTTCGCGTACACATATCCTTAAGGAATTTGGCATAAGCCGGAAGTTGCCTAATTGCTTCTAGTAACGGAAGGTTTATGGTAACTTTCTTAAAAACCTCCATTATGTCATTAAAGTTGGATTCACTCTTTGTTGGTACTAATAGCTGTGGAAATGGGGCTCTAGGCATAAAATAGGGCCTCTCGAGAACCGAATCGGCATCATCGAGATTTTATCGGTCCCTCAGCTATGGATGGTCCTGAGGGGTGAACTACAGTATGCTCACTATCGGGCATGGTTACCTGATTGTCTACTACTCTACCACTCCTAAGGGTTCTAATTGAATTCAACTGATGAGATGGTTTTTCACCTACTTCATGAACACCTCTAGGGTTTGGTTGTGTTTGACTAGGAAACCTACCTTTTTCTCTCAAAAATTCATTTATCAGACCAACCTGGGTTTTTAACTCGGAAATAGCCTGACTATTTTCTTGTCCTATCCTGTTACTAGCTTGTAGACTTTGTTCTACTGATAGCTGAAATTTTGTAGTTTGCTGAGTCAACAGTTGAGAGACTCCTCTAAACTTAGGATTTTCTTATCTGACTGATTCTGAAACTGAGTTGGTCCTGAAGGATTCTTAGTATAGCCAAAACCTGGGGGAGCATTTGAATTACTAAACTGACCTTGATTCTGGTCCTTAGACCATGAGAGGTTCGGATGGTTTCTCCAACCAGGATTATAGGTATCTGAATATGGGTCAAACTTTTGACGGTTATCAAATCTAGTGTTATTATTATAAAGAGCATTGGCTTGCTCTTCAATAGTCTGGCCTTCCCAAAAAGGCTCCACTCTACCACTAGTGTGACTCAATTCTAAAGCTTCTAACCTTTTAGCTATTCTTTGCAATTTTGGCATCCGATTCAAAGCCTCCTTCTAGCCTATTAACGTTTCCTCTTCCTAGAAGAATTGTTTTCTTGGGTTCCCTACTATTTTCCCATTCTTGGGTCTTTTCGGCGATTTCATGCAAATATGTCATCGCCTCATCAACTGTTTGGTTTTCAAACCCACCCATACACATAGATTCTACTTGTGGTCGTAGTGGAATAATCTAAACCCTCATAAAGGATCCGAACTAACCTAACCTTTTCGAGACCATGATGAGGACATTGGGCTAATAAATCATTGAACCTTTCCAAATACCTATACAAAGATTCTCCCTCCCGTTGAGAAAACGTGCGATTTGCGTCCTAATAGACGATGTTTTGTGCCTAGGGAAAAACTTGTTCAAAAAGGCAGATGTAAGTTGTTCATATGTTTCAATTGAACCGAGAAGCCAAACTATATAGCCACGATTTGGCTTTATCTTTCAAGGAAAAAGGGAATAACACGAGTTTCAAAGCATCATCATCAAGGTTTCTAATCTTTAGGGTACTACAAATTTCCTCAAAGTCCCTAACATGGAAATAGGGGTTTTCATTTTCTTTCCCTAAGAAGATTGGGAGCAAATTGTAAGGTCCCGTGGTTTAAGTTCATAAGTTGCTTCCGTTTGACTAACCTTGATACACGAGGGACGAGTAGTCCTAGTCGGGTTCAACAAAGCTTTCAAAGTTGCCATTTCTGGCACTATCGGAATATTAGGGATTGTCTCTTCAGTAAAAGACGGACGTTCAGAATTGGACTCTTCAAAAATCGGACTTTCTAAATTGAGGTAATCGAGACGCTTAGAACTACTAGGTTTCTCTTTAACAAATCTACCTAGGGCGTCTCTTTTACGTTCCGGCATGCAGACGAATAAGGAAAGGGATTCTATGCAATCACAAAACAAGGCTGACTCAACCAAATCAAACCTATTGATTTCTAGCAAACAAAAAGCATTATGGCTCCACTTAGATTGTTTCTAGACCAGCTTCTAATCCTTCGAAAGGGAATTCGTTACAATTTAAGCAGACCCCTCTGGAATCAATCCGAGTCAAAGTAAGTTGAATAGAGGCGAGGGAAGCTCAGTGGAGCTTTGATACCCAAGGCCTCACCGGAATTACAATGTGGCGCAGTCACGCATTCAACTCACAGAAACCTTCATGAACTTCGAAGTGTGCTTAAAAGAGTAATCAATATTTTTCGAATGACTTTCCTATTAAGCTCGTTACCCTATCGGTCTTGTTCTAGTCAAAATTTTAAGGCTTAGGTTCGCGTAGGTTACGTGTTCCTAAGGCGGGCAAGAAGAGAACGGTGATGAAATCCGAACCCTTATCTTGTATGGCCAGGCCTTGCCCTTTACTAGAAAAATAAATGTCCGTATTCACCCTCAACATATAAGCATACGAAGGAGTCCAAGTAACTCGGCGACGGGGATTCGCGAGTGTTCGAGAATCTTACCTCCCTTTCCGGACGGGGATGAATCGGTTGTAGTCGACTCGGGCCACCGACTCCTATGTCGATGTACGAACCCAAGGTGCGAGACAATATCGTAATTGTCCTCCTTCTCTGCAAACAATTTATATTTAAGACCACCCTTCTTTAGGGTTTAAAAATAATGTCCAAAATGTCCAAATGTCCAAAAAGTCTAAAAATAAAAAGAAAAATTACAAAAATAATTATAAACCCTAATACAGTTTTCGAAAAAACCTAAAAAATTAAATAACAATAAAAATAAAATTCTTTGTCTCTTCCTCGTTTCTTTTCGCTTTGTCTTTGACTCCAAGTCTTTAATTATTCACCAAATCTTTGGCTCAGCTTTCTTTTCGATCCGAGATCCAAAACCTGTAACCACAAGACAAATACCCAAGAAAACGTAAAATAGAACAAAAGAATTAAAAAAAAAAAAACTAAAAAACTAAAAAATAAATAAATCTAAAACCCTAAAAACAAGTCCGCGTCGGCGGCGCCAAAAAATTGATGTGATTTTGAAAGTTGTAGTAAAGTGGTAAGAAAGATGTCGTTCCTCTCAGACTTGTGAAGGATTTTTAGACTCAAATAAAACTAGAAAACTCAAAGAAGTTTGTTATCAAGATTTTAAGAAGCACCGAGACTCAGGATTCCACCAAACTCCAATTTTTATGTGATTTAATCTAATCAATATTCGTGCAACTCTTTACGTTTAAAGTGATTCTAATATTTTGCAAAGGTAGATTTTTAGAATGACAATTGTATTTCGAAAGCATAGAATATCAAAAACCTAGGTCTAAGCATAGTCTATCAAGAGAAATCACAACTGCTTAGGAAAAGTCATTCAATCAATTTTCAATCAAGGCAAATAATCTTAAAAGAGATTGCAAAAATTAATTAAAATAGAAATTACCACACACATCATGGAAAATTGGCTTCCTCCGTCGCCTCGGCTAAGGGGTTTAGCTCCTCATATTAATCACTTGCTCAAAATATCGGTTCATAGCTCAAAAGTTGATCAAAAGGATGAAAAACAATAAAATAGACTGTTTGCAACGCTGTAATGGCGTTACAAAGGAGTATTCTGATGGACCGTTACGAGAGAGAGACTTATGCACTTTGTTGAATTGTCGTTGAATCTACGACCCCCGAAAACGACTGTCCTTGAAGGTATTTTGTTCTTCGTGTTCTTTCCTGTTGTAGCAAAGAGAAGAAATTGTTCAACTCGTGATTCTTGCTTCTGTTCTCTTCTAAACCTCCCAAAGTGTTCGTAACCCCTCTCGTAACTTCTCCCTAGCCTTTTTTTCCACAAAGAATGACCCTAAAACTCAATATAATCTTCTTTTTTCTTTGGCGTAAAGTCTCGGACTTTCCTTTCCCTGCCAAGCCACGATATTTTCTCCCCAAGCTTCTCAACGCGTTTCTTAGCCGTACAAGTCACTCCAATCTCTCTTATTGATTGATACGAATCTCAGGAAGTGTTTATCTTGCCTCAAATCCCCCGTAGCTGCCGAGAATAACTCAAAACAAAGACCCGTGAAACCCCACCTCCTCTGTTTTGCTCCAACACGATTTCTAGCCCAAGTTGATCGATATAAACACCCATACGAACCCTGTTACGCTCTAACAGGCCTAGCCCATGAAAATCGAGCGATTGAATCTCGCAAAACCGGTCCAAATCTCGACCCAAAATTCTGCCTCGACGCCGTGTATAGTTTCCTTAAAACTGGTTTTCAAACGGAGAAGATGGTGTGCCCCTTATCCTCTGGTGGGGTGTGAATAGTAGCTGCCCTGAGGGTTACCCCTTATAAACTGGATACCCCTTATCCATTTCAGGGGTCCGAATAGCAAGTGTCTTCCGCGCGCAACTTTTCGAGCTGATTTTTCCAAAAATGTTTATTGGCCAAAAATACCTACACACGCATAAAACACCATAATAAGTACAAAAACGAGCACTATCAATATATAGAATCGAGACAAATTAGACACAAAAATGTGTCTATCAGTCGTCCAACCAGGGTATAACCTTATATAGTTGGAAATCCAAGGTATCCCTGTTTCTAGCGCCAATATGTAGTTGCAGGAAATCCCACACTACACCCCTCACAAGAATCTATATAATCAAATCATTTTAGGATGAACAATTGTAATTTTTATTGATTAAACTCTTAAAAATGCTTACAAGGTGGAATGAAAATCAGTTAAAGAATTACAATCACTCTAAACTTTCTCTCTCTTAATGACTTGCCCAACACTCGAAAAAGATCTCCCTCTCAACAGACCTGTTCAACTCTTTATATAGGGTATTACATAGTGGATGACAGCTAAGCTGTCCTTTATTTTCGGGAATGACTTGCGAAATATCGCAAGTGTACAAACATATAATCTCGCAACTCTCCTAGATCTCGCTAGGTCTTCACATCTTTCTCGTGTTTTGTCTGTCGTCATTCATTGCGTCATTTATATTACTCATCTGCGATACCTTCGCAATGCTGTCATTTTTTGATCTCGCGAGGTGTTGATGTCGCGATATTTTGATCCTACACAATTGGTCATGCTCAACATAAGAGAACTTACGGAGCAACACGGTATATACACAAAGATGTGGATCAGGGAAAGACCAATACTGCGGAATAAACAAAGATTCATTCTATTTTTCATCACTATTTGCACAATGACATGTAATAGACTTAATATTTGTAAACAAAAGTTCATCCTTTCTTCCATCAATATTTGCATAATGATATAAAAGGCTTAACTTTTGTAGTCAAAAGTTCATTTTATCTTTTATCAATACTTTCATATCGACATATAATAGAGATAACTTTTGAACAAGTATGGGACAGTCAAGGTTCACGGACGTAAACAACATATCCCATAACAATTTGCAATATATAAAACCATAAAGATTAATACTGCAAAAATCATCTTCCAAATCAACTTTAGAATTTAAATAAATAAATCTAAAAACATTGCAAGAAGAAAACGTTGGCAATAACTATCTGTACTCACAATAATGGCTATTCCAAACCCTAGTTATCCTTCTTAAAACACAATAATAAATTCTCATAAGAAGTTTCCTAGACATTGTAGAGCTTTCTCAAGGCATCCATTGAGAATTCCTTCTCATTATTGAAAAAACCATTGATAATGGGATCATTCAATTCCTCCAGATCTTCAAAAATATCAGTTAATTCACTAAGTTCTCTTTTCAGTCCACGCAGTGTGTTCTTTGTTTGAGACAACATTTGTTCATAGTGAGATATTTCTTCCAAATATTAAAGGATTTGAGATTTTAAATAATTTCTTTTTCTGATGAAATCTTTCACCATAGCCCTGAAGTTATTATCATGATGACAAACAGACAAAAGGCAGTTAGAGGAAGAACCTGAATCACTAACTGCAGCCTTCATATTTCTCTTCCTTGAGGACATGATTCCTTCACATAGATACACATTGAAAACTTCTACTGCATCCCTTTTTGTAGTACCTCTAGTTATAGGTGCCATGATGCTGTATCTTTCACAGAGAAAAAGTGAAGTACAATTCTGATCACAAATGAACATAAATAGACTTTTGGAAAACTAACCCTAAAGAAACTTTGAAAAAGTCTCCACAGTTCACGTTCCATTATCTATCTTAACCAGCAAAATATTCAATTGCTCAAAATAACTTTTAGTCATAATAAATGAAGAAAATAACCCACATGTTTTATAGGACTTGAGTAACCTTGATGTGATCCTTATTCCAAGCCAACAATAAGGATTCATCACATTACTATGATTAGATAGTAATGGAGTGAACACAACGTTCACTACTTCTGTCACAAGATGACACATCAAGGTTTGTTGGGTAAATAGACTTACCTCGTCTGACTCTGATTCTTTTAGTCATCTTCTTCTTGTACTCAGTTGTTTGCTGTTTCTCCATAGTCAGACTCATCCTATGCATGCCATTTTGAAGTTTGGAAATTCTTTTGTTGTTCCTCTTTGAAAAGACGAGGGTACCCAAATATACCTCAATCTAAAACTTTTCAACCTATAAGTCCTTTCTCTGAAAGTGATTTTCTATGGACTGAGTCGAGACAATACAACTAATCGGTTCACACTTCGTGTGATCGTCTATGGATACGAGATCGAGACAATACAACAATGAAGTATGTTTACTTGATAAGAGATTCAGACTTAACCAAACACAATAGGATTACTATCAAGTAAATAGGAATTAACGTTTGTGTATTTTACTTATAATTATAATAAAAACAATTATAATTGTGGAAATAGAAAAGTAAAAGACACAGCAAGATTTTGTTAACGAGGAAACCGCAAATGCAGAAAAACCCCGGGACCTTGTCCAGAATTGAATACTCTCAGGATTAAGCCGCTATACAAAATCAAACCAACTTTGTACAATTGAGACCAAGCAACTAAATCTATAGTTCACCTAGTTCCGTTTGTATTCCCACGCCTCCAACTTGTAATAAGTCACGTACTTGGAACAATTCCTTTGGTTCGTATTCCAAACGGTAAAGGAACAACAAATCTGTTTGGTATCAACTCTTTTCAACCAAGTGATGTGAGTTCGACAAAAGGCTCTTCCGTTTATCTCAATAAACTCCTTTGTCAGGTCCTTAGATCTATCTACTAACAATTACTGAAGTAATCATCTAGATTTTTCAATCAATACTTTGAATCACAAAGAAACGTATTGATGCCGATTTACTCAACTAATCAATCCAATCTACCATAAGGATAAACTGATTATAGTTGGATCCTCTTTAACCGAAACAAGTATTGTGCACACCAAAGATTATGAACCCAAATCATAAATCTTCAAAGTCTTCTTTGTCTTCAAATCTTCTTAGATCTTTAATAAACACATGCACACAATCAACTTGAATCTCTTGTGATCAATGACGCACATAACGGAGTCTGTTAACAATGAATTATCACAAGACGTCTTTAGATCTACAAACAGTCTAAAGATCCCCGTCGAAACTTCGATCTAGTTTGAGTGAATCTTATATCAGAAGAGAAGATTCTCAAGCATAAACAAACTAGGTGCAATCAAAATTCAAAAACCGTTAGTCAATCAAATCAATCGAAAACTAATAATAAACCACAATTATCTAGTTTCCCACCAACGGTACTAATAGAGCTTCTCAATCCCAAAGAAGTCTTTAAACCGAGCGACCGTAAGAGATTTCGCCTAATTAGGTTACTTTCCTCTCCAATAATAGGCGGCTCCACCAAGAACAACATAACTAGGTAGTTTTGTTTGGCTTCGAGGATTAGTTTGCTAGAAATGCAAACTTTGGTATTTATAGACCAAGGAAGTTTGGACACCAAGGAATTTCCAAAACCGAAAATATTCTCAAGATATGCAATATATTCCAGATTCGGTTTCCATAATTCCTGGAAATGCTTTGTCCAAAAATTGACCGAAAATCTCTTAGAAAATCTCCAATTAGTAAATGCACATTACCAATTTTCATTTTCCAAAAAAATTAAAAACCTTATTTAAAAGATTCTCAACTTATTTTTCGATCCGGGATTTTCCTTTAGCTATTAAGGAATATCTTTGAACAATAAAAGATAAGCGTTACTGCACATGTTCAAAGTATGTCGACATCTTTACTTTGTAAGTCCTCTTTCATACTTACAATCTTAAAACAGATTTGCCACACTTCCAAACGAGTTTAGAATTGGTTCATCTAACTTTTCAAGAACTATGAAATCATGGGTTTCACGGTTCTAACAAAATAAGTTTCGGTTCTACCTCCATGTGAGTACTGTGCATAGTCACACTAGCTTTCCAAAAATTCGGTTGACTAGGTACTAGGATCGGTTTCCCACATACTTATGGTAACTACTTGCTGCACATGTCCATAGGATCGGTTCTCCCTTCAATAAAAACTTGTTGCACATGTTCATAGGATCGGTTCCCCCATCTACTAAAAACGTGTTTCACCTCTTACAAGGATCGATTACCCTTTTGTGATCGGTTGCACCTCTTCATAGGATCGGTTCCCCTTTTCCTAGAGTTGGTCATACCAATAACACTAAATCAATCATACCATCTCAGGTGATTACTTAAGATCGGTTTCACTAATAAAAGTCATACCAATACAAAAGTCAGGCCTTGTGAATAGTTTTACCAAGAACATAAACAAGTCATGAGCGGTTATACTAATCACACATATTGGTAGTTCAAAAGATATGCAATGAATCACAATACCAATAAGCCTAGCGATTTCCCTTTCGATTCACGAAACAAGTTCATGAATTTACTTCCTTTAAACTAATGTAAAACATTGTTTCCTAGGATGAAATCTTCACCTCATACCCATACATAATCACAGTAGCATTCAAACGATTATGTCGATGTCTTATATACGAAGTTCAAAAGATAAGCGTTATACTTCGTATTGTATTCCTTAATACTACGTCTAACTAGAGTGTAATCATTCATGCTTCGCAGTTATGTTTTCAATATGCACGACTTGAAAGATACATTAGAGAATGAAACAGTTCAAGCCAAATATCACTAACCTCAAGTGGAAGGATGATGTTGCCGTTGTAGCTCCTTATGTAGGATCATAATATCGCGACAACAACAATTCGCGAAGACAACGGATAACAACATTGCGAGTGAGTCGCAGAGGGTTAAATATAAATGACGCACTGGATGACGATAGGAGGATATGAAATCTGGCGAAAGTTAAGAAGTGTCGCGAGTATGAATATTTGTACGTCTGCGACACTTCGCGAGACATTCCCTGAAAATAAAGGACAGCTTAGCTGTCATTCATTATGTATTACCCTATATAAAGGGATGAGTGAATTTGTTGTGGGAGAGGTCTTTTTGGATTGGAGGGTAAGTCATTAGGAGAGAGAAACAGAGAGAATGTTTGTAAGTTCTTAAGTGTAATTCCATTTTCCTGTGTAAAGATTTCAAGAAAGTTATTAATAAACATTCATAATTGTTCATCTATTATCTTTTGAATGGATTAGTTAAACAAAATATAGTGAGGGGTGTATTGTGGGATTTCCTGCAACTACATATTGGCGCTAGAAACAGGGAACTAAGAAAAGATTGGCATAGAGATTTGGAGGAATTTGAATGCGATAATTTTCAAAAGATTTACTAAAAGAGAAATGGCTAGAAGAAGAAATGTACTTGAACAACCTGTGAGAAGAAGTGGAAGACTTGCTGGAGAAAGGAGAATTGAACAAGGAGAATCGTCAAGGATGAATATGAGAAATGATGAAGAAAATCATGTTCAACATTTAATTCCTCCGATAGCAAATGAAACTGTGGATTACGATAGAGTAAGTGTACATACTTGGAGGTCGAATTCTGAGGATGAAAGGGAAGAAGAGCAGCAGTTGATGAATAACGGACAAGAAGGAGGAGACCAAGAAATGAATCTAGGAAATGAAGAAATCACAACATTGGAAACATTGAGACAAACAATACATGAAGAGAGGCGACTAGAGGCAGAAGAACGAGCAAACTTGACAAGACAGAATCATGAGTTAAGGATGGAAAATATGAGATTGCAAAATAGAAGATCGAGAAGCACTGCGAGATCAAGTTCAAGATCGACTAGGGAAGAAAGAAGGAGAGCCATACCAACAGAAATTACAGAAGTAGAAAACCAACGAGAAGCACAAAATCTCAGATCAGAACATCAAGAAAGAGGAGAAGACGCATAAGATCGTTATATTCCACACCCCGCGAATTTACAAGATGAGCAGAATGAAGAAAATCAAGGAACTAGGCGATTTCAGGGGCAAAATGATCCAGCCGTTGAAGGAAGAACAATACTGCATGGAAGAGAAGCACTGAGAAGGCAAAAAGAGATCGTGGACGATATTGAGAAACATTATGCTGAACAAGCACGCTTAGCCCGCGAAAGAGAGAGAGTAAGAGCAGAAGTGGAAAACCAAGAATTGGAAGAAGCAATCCGGCAAAATAATCACGACAACCGAGAAAGGAGACGAGCACAAAATCGTGTCAATAGAAATACCAATGGAGAATACGAGAGGATGCAGAGGAGAGTTGATAGAGAACCCAGAAGAGAGAACGATATATATAATGGTGTGCGAATTGATGAAAGAGACGAAGGAGAAAGTCGCAGAGAAAGGAGAGAAGAAAATAGTGAACAAGAAGGTCAACACAGGCATGAACGCAGGAGGCGAGAGGCAGAGATAAAAAGACCTGCAGAATCAAATCCTGAGGAAAATGAGCAAATCTTGAAAGAACTAGCAGAAATGAGAAAATTGTTAAAAAGTAGGAAGGAAGGAGGAAGAAGAAGACAGGTTGGATGAAGCCATCGCAGAAGCTGTGAAGAATCCTTTCACACTAGAAGTGCAAATGGGAGGAATACCACCTAAATGCAATCTGCCTGCATTAACCAACATTTTCGATGGAACAACCTGTGCGGTACAACACATCAAGGCTTATATGAGATGTATGTTACAATGGGAGAATCATGATGCCATATTGTGCAAATACTTTGCATCAAGTTTAATTGGAGAAGCACTGAAATGGTTTGAAGGATTACCCAGAAACACAATCTCATCATTTAACCATTTACAAGCTATTTTCTTGGGAGCGTATATAAGTAACAATTCCACGCGACCAGGAATTGAAGATGTATTCGGATTGAAACAAAGAGTTGGCGAGAGTTTAAGACATCTGACAATGAGGTGGAGAACAATGTGCGGTGAAATGGCCTAAGGGTAGAGGAAAGATATCTCATTTTATCATTTGTAAATGCTCTGTTCGCAACATGTTTGTTATACATTCAAATATTTAGAATTAAAAATACGATTACGATGGCTGAGTCAAGCGAGAACTCCAAGAAGAATACATTGCTTTAGAAGAAAGACAAAATGAGATGGAATCGTACCCGGTTGCGAATACAAGCTCGAACGCTGCGAATGCAAGTTTATTACCAAAATTTTTAAACTCAGTGGCGACCACTTCGCAAGGGCAACCGGAAAATAGAGTTGATGATGGACAGCAGAAAATAGTGGCTATGGGGAGCCGAGATCAGGAGGAGTTTGATAGAGAAAGGAACTACTACAACCGCGGCAGCAATAATAAAATTCAGAGATTGGATCATATGCAAGAAACTTATGGAGGACGAAGGCAGAATAATTATGGAGGGCCAAGAAATCGCAGAGTGGTATGGGAAGAGATCAGAATGCCACCACTAAATGCTAGTGTGGAAAAAATTTGGGAAGCTATACTTGTAATGGAGGACGTACCGCCACCATGGAATGCGGGGGAGTGAACCACCACCAAGTGACAAGTCATGAATATTGTTCTTACCATCGCTTTCATGGGCATCTAACAAATGACTGCAGAAACATAAAGAGAATCATTCTTAGAATGATTGATCAGGGGAAGTTGAATCATTTTCTAAAAGATGAAGAGAAAGGGAAGAAAGTACTAACAACATCACCATCAGAAGTGCAAAGGACAATTTCAAAGAAGGGAAAAGAAGCATTCGTAATAGAAGTGGGAACAAAGGCCAAAAATATATTTTGCAATTCTATCGTTCATTCATATCGTACAATTGAAGATTTTCACGATAACGTGCTTAGTAGAGTATATGCAAGAGATTTTCATAACAAAGAAGTAATGAACCTGGCGAGAAAGTCGCAATTGAAAGAGTGGCAGCTAAAAATTATTTCTTTCTCTGCAGACGAAGTACCCAAAGGAAGAGAAGCACATGATAGCCCGTTGGTGGTGCGACTGGACATTAATCCAAGACCAGTTGATGGAGAAGATGACGAAGCAGAAAATTGTTGGGCAATCAATAGAATCCTAATCGATACTGGAAGTTCGGTGAATATTCCGTTTTACCATACTTATAAGACGATGGGTGGAGAGGATGAAAATTTGATTCCTTCAACATACAAAATCTACGGTTTTAACGGCACAGCGAACAAACCTAAAGGAGAGGTTCACATGAGGATACCTTTACAAGGATTATCAGCTGATATTTTATTCTGTGTGGTTGACGTGGAATCTCCTTATAACGCATTAATTGGGCGACCATGGCTGCACGAAATCTTGGGAGTAGCATCAACATACCATCAATGTATAAAATTTCCCCATCCAAATGGTATTGGAATTATAAAGGGAGATTGGAAGGAGGGGCGGAAATGTTATGAGGTTGACGTAGAGAGCTGCGAAGAGAGAAATGCTAAAAGGAAAGATTGGAAACAGAATATCATAGATGAACAGAGAAAAGAGAAGCTGATGGTGGATACTATAGAGATAAGAAATGAAGAAGCATCGCGAAGTGCCGCAAAATTAGGCGAATGTTATGATGCTGCAAAAATAATTGGTTGTAGTTCATCGCGAAGTGCCGGAGAAACATCGCGAAGTGCCGCAAATGAATGCATGGAAATAGGCGAACGTTACGATGGAAAGGAGTCCTTCAAGGATTGGGATAACGATGAGGCAAAGAATTCAATGAACAAAAGGCATAAGAAGTAAATAATCGACAAAGATATATCAAAGGCAAGATAAAGAAGAAATGATATGCGAGAATTTCGACAATAAGAATGTACAAGAATCCGAGAGAAAAATGAATGAAACAGAATTGTGCGATGTCTTCGCAAATTAAATATCAGACATCAATTAAATATGAATGATTGAATGATTTAACAACAATGAATGAGTAAATGAATGGGACGAACCTTGATGGCGTACACCCTAGTTCGCGAATTACATTTCGTAAGAGGCAAATGTAAGACCTAAAGTGCGTCATATAAGGGGTATCTCTTAACATGGCTCGGGGAAAAGGTTACACCGCCACGGGAACCTGGGTCATGCAGATTTGGGGCCCATGAAAGCCTATCCTAAGAGGTACCTTGGATTCCCAACTATATATGTAGGTTATACCCTGGTTGGGCGACCGAGGGTCTCTTTCAAGGAGTCGGCGTATGATCAAGGCGCCGAGGTACACGGTTGAGTCAAGAGTGCGGGGAGCATGGAACTTCCTTACCACTCTTGACAAGTCTTGGCGCATCTTTTCGGCCCGAAGAAAACTCCACTTAGGGTGCAGCCTTGTAACCATAAACCCTATAGGTATAAGGGATAAGAGGCTGCGAAAACAACTGGTTGTTGTTAAGACCGGATGGGAGGAGCTAGCCTTGTATGGCCGATGTACGCCTCCTTGAAGGGGCAACCAGGGAGATGATAAGGGCGGCACCCTCCATTAGGGAGCTGATAAGTGCCAAAGACGCAAATGTCACGAGGCTTTGTTTTCGCAAGGAAACTTAGGCTTGTCATATTTGTGCAATGATCCTGCAGAGGCAATAATACTAATGCGAGGGTAAGACGAGATCAATGGGTCCTTACATGCAAGTGTAAAGACGTCCTGCGATTTCGTCGCAAGACGACAATGTCACGGGGCTTTATTTTCGCAAGAAAATTTAGGCCTGTCATATTGTCGCAAGCCAAATATCCTGCAGAGGCAAAAATACTTGAAAAATGATAAGGCAAGGTCAATGGGTTTTTGCATACAAGTGTAAAGACGTCCTGCGACCTTGTCGCAATAAGGGGTGGCAGAGTAAGACCTTTAATTAGGAAGGTCAAGCTTAGAAGACCACCAAAAATGATAAGGCGAGATCAATAGATTTCTTCATTTATGAAAATCTCTTGCGACCTCGTCGCAATTATAAATTTAAACATCATTCCTGGTCAGAGGAAGAAAGTGCGAATTTCAGAAATTTCATTCTTTCATATGAAGATGCATAACAGAGGCAAATATGGGAATGGAAAAGACGAAATATTGTTATCCATCTTCCAATGAAAGAGTTATACATTAATAATGCTAGCCAATTATATTACAAGGAAAAAACTGCCAAGAAAGGGGAATGAAGGTTGAATTTATGGGCAATAAACCCAAGAAGTTTACAAAAAAGAGATACAGAAATGTACAGATATTACAGGCAGCGAAAGAAACAAAAAGAACTATCTCTTTGGTGATTCTTCTCCTTTATCTGATTCTTCAATTCTATTATTCTCGGCACCAGAATTTTCTTCTTCGCTGACTTCACTATCAGAAACGTCTGAGACAGGCAAATTCTCAGGAACTTCTTCGGAAAGCCAAGGATATGAACAAAGAGGGATTTTGTGGTCATTACAAACGTACGCCATTGCTTCATTGCGAAAACGAACGGCATCATTATTAAAATTCGCCACTGTAGTTTGAAATTGTTTCTTCAACTTGGAATATCTATTCTCGCGAAGGGTGAGATTCTTTGCGAGCTATGCTTTCTCAGATTCAAGTTCTCCAATCCTTGCTTGAAATCTTTTTTCGGACTCTGCAAGTAAACAACGATAAGTTAACAACTCAACAGAAATACTACAGAGGTAAGAAACAGTAAGGTATAATAAATAACCTTCTCTGTCAGATATCATATCTTTAACCAAGGAAGTATGCTCGGTATGAAGACTAACATCAACACCTAAGTTATTCCTGGCATTATCTAAGATTTTCGCACCCAAGCGAATTCATCATCATTATTTATAATAAGAAGTGAACGAATTTGATTTTCTCGCTCACTAAGTAAGGAATTCTGATGAAGCAATTCATCTCGCTCCATTTGCACCTCGAGAAGGGACTTTTGAAATGTTGCTAATGCCTGGGCACCATTATTAGCAATGCGATCTTTGTCATCTATATGGTCACTAATTTTCTTCCTTAAAATTTTGGTTTCCTCATGAGATTCGAGGTACATTTGCTTAAACTGGTTGGCTGTACTTAAACTAGATCTGTGCTCAATTTCTAAGAGACGGTATTTGGTTTGGAGTTCATTTAATGAAAGAGAATTAATTCTGTTCGACGAACTACTTAAAGAGTTGTTGAGATGAGCAAGAAGAATGTCATTATCCATAGGCTCAGGAAATGAATGGAGAAGAATAGCTTCTTCGGAGAGGTTATATATATCTGCGAAAGTGATAAGTCAGGTAGCAACAGGCAATTGATAAAATAAAAGTAATAAGAGAGGAAAAAATTTTTACCATAAAGTTGCTGATTAGCGTTCTGAAGAGTGGTAACTTTGTCCTTCTGGGCAGAAAACTCAGTTTCCAATTGTTGGATCTTTTCGCGAGATCTCGCAGATTCAACTTCTAATTCTTTGATCCTTGTGCAAAATTGGGTATTATTTTTCAATTGAATGTTATACCTCCTCTCAAGATCTGAGGCAACCACAAAAGAAGTTTTTCCAGCCTGCGAAGAAAGATAAAAAGGTTATTAAGATATAAATTAAAAATTGAAGTTGGAGGAGAAATATGAATTCGAACATACCAACAAATTAAGTGCATTTAAGAAGCTAGGGGATACAGATCTAGAAACCCCTTTGAAAGAGTCATTGCCATCCAGCAGTGTAGCATTACATATGGTGGCGAGGCTCTCGCATATAGAAGTCAGGTGAGTATCTCCGATTCCTTGAAGAGAATCCGAGAAGATCTTTGAACAACCGATCCATAGGAGAATTGGCCGATTGAGCTTCATTTTGGAAAGTTGAATCCAAAACATTATCATTATCATCCTCATCGGAAGATTCAGAACTTGAGCTAAGATGAGAGGAAGGTTGAGTTTTTCGCTTCTTAGATGGTGGAGCAGAAGACTTATCCTTGCGAGCATTGGATTTAGTTTTGCCTTTAACTTTCGCAGCCATCACCTCCTCGGCGTCAACCTTCGCATACAAATGAAGATAAGAAATAGAGGCAACAATATTGTTAAATAACACAAAAAAGATATTTCTTACTTCATCTGTAAGCGATCGAAGTATTGCCAAGGTACTTGCCAGTGGATTTGCCTTGTAACTTTTCCTCAGTTTGATAATCTGGAAAATTTACAAACTCAATAAGTACACGAGGAAAGAGGGATTGCAAAAGCAAACTGTGGGGACATACCTCTTCTGCCTTCTTGGGCCACTTAAATTCCCAAGGATGATAGCCTGCGAGATTTGCAGGGAGTACATGCGAACCTGCTATGTAAGGTCCACTTAAGAGCAAAGGTACAACCCACCACCTCTCATCTTTGGAGTGGCGAGGAGTAGTGTTGTTACCCGAATGCCAGTCGATATCCTGCATGAGTAATTTATCCTCGGGGATGTTATCTTTTCTCTTCAACCGAGCGCCCCAAATGAGATTTCTTATTTCTCATGCCTATTACTTCATAATTGTCAAAAAAGTTTTCTACAAAGTGTATCTCTCGGGGATTATTTCTAAATTTACATATTTGGGGTCTCGACACTTTGTTAGGATATAAAGACCCTTTGCCAAACACCACGACTGGCAAACTCAAGCATTAGGCGGATACAATCGCCGCTTAATTGATAGACAACTCGCGAGAAGTTCGGATGGGAAAGGATTTCATAAAAGAGTGGCATCTCAGGATCAAATAAAGGAATGGGAAGTCCTGCGAGAAGTTGACCTAGCGAAACAATAATCTTGTGATCATCACATTGATGATCAGAAAAAATCTTGGCAGTGAGTATAGATGAACATCCTTGATTAGGAATGGTAGAAAGGGTGAAACCTTTATCTTGCAACTTTTTCTGAATCTCAATAAAGCGAGGTTTGTACATACGACTAAGTGAAGCCATTATCAATATGGGAATGGATAAAGAATCGAAGATTAAGATATGATAAAAAAAGATTGAAGATTTGCAGTAATAGAAGCGCAAGAAGAAGGTTAAAGAAAAGTTGCAGAGAGAAAACGAAAGAGGAAAAGAGAAAGATAGGAAAATTATATATAGAGAGAAACATCCTCGGGTGAAACGAGAGCATTTAATGCGAAGAGGGGACGTGAATGGTCAAGAATAAACGATTGAAAGAGACGTGTCAGGAATAGAATGGAGGAGTAGACATCTGTAATAAAGTCCGTGTGGAAAGATGGAACTGAAACAACTACAGATAAACGATTGCGGCAGTTCAAAAATATTGATTCTCATGACATTCTCTCCTTCGCAGAGAAGACATGAGAAGAGGCAAGATGTAGGATCATAATATCGCGACAACAACAATTCGCGAAGACAACGGATAACAACATTGCGAGTGAGTCGCAGAGGGTTAAATATAAATGACGCACTGGATGACGATAGGAGGATATGAAATCGCGAAAGTTAAGAAGTGTCGCGAGTATGAATATTTGTACGTCTGCGACACTTCGCGAGACATTCCCGAAAATAAAGGACAGCTTAGCTGTCATTCATTATGTATTACCCTATATAAAGGGATGAGTGAATTTGTTGTGGGAGAGGTCTTTTTGGATTGGAGGGTAAGTCATTAGGAGAGAGAAACAGAGAGAATGTTTGTAAGTTCTTAAGTGTAATTCCATTTTCCTGTGTAAAGATTTCAAGAAAGTTATTAATAAACATTCATAATTGTTCATCTATTATCTTTTGAATGGATTAGTTAAACAAAATATAGTGAGGGGTGTATTGTGGGATTTCCTGCAACTACACCTTACTTATTCACTTCTTCAAGTCTTCGCAATACTTGTAATGTCTCATATCCTAATACTTTCAAGCTAACCAATACGAAGTTGACTCTAGTACATAATCAAGCGACTCTTTAAATAAGTTTTGGTTCACTAAAATATGACAACCAAACTTGACATACCAACGCTTGGTGGGTTCAACCGAGCTATGCTCTAACACTCTTGAATCTCAAACACTTACATTGAACATGACTCGCACTTCCACAAAACGAGCAAAACAGTGAAGAGTTTTTGCTTTGTAGAGATGACTCATGTTTATCATATCTTACAAAATCAGTTGTTCCAGAACCGGCCGGAAGAAATGAGTTGAATGTGCTTACAGTCTTATTTTTGAACCCTAACCTTTTGTGTTTCCAAAAGCCTTTTGACCAAATAACATCGCTGAAATTTTGTCAGAGCTTCCTGTCAACCTTTGCAGGTCACACTTGAGAGAATTAATCTCTTTTTCTTTCAGAGATAGGGTTCTGGTGAATTCATCATTAAGACAGTCAATCTCAAGAGTTTTCACCTGAAGTGATGATTCAAATTTCTCCAACAAAGCCTTTAGTTGAAGATTTTCCTTGTGAATTTCTTTACTTTTATCCAAGAAATCTAAAATCTCAGTGTCAGACTGATCGAATTTTATATAGTGGTAAAGGTTGTCGTTCACTCGGACTTTGTTGGATTGATTTTAAGTTTTAATAAACGAAAATAAGGAAAATATATACAAATATGGTGACAAGATGAAGAGGCACTAAGACGCAAGGATTTCACTACTTTTCTTATTCTTGTGGTTCAATCATTAACTCTAGACAATATAACTCAAACAAAAGAAGTTGTGACTCTAATTCTTTGCCAAAAATAGATTTCATAAAACATTATTTGTAAGTCGTAAGCATGACGCATCAAAAGTAATTTAAACTAAGCATGCGACATCAGACAAAATAACAAGTAATTAATAGAAATCATAAAGCAATTAAATCTATGCAAAAAGTCAATAAAATAATTAATTTATTTACCACAATCATGAGAAGTTGCTTCCTCCGTTGTCTCAGTGATGGGGTTTAGCTCCACATGGTGGAAACACACTCAAAAAGATAATTCATAGCTCAAATGGTGTTTTTATTGAGGAAATAAGACAATACAGAGATTCGGAACGCTGTATGGGCGTCACAGAACACACTGTTACAAATAAAACCTAAAGAACTGTTGCTAACGAAGATATACGTTACAACTCAAAATAAAGCCGTTACAAATTTTCTTCCACTACCACTGTTCATAAACGACGGCTATATTGTGTCTGTTCTTCGTGTTCTTCAGAACGACACTCTTTATGTGTCATCTGCAACTACTTCTTCTTCCTGCTGCTGCTGCAAATCCTCCTGCAGCCCGATTCTTCGTCCTCAGCCTACCCCTAACTCTCCGTGCCTTCTCTGAGTCCCCAGCACACTATATATACTCAACAGGATCAAAATATCTCGCAATCAATCGAACATATTTTCTTTTATTCTCCGGGAAATAATTTCCTGTTTTATCTTCACACGCGCCTAATTGTCACTGACACATTCCAAAACATGCGTCAAACTCTCCAGAGTTGAGTCAAACTCATGCAAGGGGGATAACCGCACACTCAGACACATAATCTCGATAGACTCATCCAACAGAGACTCGAGTATATCTCGTGCTCTGTTTACTCCAAAAGTGATGAATCATCCCTTCTTTTCCGAAACTGGTGAACATACCTCGCATGTAATGGACTAACAGGATCGTACCAATCCAATTCAAACAGAAAGTCCACCTATTACTGAATCCCGGGATATTTGCTTTTCTATTCTGCTCCAACACGATCATGCAGCCCATTCTAATCGATCCAAACACACACACCAACCCTTATATGCTCTAACAGGTCCAACCCATAAGAAATACGCAATTGAATCTCTTCAAATCTGCCGAGAAATCCAACTCCAAAATTGGTTCGTTGTTGCCATTAAATTCCCGCCATTTTTCAGATTTGAAAAGAAGAAGATGACCTCCCCCTAACAGAGATGGGGGTGCGAATAGCGGATGCCTTGAAGGGTGCCTGGGGGTGCCCTTATCCAAAATGAGGGTGCCTTTAGTACTTTTCTCTGGGGGTCCAAATAGCACTTTTCGAGCAACTTTTTCCAAAAATGTTTATTTCCCAAAAATACCTACAAACACATAAAACACCATAATAAGTACAAAATCGAGTACCAACAATGTAGGAAATTGAGGACAACTTAGACACAAAAATGTGTCTATCATAGACTCATATTCCGAACTAGAATTTGAGTTAATGGAGACTTCTGCCGAGAGGGCTGAAAATCCTGAATATATACCATTGATATACTGAGATATTTCTTCTAGAACTGAATCATCATTAGCAACAGAGAGAGAAGGTATTTTCTCGGATCTCTTGCTTTTCTTCACAATATCCTTTATCTTTTGTGTAATCAGTGATCTTTTAAGATGAGATTGATTAGAACAACACTCATCAGCCCATGACAAGTTAGAAGCTTCACTTGTAATGGTCACAGCTTTGAACGCAGATGTTTGGACTGTATTCTGATCATGATCAAGTAATTTAACTTTCCAATCAGAGTATTTCTGGAGAGTATCAAGGTTATTACCCTCAACGATGGCATGCTTCTTAGAATCGTATCTAGATGGCAGCGATCTGAGAATTTTTATCACAATGTCCTTTTCAGGAATAGTCTTACCCAACGCAAAAGATGCATTAACAATTTCAGACACTTTGTGATTAAACTCATCAAATGAATCTTCATATCTGCCATACGAAGGTTTTCCCAATCGGAATTTAGGTTTTGAAGCCTGACTTCCTTTTCACTGGTATTACCTTCAAATACAGTTTCTAAGATATCCCAAGCATCTTTAGACCGAGTGCACGTAGTCACATGGTGCTGAAGATATGGGGTAATGGCATGGATGATAGCATTTAACCCGTCAGAATTTTGCTTTGCAGCGAGAATCTCGGCAGGTTCATATGCACCAATATCCTTAGGAACCGTTGAATCACCTTCTGCAACAACAGGAGGATTATAGCCATTAATAACATAAACCATTGATTGAAAATCACGCGCTTGAAGAAAAGCACGCATAAAAATTTTCCACCATAAGTAATTTACGCCATCTAAGACTGGTGGTACGTTTATGGAGATATCACTTCTGTCCATATTCAGATCGCTACAAACACAGACTTATAAGGTCTTTAACGTGTTTGCCTGCTCTGATACTAATTGAAAAAGGGGGGGGGGTCTAACAACCACACCCAATATTTCGTTCGGCAATCTGAATAGGCAAACTCCAATATACTTTCAAGAGAATCAACTAGACAGTCAGACTCAATCTATATAAAAGTATATCAAAGAGTTTATATCTCAATTCAACAATTCAATCTGCAATCATCAAATAGGAATTTGCGAGCCCGATTGAATATAAGAGAAATAACTTGAACGGTACCAAAGACCAATGTTCAAGTGTCAATCAATTTATATCAACAACCAAAGGTTGGATTATCTAATTGATTGATCTTAACGCACAACCTGTGATATTTCTATTATATAACAAAATATAATGCAGAAAGAAATAACACAGACACGAAAGTTTTTTAACGAGGAAACCGCAAATGCGAAAAAACCACGGGACGTAGTCCGATTTGAACACCACACCGTATTAAGCCGCTCACCGACACTAGCCTACTACTAAAGAACTTCGGACTGGACTGTAGTTGAACCCTAATCAATCTCACACTGATTCAAGGTACAGTTGCGCTCCTTACGTCTCTGATCCCAGCAGGATACTACATACTTGATTCCCTTAGCTGATCTCACCCGAAACCAACAGTTGCTACGACCTAATTTGAAGACTTGATAAACAAATATGTCTCACATAGAAAAGTCTATTGGAATAGATAAATTTGTCTCCCACAGAAATACCTATGAGTTTTGTTTCATCTTTTGATAAACTAAGGTGAACAAGAACCAATTGATATACCAGACTTATATTCCCAAAGAACAGCCTAAAAATTTCAATCACCTCACAATAATCTTAATCGTATGGTAGCGAAACAAGATATTGTGGAATCACAAACGATGAGACGAAGATATTTGTGACTACTTTTTATCTTGCCTATCGGAAAATAAATCTCGAGCCAATCTTAAAGAAGATAGTACTCAAACACGATAGAAGATGCAAGATCGGATCACACAACTACAGATAAAATAGTTGGGTCTGGCTTCACAATCCCAATGAAGTCTTCAAGTCATTAACCCATAGGGTTTCGTGAAAAACCTAAGGTTAAAGGAGAATCGAATCTAGCTTATACAACTCACACAGAAGGTGTGGGGATTAGGTTTCCCAGTTGCTAGAGTTCTCCAAATAAGGGTTTTCAATCTAAGTTACCTTGGTAACAAAGCATTCAATATTCATCGTTAGATGAAAACCTAATTAGACTTAAGCTAATATCTTTCAACCGTTAGATCGAACTTAGCTTGTTATACACAAATGAAATGTACCTTCATTTAGGTTTATGTAACTGTACCTAAACGTGTACACCATGTTGGCTCAACGTACCGTAGTTAACCGAGGTTAGCTATATGAACACTCTCATATCAACCTTATTCATCTTAACCATAACTAGTTCAAATTACTCAAATGAAACTAGTTAAAGAGTTGTTTTATTGCTATATTCTCATAGAAGTATACAAGAAAACAATTGAAGTAAAATTTGTTTGATTCACTCGAATCAATTCATGAACATTATAGCCACAGTTTGCAAAGAATGCATTCCTTAATATATAAATGTATTAGTTCATGAACAAACCAATTTTAGAACTTTAACCACTCAAGTATGCAAACGGGTACGCATACTTAAATAGCCGGACCAAGATTGGTTTTCACCAGTATGTGAACGGGTACGCACACCTCCAATCCCAGCTGAATTTTCCGGATCTGAACCTTACGCAAGTATGCGTACGGGTGCGTGTACTTAGGTACTCGGATTTCACAAACCAACATGTACGCATACGGGTATGCACACTATGGTTCCCGGACATGGATTACATATATGCAAAGTGCATAACATGTTCATAATCCAATATTGGTTAATTGTTCTAAACTCTATTTAAATCATTGAAACTTTCTTAGAGGATGACAATAGTCGTTTTCACACACTATTGGCATCAAATCAATTTTCAAGATATTGAAATAATCATAAAAAAACATTCCAAGTCTACACCAAATGATTGTATCACACAAACCATGTAAGATTTTTACTCGGCGATTTTCACATGATCATCTTTTGACTTTCGTCAAGAATATAAGATGAACTTGGTTGAAGCGAAAGCTTACCAACACATATTTCGAGAAATATGTAAGCGAGTTAATCTCAGCTCGAAATCTCAAATGTGTATAATCGACAACTATATAGTAATACGACTTTTGTCTAAATATTGGAGATAGAGTAGAAATAGACTTTCCAAGTGATAGATGAGTTTTAGTCTCCACATACCTTTTGTTGACGAAGTTCCACAAGCTCCTTAGTAGTTCTTCTTCTTCAATTTATGAACGCCGTGAAGTCTAATGCTCAACTACACAATCTATCCTAGTCCGAGACATCTATAAGTAGACTAGAAATCAAGACTTATAGTTATGATCACTAACATTGACAAACAAGCTTGAGATAACAACGCTTGCGAGTTCGACCGATCAGTGCTCTAACAATGTGCATTTACTGATTGGAGATTTTCTATTGAGATATTTCGGAAAATATTGGACAAAGAATTTCCAGGAATTATGAAAACCGAATTGGGCATTTATTACACATCTTGAGAATATTCGGTTTTGGAAATTCCTTGGTGTCCAAACATCCTTGGTCTACATAAGTTTGCATTTCTAGCAAACTATCCTAAGATCTAGGAAAACTTCATTTTTCTTGTTATTTCTGGTGGAGCCGTCTATCCGGAAATGAAAGTACCCTAATTAGGCGAAATCTCTTATGATTGCTCATTTAAAGAAATCTGTGGGATCAAGAAGCTGTACGAGTATCGTTGGTGGGAAACTAGATAATAGCAGTTTATTAGTTTTCGATTGATTTGATTGACTAACGGTTGTTGAACTTTGATTGCACCTAGTTTGTTTATTCTTAAGAATCTTCTCTTCTGATATAAGATTCACTCAAACTAGATCGAAGTGTCGACGGGATATTTAGAACTGTTTGTAGATACAAAGACATATTGTGATAATCCATTGTTAACGGACTCCGTTCTGTATGTGATTGATCACAAGATATTAAAGTGGTGTTGTACATGTTTAATTGAAGATTAAAGAAGATTTGAAGACGAAGAAGATTTCTTATTGGTTTCTCATATCTTTGTGTAGCATAAACCTTGATCGGTTGTGATCCAACTAGAATCGGATTTATTTGATTGAATATTTGCGTGAGATCGGCATCGCTTTATAGTTCCTTGATTGGGTTTTATACTGATTGATTGCAAATCTAAACTCTTCTACTTCGCTAATTGTTGGATAGATTGATCTAACCAGGCAAAGGAGTTTATTAGTTTAAACGAAAGAGCCTATGCATATGACTTGAGATATCTTTACTGGAAAGAATCAATAGAGTTGTTACCAAACAGATTTGTTGTTCCTTTACTGTTTGGAATACGATCCAAAGGAATTGTTCCAGTGCGTGCACTTATTGAATGTCGGAAGTGTAGGATCAGAATATCGCAACATCAGTATCCTTGCGAAATCCTTAAACGACACACTGCGAAGATATCGCAGATTGGTAATAAAAATGACGCAACGGATGACGACAGCCTGAACACGAGAAAGATGTGAAGACCTAGAGAGATTTATGAATGTTGCGAGATTTAACATTTGAATACTTTCGAGAGTGTTGCAAGTCAGATCCGAAAATAAAGGATAGCTTAGCTGTCATCCACTATGTAATGTCCTATATAAAGAGCCGAATAGGCTTAAGGAAAGGGAGAGATCTTTTCGAGTGTTGAGCAAGTCATTAGGAGAGAGAAAGTCCAGAGCGGTTGTGAATCCTTTAGTTTATTTCTTTTTCATCTTGTAACATTTATGAGATTAATCAATAAAGATTATGATTGTTCATCTTAAAATGACTTGATTGTGTGAATTCTTGTGAGGGGTGTAGTGTGGGATATCCTGCAACTACAGGAAGCTCAGGGATACTGAAGAAACTGAGTGAACTAGGTTTAGTTGCTTGGTCTCAACTATACAAAGTTTTGTTTTAGATTTTGTATAGCGGCTTAATTCTGAGAGTATTCAATTCTGGACTTGGTCCCGGGTTTTTTTTGCATTTGCGGTTTCCTCGTTAACAAAATCTTACTGTGGCTTTTACTTTTCTATTTCCGCAATTATAATTGTTTATTATAATTAAAAGTAAAATACACAAATGTTAACTCCGTATTACTTGATAGTGATCATATAGAGTTTGGTTAAGTCCGAACCTATTATCAAGTAATCACACTTTGATTGTTGTATTGTCTGGATCTCGTATCCAAAGACGATCGCACAAAGTGTGAATACCGATTTGTCGTATTGTCTCGACTTTGTCCATAGAAAATCACTTTCAGTAAGAGGACTTATAGGTGGATAACATAAAGATTGTGATGTGATCCAACCTATAAGAATTGAATCTATGTCTCATTCAGTTAACGTTATGCAAGATTATGAATACTCAAATGTTGAAGATGTTATTACTTCTTTGACTCATGATCCAGGAGTTACGAAAACATCTGAGTCTATCTCTGATGGAAAAGAAGATACTGATAAAGAGTTGGTAAAACTCCTAAAGAAAATTGGACAAATCTATGAGTAAGACAACTAGATTCATTTGAGTCATTTGATCTAGAAGTGTTAAGATGAACATGGTTAACTCAAAAGTGTTTATATGGCTAACTTCGGTTAATTGTTATTGAGCCAACTCAATATACACGCTTAGGTACAGTCACCCATATCTAAATGAAGTTATATTTCATTTGTGTGTAACAAGTTAAGTTTCATCTAACACTGGAAAGATATTAGCTTGTATCTTAAATCAGGTTTCATCTAACGGTGAATATTGTTTGCTTTGTCCCAAAGTAATCAAACCCTGATTTGAAGACTATATAAGGGAGAACTCTAGCAACTGGGAAACCTAATCCCCACACCTCCTGTGTGATACTAGTTACGACTAGAGTCGATTCTCCTTTAACCTAGGTTTTTCCTAAAACCATATAGGTTAACGACTTAAAGACTTCATTGGGATTCTGAAGCCAGACCCAACTATTTTCTATGTAGTTGCGTGTTCTGATCTTACTTTGTTCTATCGTATTGAGTACTATCTTCTCTAAGATTTGCTCGAGATTTATCTCCGATAGGCAAGATATAAAAAGTAATCACAAAGCTCTTCGTCTCATTCTTTGTGATTCCGCAATAACTTGTTCTACTACCATATAGTTAAGTTATTGTGAGGTGATTGATATTTCTCGGAATATGTGTTGGCAATCTTTCGCTTTGACCAAGTTCATCTTATATTCTTGACGCAAGTCAAAAGATGATCATGTGAAAATTGCCGAGTAACATCTTACATGGTTTGTGTGATACAATCATTTGATGTAGACTTGAAATGTTTCGTTATGATTATTTCAATATAAATTGAAAACTGCTTTGATGCTAATAGTGTGTGAAAACGGCTATTGTCATCCTCTAAGAAAGTTTCAATGATTGAAATAAGAGTTTTAAACACTTAACCATTATTGGAAATGACATGTTGTGTACTCTTGCACATATGTAATCCATGTCCGGGAACCATAGTATGCGTACCCGTACGCGTACCTGTTGGCTTGAGAAATCCGGGAACCTAAGTATGCGCACCCGTTCGCGTACTGGCGTAAGGTTCATGTCAGAATATTTCTTCTGGGATTGGAAGTACGCGTACCCGTTTGCGTACTGGAGAAACCCAATCTTGGTCCGGGTATTTCAAGTATGCGTACACGTTTGCATACTTGAAGGTTAAAGTTCTAAAATCAGTTATGTACATGAACATAAACATTTATATATATAATAAGGAATACAATCTTTGCAAAACATGGCTATAATGTTCATGAATTGATTCGAGTGAATCAAACCGATTTTGCTTCAATTGTGTTCTTGTATACTTCTATGAGAATATAACAATTGAACAACTCTTTAACTAGTTTCATTTGAGTCATTTGAACTAGTTATGGTTAAGATGAAAAAGGTTGATATGAGAGTGTTCATATGGCTAACTTCGGTTAACTATTTTTGATCCAACATGGTGTACACATTTAGGTACGGTTACATAAACCTAAATGAGGGTACATTTCATTTGTGTGAAACAAGCTTAGTTCGATCTAACGGTTGAAAGATATTAGCTTGGTTGAATCAGGATTTTCATCTAAAGGTGAATATTGAATGCTTCGTTACCAAGGTAACTTGGATTGCAAACCCTGATTGGAAAACTATATAAAGGAGAACTCTAGCAACTGGGAAACCTAATCCCCACACTTATGTGTGTTACTAATTGTATAGCTAGAGTCGATTCTTCTTTAACCTTAGGTTTCTCACGAGACCCTGTAGGTTAATGACTTGAAGACTTCATTGGGATTGTTGTAGTTGCAGGAAATCCTACACTACACCCATCACAAGAATCCACAAAATCAAGCCATTTTAAGATGTACAATTATAATTTTTATTGATTAACTTCTTGAATATTTACAAGATAAAATGGAAAAGAGCTAAAGAAATTACAATCACTATAAACTTTCTCTCTCTTAATGACTTGCCCAACACTCGAAAAAAGACCTCCTATTCAATAGGCATGTTCGGCTCTTTATATAGGGTATTACATAATGGATAACAACTAAGCTGTCCTTTATTTTCGGGAACGATTTGCGAAGTGTCGCAAGTGTATAAATGCATAATCTCGCGACACTCCTAGATCTCGCTAGGTCTTCATACCTTTCTCGTGTTCTGGCTGTCGTCATCCATTGCGTTACTTATTTTACTCGTCTACGACGCCTTTGCTACGTAACGTTTATGAATTTCGCAGAGGTGTTGGTGTTGCGATATTCTGATCCTACATCTTGCCTCTTCTCATGTCTTCTCTGCGAAGGAGAGAATGTCATGAGAATTATTATTTTCAAAATGCCACAACTGTTCATCCTTATCTGTTTGGCGATTTAACTTCATACTTTTACACTAAATCTATAATACGTGTCTCTTCTCCACCCATTTTTTGACACGTCTCTTTCAACCGTTACTTCTCAACCATTCACGTCTCTTCTCGCATTAAATGCGTTTATCTTCTCGAAAATTCTTCTCTATATATAGTTTTCTCATCTTCCTCTTCTTCTTTTTTACTTTCTCTCTGCAATTTTTCTTCAATTCTCCTCCGTAACTTCCGCTTCGCTATCAAATTTTCTTTTTCCTTTGATCTTCAACTCCTTAATCATTCTCATACTCTGAAAATGGCTCCATCTGGTTGTAGATATGAAGTTCTCTTGGGAGAGGCTCAAAAGGATTTACAAGAGAAAGGTTTCACATTATCCACTATTCCCCATCAAGAATCTTTATCTATTCTCTCCGCCAAATTATTTACTGATCATTGTTGTGATAATCAAAAGATCATAATCTCGCTGGGTCAGATTCTCGCCGGCCTTCCCATTCCTCTCTACAACCCTGAACTTCCTTTGTTTTATGAAATTCTTTCTCATGAGAAATTCTCGCGAGCTGTTTACCAATTAAGTGGAGATTGTATCCGCTTAATGCTTGAGTTCGCCAACCGTGGCGCTGGTAAGGGGTCTCTCTATTCTAATGCAGTCAGAGATCCTAAATTTGTAGACTTAGAGATATTCGCCGAGAAGTATTCAGTAGAGAGTTTCTTTGAGAATTATGAAGTAATAAACATGAAGAACGATAGAACTCGTTGGGGTGCACGTTTGGAAAGAAGAGAAAATATCCCCAGCGACAAAGTACTTATGCAGGATATCGACTGGCACTCCGACAAGAACAATGTTTCTCGCCATTCCAAAGACGAAAAATGGTGTGTCCTTCCACTATTTTTGAATGTACCTTATATTTCAGGTTCGAATGTACTCCATGCGAATCTCGCCAACTATCAACCTTGGGTATTTAATTGGCCCGAGAAAGCTAAAGAGGTATGCTTCCTGAATTTCGCTCAGTTTGTAATTATTACTTCTTTTTACATCTACTAATCTTGCGAAATTTTCAGATTGTTAAATTGAGAAAAAGTTACGAGAGAAATCCTAAGGCGAGTACTGAAATTCTCCAACGATCACGGATGAAGTAAGAAATACCTTTCTTTATTATTTTTAACAATATTGTTTCCTCTGTTTCTTATCTTCATTCGTGTGCGAAGGTTGGCGTTGAAGTTGTTGAAGAAGAGGATATTTCTGAAGCTGCGAAAGCTAAAGGCAAGAGTAAAATTCCTCTTCGCCAGAAGAAATCTGCTGCTCCACCTTCTAAAAAACGGAAAATCTATTCTTCTTCTCATTCCAGTCCTCAATCCAGCGAGACTCTTATGAAGATAATGATGATGTTGACACCTCTCTTGCGAAGGAGAATCATCCAATTGAATCTTCTATGGCGCAACTATCTAGTGTCTTCTCTGACTCTATGCAAGGAATTAGAGATGATCATTTTTCTGCCACATGCGAAGATCTCGCAAATATCTGCGATGCTCCCCTACTAGAGGATGATGATTCTTTTCGCGGAGTTTCTAGAACAGTGACTCCCAGTTTCCTAAACGCACTTGGTGCTTTGGTATGTCTATACTTCCTTATTTCTGCATGATTTCAATTATAAACCTCATCTTGACGATTTCTTTATTTTCCTTTATAGTCTGGGAGAGCTTCCTTTGTTGTTGCCTCAGATCTCGAGAAAAGGCGCAACAGTCTCGAAAAGAAAAACCTTCAACTTTACAAGAAGAATGAAGAATTGGAAGCTGAAGCTGTTTCTCTTCGCAAGAGAGATAAAGAACTTGAAAATGAAACTGCTACTCTTCGTGAAAAGACCAAACAATTGGAAGTTGAGTCCTCTTCTCAGAAGGACAAGATATCTAGACTTCAAAATGCTAATCAACAACTTTGTGGTATAAAATTCTTCTCTTTTCCTTGCTTTTGCTATGTCATTTGTTTTTCTTTATCTGACTTATCATTTTCGCAGACGTTTATAACCTTTTTGATGAAGCCATTCTTCTTCACTCATTTCCTGAGCCTATGGATAACGATGCTCTTCTCGCCCATCTCAATGATTCTTTAAATAGCTTTTCAAATAACAAAATCAAACTTCTTTCTCTAAATGAACTTCAATCCAGATTTCGCCTTTTAGAAGTTGATCATAGATCTAGTTTGAGTTTAGCCAACCAACTTAAACACCTACATCTTAGTTCCCAAGAGAAAATTAATACTTTAAGGAAGAAGGTTAGTGATCTTATAGATGACAAAGACCGCATTGCTAATCAAGGTGCCCAAGCATTAGCAAAATTTCAAAAACTCTTCTTGAAGTTCAAATTGAGCGGGATGAATCCATTCGCCAAAATACTATTCTTAGCGAAAGAGAGAATCAACTTCGTTCCCTTCTTCTCATAAACAGTGACGATGAGTTCGCTTGGGCTGCGAAAGTTCTAGATGACGCCAGAAATAATTTAGGTGTTAATGTTAGCCATCAAGTTGAGCACACAGCCTTGATTAGGGATATGATTTCTGATAGGTAAGGTTGTTTATCATTCTTGTTTACTTAATTGTTTACTTTATATGAAGCTGTCACTAAGTTGCTGATTCATTGTTCTACATTCGCAGAGCTGAGAAGAGATTTCAGAAAAGAATTGAAGAACTTGAATTCGAAAAAGAACAACTTGCAAAGGACTTCTCTCTTCGCAATGACAAGTATTCCAAGTTGAAGAAGCAACTGCAAATTACTGTGGCGAATTTCAAAAATGATGTTGTTCTCTTTCGCAATCAAACTATTAAGATAGTCTGTGATGACAACTGTATTCCTCATTCTTCATACCCTTGTCTTCTTGACGAAATCCCTGAGAACATGCCTTCTTTGGATATCTCTGATAGCGATGCTAGCGAAGAAGAATCTGATGAAGATAATGAAGTAGAAGGATCTGATGAAGGAGAATAATCAAACAAGAAATAACTCCATTTTCTTCTTTATCTTTTTGTAACATCTGTATATTTATCCTTTTAAACTTCCATTTTTATAATCTCTTATTGTAAATTTCTTGGATCTTCAAATATAAATTCTACTTTTGTTGTCCCTTTCTGCACATGTTTAAAAAAAAACAATTCTTTGTTGCAATATGGTTAATCAATATTATGAGTGCGTAAATCTATCATATGAAAATAAATAACATGTTCTCAATCTATTCATTCCCATACTTGCCTCTGTTATTTGTTTTCAAATGAATGATTATGCAAATAACCTTTAGATGGTAACATGCCTCAGTCTCGCAACTGTTGTTGCTGAATTCTCGCGAGAGAATGTTTCTTGGTTGTTTTCAAGATCTCATTTTTTCTTTTTCTTTTGTGTGGTCTTATTTTGCCTTCCTAGTTAAAGGTCTTATTGCGCCACCTCTTGTCATTGCGACAAAATCGCAGGACGTCTTTACACTTTCATGTAAAGACCCATTGATTTTGTCTTATCATTTCTTAGTATTGTTGCCTCTGCAGGATAATTTTATTGCGACAATATGACAGGCCTAGATTTTCTTGCGAAAATATGACAGGCCTAGATTTTCTTGCGAAAATAAAGCCCCATGACATTGCCGTCTTGCGATGAAATCGCAGGACGTCCTTACAATTTCATGTACTGACCCATTGATCTCGTCTTATCTTTGTCTTTTGTATTATTGCCTCTTCAGGATCATCGCACAAATATGATAAGCCTAAATTTTCTTGCGAAAATAAAGCCTCATGACATTTGCGTCTTAAGACACTTATCAGCTCCCTAATGGAGGGTGCCGCCCTTATCATCTCCATGGTTGCCCCTTCAAGGAGGCGTACATCGGCCATACAAGACTAGATCCTCCCATCCGGTCTTGACAACAACCAGTTGTTTTCGCAGCCTCTTATCCCTTTTACCTATAGGGCTTATGGTTACGAGACTGCACCCTAAATGGAGTTTTCTCCGGGCCGAGTGCAACATATGCCAAGACTTTCCAAGAATGGCCTAGACACTTCAAATGCCCCAGACACTCTTGGCTCAACCGTGTACCTCGGCGCCTTGATCATATGCTGACTCCTTAGAATAGACCCTCGGTCGTCCAACCAGGGTATAACCTTATATATATAGTTGGAAATCCAAGGTATCTCTCCTGGATGGGCTTTATTGACCCCAAATCTCCATGACTCAGGTTTCAGTGGCGGTGTAACCTTTTCCCTGAGCCATGTAAAGAGATACCCCCTTATATGATGCACTTTAGGTCTTACATTTGCCTCTTGCGAAATTTTATTCGCGAACTAGGGTGTACGCCATAAAGGTTCGTCCCATTCTGATATGTCATTGATTTTAGATTGTTTCTTGTCATCATTTCTGCGAGAATTTCACGTATTCTTTTTTTTTTTCGATTATCATAGTCTTTATATCTTCAGCCTGTCTTTATCATTCAAATCCCTGCGAAAGCTTCGTGGATTCTTTTTTCGATTATCATAGTCTTTGCATCTTCAGCCTATCTTTATCACTCAAAAGTTTTTTTTTTTTTTTTTTTTTTACAACCTTCGCAAGTCTAGAATCAATCATTCACTCCTTTCGCCTCTTACTTATGTTGCTCTCTGCTTCTTCATTATTCAAATTTCCTAATACTGCATTCCCTTTTGCGAAATCATCGCAATTTCCAACTTTTTCGTGCATTGGTTTCGCAACGTACTTTCTTCTCTCACCTCTATTGCGTCCACCATTAGTCTTTCCCTTCTTTGTTTATTTTTGATGTTTTGCTTCCAGTTCTTCTTCTGAGCAGCTCTTTCCTCTCAAGATTCCACATCAACTTCATAGCACTTCTGTCCCTCAACCCAATCTCTTTTTATGACTCCGACACCACTGGGATGAGGAAATTTGATGCACTGGTGATAAGTCGATGCTACACCCAAAATCTCATGTAACCAAGGTCGCCCAATCAATGCGTTATAGGGAGATTCCACATCGACTATGCGAACAAAATTTAAGTTGATAATCCTTTCAAGTGGTATTCGCATATGAGCTTCTCCTTTAGGCTTGTTGGCGTGCAGATTTGAAACCATAGATCTTATAAGTTGAAGGTATTAGATCTTCGTCCTTCCCTCCCATAGTCTTGTAAGTATGGTAAAAAGGATATTTACTGAGCTTCCAAGATATCGATTAAGATTCTATTGATTTCCCATGAATTTTCTCGCCTCATCATCTTCATCATCAACGGGTTTTGGGTTAATCTCTAATCTTACCACTAATGGGTTGTCATGCATCTCTCCACTCTCGTGTACTTCTTCCACGGTAAAAGAAATAATCTGCTTTTGCCATTCCTTTAGTGGCGATGTCTTCGCGATGTTCATTATTTCTCTATTATCAGCATCTCTTGCGAAAACCCTACTGAGAACACTATCATGAAAATCTTCAATTGTCCTGTACGAATGTACAATAGAGTTGCAAGAAAAATTCTTGGCTTTCGCTCCAACTTCTATTACAAATGTTTCTCCTCCTTTTGTTGTGTTTGCTCTGTGAATTTCTGGCGGTGGTGGTAATGGTTGAGATTGAGGTTGATTTTTTAGAAATTGATTTAGTTTCCCTTGGTCTATCATTCTGAGTATGATTCTTTTTATATTTCTACAATCGTTTGTGGAATGTCCATAAAAATGGTGATAAGAACAAAATTCATGACTTCTGTCACTCGGAGGTGGTTCACTTCCCATGTTCCATGGCGCAGGTATATTTTCCATTAAGATTATAGCTTCCCATATTTTCTCCACACTAGCATTCAGTGGTGGCATCTTGATTTCTTCCCAGACTACCCTGTGACTTCCCTGTTTCTAGCGCCAATATGTAGTTGCAGGAAATCCTACACTACACCCCTCACAAGAATCCACACAATCAAGCCATTTTAAGATGTACAATTATAATTTTTATTGATTAACTTCTTGAATGTTTACAAGATAAAATGGAAAAGAGCTAAAGAAATTACAATCACTATAAACTTTCTCTCTCTTAATGACTTGCCCAACACTCGAAAAAAGACCTCCTCTTCAATAGGCATGTTCGGCTCTTTATATAGGGTATTACATAATGGATGACAGCTAAGCTGTCCTTTATTTTCGGGAACGATTTGCGAAGTGTCGCAAGTGTAGAAATGCATAATCTCGCGACACTCCTAGATCTCGCTAGGTCTACATACCTTTCTCGTGTTCTGGCTGTCGTCATCCATTGCGTTACTTATTTTACTCGTCTACGACGCCTTTGCTACGTAACGTTTATGAATTTCGCAGAGGTGTTGGTGTTGCGATATTCTGATCCTACAATTGTGAAGCCAGACCCAACTATTTTTTCTGTAGTTGCGTTTACTGATCTTGCCTGATTCTATCGTCTGATTAATATCTTCTATAAGATTTGCTCGAGATTTAATCTCCGATAGGCAAGATGAAAAGTAATCACAAACACCTTCGTCTCATCATTTGTGATTCCAAAATATATAGTTTCGCTTCCATACGATTTAGATTATTGTGAGGTGGTTGATAATACTAGGCTGTTCTTCGGGAATATAAGACCGGTTTATCAATTGGTTCCTGTTCACCTTGATTTATCAAAAGATGGAACAAAACTCATAGGTATTTCTGTGGGAGACAGATTTATCTATTCTAATAGACTTTTCTGTGTGAGATAAATTTGTTTATCAAGTCTTCGACTTTGGGTCATAGCAACTCTTGGTTGTGGGTGAGATCAGCTAAGGGAATCAAGTGCATAGTATCCTGCTGGGATCAAAGACATAATGAACGCAACTGTACCTTGAATCAATATGAGATTGATTAGGGTTCAACTACAGTCCAGTCTGAAGTTCATTGGTAGTAGGTGTTGATGGTGGTTTTTAGATTAGGGTTAAAATCGTAAAACCTTGCATCTGATGTGACGTCACTCTGCAAGGAAACAGAGCCACGTGTGCTAACCTCTCCACTGGCATATTTATTGAGCCGCTCAATATACTTACATGAAAATTATCCAGACTGGCGAATCCCAGATGTTCTGTAAATTTCGGCGCCTCGCGTATATTCACTTAATATAAGTTCCTCTGAATGCCTTCTATGCTATGTTCTCCTATTTGAACTCTTAATGTTGATATGGCATGACGATTTGTGTTCACTCGCAGCAGAGTAGCACGAATCTCAAAGTATAAAGAATAAGATTTTTGCATAAGGTATTCAATCAGAAAAGCATGCTGCTCTCTGGCAACGAACTTAAAAGAGCTCTGTGTCGACACATAGAATTCAGTCAATCGTCCCGACTAACTTGCAGAAGTTAAGGTTTCGCGCCTCGCGCAATATACCAGACCTTGCTTGTCAAAATTAAGCATAAGCAAACTAATTAATTAATCCGTCTTGGATTAGCAGGTGCAGAACCTCGCTCAGAATAAGAAAAACGAGCCGCAAAGAAGAAGAAGAAGAGGCGTGGCCATGCCCAAGGCCAGGTAGCGCTATTGGCCACGCCCAGACCCTATTTCCTCGACCAATCAGGTCGCTCTAAACTCTCCACACTCTTACCAGAAGTATAGTCGCGCCTTATGTTTGGTCGGCCCCCCTTTTGGGCCAATCAAGTTGCTCTGAACTTGCCACCATACATTAAAGGCCAAACGCACCCTGCCGCGCCACCATACTAACTGGAAAGCCAAACGCGCCCTACCACAATAACATATTGGTAGGCATGCCAACATGCCACTCTACTGCGGTAGTATGCCAACATGCCACTCTACCGCGACAACTTCGCAAACATGCCACTTCGTGGCAACCTGCCATAGATAGCCACCAACGACAATTCCTACTCCCATGGCCATTTCCACACTATGGTATTTCCATAGTTCCTTTGGCAAAGCCATGGCGCCATTGGCATAAAAGTAGCGACATGCCGCAGCCGCACGCCACGTGCACTAATTAGGGTTTCGACAGGCCAAACCCTAATTTGAGCAAATTGCTACCAAAGCCAAATAACGTTCCCAGGGCAATGGGATTGGCGTGGTAACAGGGCCAATGTTGCCACGCCACATGTGGGTCCGACTCCACGGATCCTTGGCCACGCCAAGCCCTAATTCTTCCACGGCGACTTGGCCACGCCAAGCCCTAATTCTTCCACGGCGCCTTGGCCACGCCAAGCCCTAATTCTTCCACGGCGAACTCTTCCACGACACCTTGGCCACGCAAAGCCCTAATTCTTCCACGACGAATTCTTCCACGGAACCTTGGCCACGCCAAGCCCTAATTCTTCTACGGCCAATTCTTCCACGACGAATTCTTCCACGGCGCCAAACCCTAACTTTGGCCACGGAGCCAATTTTTAGCTTTGGCCATACCGCAACATCACCGGCATACCGCTATGCCATGGTGTAGATGGTGGATTTTCGATAAGGGCTAAAATCGTAAAACCATAATTGTATATGCTCCTGATCCAGCAATCAGATGAGTACTGAGGCTCATGCCTCTTATCGAAAGCATGAAAGCTCATGCCACAAGAATCTCTGACTAAGAATACTGTCTCTCAGAGTATATGTAAACATGTAGTCTCCCAGCTGAGGCAACGGCATATCTCATGAATACTGAGCAATTTCAGTAATTAATTCTATATAGAATCGAAAGATTGGACGACTCCTAGACAACTTGAATGCTAGTATAGGCGATAACGTCTTCAGGATGTAACAATGTTTTCCCTGACTATATAAAAGAAAATATGATGCTTCAACAAGATCATATCACTCAATTCCTGAATAATTAAAGCTCCTAGACGATCGTACTAGTATATAGCCATCAATTAATTATTATTAAAATCATTATATTCATTAACTGAATCCCTGGAAAATAGTCAATGTTTTTCATAATATTTCATTACTTCAATTTATGGTTCTTCCCAGCAGAATTCCATGGGTTAGTAATAAATATTCAACACACGGGCGTCTGAGCTACCTTCGAGCCCCGGCCAAAATGGTGCAAGTGTACTTAGCAATAATGCACTAACGAGCATCTGAATGCATGAATGAGTATTTCAAAATACGACGAGACGATGAACCTATGCAAAATAGGAAAGAAAATAATAAATGATAAAATATTAACCAAAGCGCTGAGGGACTGGGCCCACCGGTCGGTCGGTCGAACCGTGACCAGTCCCACGTCCGAATTCTATATTTTATCATATTTTTATTATTTTCCTTGATCTCATGAAAAGCTCTTCATTTGAACAAATATCCTTCGTTTTAAGGAAACTCCTCAGTTTCATGGTGTTTCCTTCGCATCAAGGAAATAATATAAAATTGGGAAAGGTGTCGTGGGACCGTGTCTACTAGCCGGCCGGCTATGCCCTAGTTGTGGCCGGTCCCACACCTCATGATTCCTCATTATTTTATTATTATTTCCCTAATCTCATGAAAACTCCTTGATTTCATGATATTTCCTTTAAATCATGAAAAATAATATAAAATTAGGGAAACTCGTGGGACCGGGCCCTAGTCGACCGGTCATGCCCTAGCCGGCACCACACATCCTTATTTTATTATTATTATTTTTTATGTTTCCTTGATCCCATGGAATTCCTTGATTTCATGATATTTCCTTCAAATTATGAAAATTCCTTCAAATCATGGAAATAATACATAAAATTACATAAAATTAGGGAAAACTCACGGGACCGGGCCCTAGCCGGCCGACCATTCCCAAGCCGGTCCCACACGCCCTTATTTTATTATTATTATTTGTTTCCTTCATCTCATGGAAACTCCTTCACTTCAAGGAAACTCCTTAGTTTCAACAAACTCCTTGATTTTATGATATTTCCATAAAATCATGAAAAAATATAACAAAAATTAAGGAAATGCTATGGGACCGGACCCATTGGCCGGCCGGCCATGCCTTGACCATAGCCGGTACCACACTTCATGATTCCTTCATTTTATTATTATTTTCTTTCATCTCATGAAGTTTCCTCAGTTTCAGCAAAAATCCCTGATTTCTTCATATTTTCCCAAATGATTGCTCAAATGCACATCGGAAAATATAAAAATTCTCAGGACTGAGACGCGAACACTTTGATGACATGAGCATATTACCTTGACCGACCAGGGTTGGCTCTTTGGCTTGCAAGAGGCCGGTCCCTCATATTTTCATCATTTGACCTAATTTGTTCATATTAGGTTCAAACTCTTCCGACCAATTTTGGAATTTCATGAAATGATCGTCATTCGATCCCGTGATCACCCAGGGCCGGTTTCATGACCCCTTGGTAGGTCCCTCATATCTTCATAATTAATTAGGTTTTATCACCTAAGGCTCGATTTGCATTATTTTAATAAATGATTAAACCAAAGATTTAATCATCCTTTCATCAACAAATCAACAAGTCTTCTAGAAGCCTTGGTATTTGCTCACTTGAGCATCTGGGCGCTACATGGTCGACCCATGATCCCATATAGCTGGTCCCTCCTTCACTCCGTGGTTAATTTTCAATAAACCATCAATTGATCATCAATTGATCGAATTAGGGTTTTGAGTCCAAGGTTCATAATTCCAGATTCAAACGCTAATAATTCTATGTTGATTTCATGATCAACATCTTATTAATTATACTTGGTTCAGTTGCCAGCATTCATGCTACCAATAATTCATCAAACGAGCAACAATTGCTCAGATGAGTAATATTTGCCCAAACCAGGGAATATTGGTTCAACTATCAATATTCAACAAATCATCAAATGAGCAATATTTGCTCACGTCAACTATGTTTATTCATACATTATACCTCTCTCTCTCAATCCGTGAGTCTCAGAACATTTTCAAACCATGTTCAACTCAACAGTACAAGGACTCATCGTCCCATGAAGTCACGAAGTCAGCAACTGACTAACTAAATACACGCTTGCAGACTCCACAATCACACGAGACATCAATCGTGTTACATGGGGGAAATATTAACTAGGGTTTTGGTCTGGCGGTCTACGACACATGTGTTCATACACACGATGAGAATGTGAGCAAGTCGTGCAATCAGTTGGAGGAGTTAACAAAGTAGTGGATGGAAAATCAACCAAGTCTCCGCACGTTGAGCAACTGGTTTTAACACGATTTCCATTTTCTCTACTCTTTGATTCCGTCAACTGTCACACTTCATGGGATCATGGTGTTTACGATTCCAGCAATATAAATAAGTCCCTGAATCATGATTGAAACATAGGACAATCTCACGTCAAACAGACAACACGAGATTAACAACTCAACATTTGAGCAATTACTCTCAACAGAGCAAATTCAATCATTCAGAACTTATCTTATTTTCAGAATACACAACACACCTACAATCTTCGATCACCATTGATCTCACACATTTCTCAGCTTCCCTCCTACAGATCGACCCATCCTCTCTTGTGGCCTAATTTACTCTGGAACGGCCATTGTCGGCCGGAGTACTATAGATTGATCTCTCGAATTCAAAGCACTCCCTTCTTGCAGTGCATCTGCATGAGGTTTGACAGTTCGCTCGGTTCAAGGAGTTTCCTCCGCACGGTCGTCTCCTCAATTCCTTAAAAACCAGCAACTCGTTTTGTCCCATTTACAGATTGGCGACCACAGTGAGAGATCATTCTCTCGGTTGCAATCTCACTTCTTACAAAGATGTTTGGTCTTAGGTATGGTTCAGTTACCAATCCAGATTCAATACCCCGTGTAGGATCAGAATATCGCAACACCAAGATTCTCGCGAAATCCATAAACGACACACTGCGAAGATATCGCGGGATGGAAGTAAAAACGACGTAATGGATGACGACAGCTAAAACACGAGAAAGATGTGAAGATGTAGCGAGATTGAGGAGTGTCGCGAGATTTTATATTTGTACATTTGCGAGGCTTCGCAAGACATATCCGAAAATAAAGGACAGCTTAGCTGTCATCCACTATGTAATGTCCTATATAAAGAGCCGAATAGGCTTAAATAGGGGGAGATCTTTTTCGAGTGTTGAGCAAGTCATTAAGAGAGAGAAAGTTTAGAGTGGTTATAATTATTTAGTTTATCTCCTTTTCATCTTGTAATATTTCTGGAGTTTGATCAATAAGAATTAAAATTGTTCATCTTAAAATGATTTGATTGTGTGGATTCTTGTGAGGGGTGTAGTGTGGGATTTCCTGCAACTACATAATGGCGCTAGAAACAGGGATTAATTGAAGGAAAAGATTAAAGATTGTTATCAAGGTTGTTCAAATCAAGAAAATGATAACACAAGTGGATAAATCAGTAAAAATAGAGAAAACTAGAATCAAGAAAATTAACAAAAGGTTGGAGTGTAAATCGATCACAAAAACAATGATCAATGAATTCCATGAGAACATCAGAGGGAGAATACATAAATGAGACTTTGAAGGAAAGAAAGTTGTAACAATTGAGAAGACATCACCTTTGAGAGACTGGGAAAAACAGAAAATTACGTTCACAGCAGCAGAAATACCAAAAGAAAATTTGGGGCACACATCTCCTTTGGTAATCACAGTAACCACACAAAAGAAAAGGTGAACACGACAAAAATTGTGGAAGAATGGACAATAAACGTAACTTTAGTGGATACGGGAGTTCGGTGGATATAATGTTCTACCATACATACAAAGAAATGGGGTACAAAAATGAAGAAATGTCTCCTTCAACTTATCATATTCATGGCTTTGGCAAATCTGTAACAAAACCTAAAGGAGAAATAGAGTTGCGAATTTTACTAGGAGAAATCGAAACACGAGTGATATTCTGTGTGGTGGATATGGAATCACCATACAACATGTTGTTGGGAAGATCATGGATACATGCGATTAAAGCTGTAGCGTCGACATTACATCAATGCATTAAGTTTCCTATACCAAGTGGGATCGGTGAAATTAAAGGAGATGTGGATAAAGCGAGATTATGTTAACAAATTGAAGTGAAGCAATACGAAGGACGTGCAGAGAAGCGGAAAAATCGCAGGAAAATGGAGAAGGAAGCAAAGAAAGAAGAAGAATTTAGAATTTACATGATAAAAGCAGAGGAAGGAAAAGGCATACCTGGCAAAATTTCGGAAGAAGGGAATGGACCTGCGAAGGAGATAAAAGAACCGACACCTATGAGAGAACCTGAGGCAAGTTACACCGCGGCAGAACCAACAAAGGAAGTGAATGTTGGGACCAGAGAAGCACCTAAAATACTAAAAATCGGAACTAAGATGGAGGAAGATGAAGAAGAAAGAATCGTTAATCTGTCTTTGCGAGAATATAAAGACATTTTCGCATGGGATATGTATGAAATACCGGGAATAGATCCGTCTGTGGCATGTCATAAATTGGAGATTGATAAAAATGTAAGACCATTCAAACAAAGAATCAGAAAGATTGCAACAACGTATCATCCCCAAATAGAAGAAGAACTGAAGAAGATGCTTGATGCAGGAATCATAAGACAAGCTAAATATCCGGAGTGGATAGCAAACATGGTAGTAGTTCCAAAGAAGAATAAAAGGATAAGAATCTGTATAGATTTCACTGATCTAAATAAAGCTTGTCCAAAAGATAGTTTTCCACTACCAGATATCCCACAATTGGTAGAATCGGCAGCAGGAAATGATAGAATATCTTCCCTAGATGGATACAAAGGATATAATCAAATCCCTATCGCTGAAGAAGATCAAGAACACACTGCTTTTTTCGCCCCAAGAGGATTATATTGTTATACAAAAATGCCATTTGGTTTGCGAAATGCTGGAGCAACATACCAAAGAATGGTAGAGAAAGTGTTTGCGAAATGGATATATAAAACACTAGAGGTGTATGTGGATGACATGTTGATAAAAAGTAAACAAGCAAAAGATCATGTCCAAGATTTGAGAGAAATTTTTGAACAAATGAGACAGTTTAACATCAAAGTAAATCCGGAGAAGTGTATTTTTGGGGTTGCGTCAGGGAATTTTTTGGGCTACATTGTATCAAAAGAGGGTATACAAGTCGATCCGGCGAAGGTGCAAGAAGTTCGCGACATGCCAACTCCAGCAACAATAAAAGATGTACAGAAGTTAAACGGACTCTTAGCTTCACTAGGGAGGTTTGTTTCGCGATCATCAGATAAATGCAAACACTTTTTCAACATACTCAAAAAGGGGACAAAATTTAAGTGGACGGATGAATGCGAGAAAGCTCTGCAAGGAATAAAAGAGTATCTGATGAATATATCTATTTTGCAAAAAGCAGAACCAGGAGAAGAACTTTTACTATATCTTGCGATAACATCGCACGCATTAAGTGCTGTGTTATTGCGAGTAGATGCAGGAATTGAGAAACCAATCTACTACATCATTAAAACTTTCAATACCGCAGAGAAAAATTATTCAAAAATTGAAAAGTTAATTTTGGCGTTAGTTTATGCAGCATTCAAACTTCGCATATATTTTCAAGCACATACCGTAAGGGTGTTAACAAAGGTACCCATTGAATCAGTAATGAAGAATTCAAAAAGATCAGCCAGAGTCGAGAGATGGAATGCACAAATAGGACACTTCAAAATCAAGTATGAAGTACTATCTTCACCCAAGTCACAAGTTTTCACAGATTTTTTAGCAGAATTTCCTTTAGAAGATGATGAAGCAGTGGAAGAAATGATGGATATAGAAGAAGAATATGGAAATCCAAAGGACCTATTGACAGAGCCAGATAGATGGGAAGTGTTGGTAGATGGATCATCAAATGGAGAAGGTAACGGAATTGGAATTGTTTTGATTTCGCCAGAGGGCACTAAAATGGCTTTTTCCTTCAGACTGGAATTTACATCCACCAATAATGAAACGGAATATGAAGCTGTAATACATTCTTTGAAATTCGTAATAGAAATGCAGTTGGAAAATGTGAGAATCACCAGTGACTCGCAGCTAGTCATTCGACAAATAAAAGGAGAATACACTACAAACGAACCACCTTTAAATAAATACAAGAAACTTGTTGGTGAATTATCAGCGAAAATCCCAAAAATAAAATGGAGACACATATCAAGAAAAGATAATAGACTCGCAGATGCTTTTGCTTTTATCTCAAGTATGCTTACAGATCCAACTCATGAGATGCATAAAGATACGATTACTTTTATCACCATCAATCAATAAGGAAGAAGAAAAAGAAGAGATAGACGTGATGATCATAGAAGATGGGAAGCAAACACCCGTTATTGAAGATTGGAGAGCCGAACTTCATGCATATTTGATGAGAGGAGAAACACCGAGAAATAGGCTGGAGGCGCACACATTAAAAAGTCGTGCTACAAATTATGAACTAAGAGATGGGACACTATACCAGAGATCTTTTAATGGACCTTCACTCAGGTGTTTGACACGAGAAGAAGGAGAAGCAGTGCTAAATATGTTGCATAGAGGGGATGCTGGCAATCACAGCGGTGGAAGATCTTTGGCATACAGAGCGAATATACAAGGCTATTATTGGCCATATGTGCATGAAGATGCGAAGCGTGTATCAAGACGTTGCGAAGATCGCAAAGGCATGGAAAGAAAATACATGCACTGAGCACTATTAACATCTTCAACAAATGTGTGGCCCTTTGGAAAATGGGGTTTAGATATCGTTGGACCGTTTTTACCAGGGTCTGGACAAAGAAGATATCTGATTGTCGCTACAGACTATTTCACAAAATGGGCAGAAGTAAAGGCAGTACAACACATTCGCGACAAATATATTTTTACATTCATATTTGAGAATATCATATGTAGATTTGGAATCCCCGCACAATTGGTATCTGATAATGGGAAGCAGTTCGAGGGACAGAATATATAATTATTACTTAATGCATTTAAGATAAAATGTGGAAAGTCAACTCCATTATACCCTCAGGCAAATGGGCAGGCAGAAGCAACAAATAAGACAATCGCAGATATATTGAAGAAGAAATTAGAAGGGTACAATAAAGCATGGTACGAACAAAGTACATAATGCAAAGTGTGGGCTTACAATACAACCAAAGCGAGAAGCCACGGGAATGTCACCTTTCTTTTAACATATGGGGTTGAGGTTGTGCTACCAACGTGGTTATTATCCCAACAACAAAGAGAGAAGCTTGGGAGAAAAATCTTAGTGCGGGTATTATTCTAACTAAATTGGATGAATTAGAAGAAAAAGAGAAAGGGCTTTGCAAAGAGATATGGAAAATTACCAAATAAGATTAGCCCGAGAATATAATAAACGTGTTAAAACACGCGAATTTCAACCAGGCGATTTGGTGTCATGAGAAACACCGATATATCAGCGAGAAAGTGGTGGAAAGCTTGCGAAAAAATAGGATGGACCTTATATCATCAAGGAGATAGTTGGAACAGGGGCATATAGATTGATGGACCCTGAGGGTAGAGATGTGGGACGCAGACTTGATAGACATGGAATAAGCTATACTTAAAAAGATATTACCCATAAAAATTATGGTGAAGAAGTAGACTGCGGAAATGGTACATGATTGAGCCAAAAAGAATTAAATATTTCATTTTTATTCTCGAAAAACATGCGAATATTTCGCACAGAAAACGACAAAAAATTATCAAAGATCAACGAAATTACAAAAGAACTTACATATACAGAAGAATCAACAAAATAATCAGAAAGTGGCGAACTTACTATGGCGTACACCCTAGTTCGCGAACACAATTTCGCAAGAGGCAAAAGAACCTAAAGTGCGTCATAGTAAGGGGTACCTATTACATATAAAGCAAAATTGACAAAATACTCGAATGGGACGAACCTTAATGGCGTACACCCTAGTTCGCGAATAAAATTTCGTAAGAGGCAAAGTAACTAAAGTGCGTCATGTAAGGGGGTATTCAGAACGTGGCTCAGGGAAAAGGTTACACCGCCCCCGAACTCCGAGTCATGAAGATTGGGGGTAATAAAACCCATCCGGAGAGGTACCTTGGATTTTCAATCTAAGCTAGTTACTTAGATTGGACGACCGGGTCTCTTCTAATGAGTCAACATTTGACCAAGGCGCCGGTATTACACGATTGAGCCAAGGGTGCCCGGGACATTTGAAGTGTCTCGGCCATTCTTGGCAAGTCTCGGCTTATGCTGCACTCGGCCCGAAGAAAACTCCACTTAGGGTGAAGTCTCGTAACCATAAGCCCTATAGGCAAAAGGGATAAGAGGCTGCGAAAACAACTGGTTGTTGTTAAGACCGGATGGGAGGAACTAGCCTTGTATGGCAGAAGTACGCCTCCTTGAAGGGGCAACCAGGGGGAAGATAAGGGCGGCACCCTCCATTAGGGAGATGATAGTGTTAAAAAAGACGTAAATGTCATGAGGCTTCTTACTCACGGGAGTATCAAGGCTTGACATATTTATGCAACAATCCTGAACAGGCAAAAATACAAAAGAGTAGATAAGACGAGATCAATGGGTCATTGCATGTAAGTGTAAAGACGTCCCCGCGATTTCGTCGCAAAGACAACAATGTCATGGGGCTTTATGTTCGCAAGGATATTTAGGCCTGTCATATTGTCGCAAGAAAAATATCCTGCAGAGGCAATAATACTAAAGAAATGATAAGACAAGATCAATGGGTCATTACATGAAAGTGTAAAGACGTCCTGCGATTTTGTCGCAATATCGAGAGGTGGCAAAATAAGACCTTTAACTAGAAAGGCAAAATAAGACCACACAAGAGAAATGATAAGGCAAGATCAATGGGTCATCACATGAAAATGTAAGGGCGTCCTGCGATCTTGTCGCAATGAAAAAATTCACATAAACAGTTTGAATGTAGATAACAGAGATCTTTCATCGCAAAAAAAGATAATGATAAACAAAATGGGAATTGTTAAACGTCAAAGATTGTCTTCTATGCAAGAAAGAAGAATAATAAACGAGTAAATACATCTCAAAGGTGATTGAAGTACATAAAGAAGTAACAATGCAAGAAGTAAAATTACAAGAGAAGTTCAATTCTCAATATCAATTTTTTCGCCAGAAGGAGATACTGGATGTTCTTCAACAATTTTATTAGCCTCACCAACTTTCACACTTTCGCCAGTTATTGCATTCTCGCCAGACCCACCTTCAACTAAATTATTATTGACAGCTTCATTAGGTGGAATCACCTCTTCATTTGCGGAATCTTCGCCACTTTCATAATCATAATCACTATCAGGAGGATTAGAATTTCATCATCACCTACTTCCAGAGGTTCGACAGATACATGATCAAGAGATTTGGACAATAAGACATCATTCACAAGAACTTCAGCTTTGAGATGAAATTGGAGAAGGAGTGCTTTTTGATGATTCCTACTCTCTATATCTTTAGAGTAAGCAAGATAGTCGAATCTTCTTTCTGCCCGATCGCGAGAGCGAGCAAGAGAAGCAAAGAAAGCGTGTTACCTATTTTCTTTGCGAATTTTGGCATAGTCAGATTTCAAAGTGGAAATGGAGGAGTGAAGATTCTTCTCGGATTCTGCAAAAATAAAGAGTATAGAAAATAATTCAGATTTTTCTTGAATTCGCAAGGAAAATACCATAAATTAAAGAAAACAAAATTGATTAAGGTAGTCAAATATCATGACTACTTCCTTTTGTGAGATAAGATATTGAGTTAAATCCAAACAAATATTCTCCAAATGATCCATGGCACTTGTCAAAATTATCTCCAACCAAACCTTTCAATGAGATCGCAAGCTCTTTTTCGTTAGAAACAAATAAGGCGTTTTCCTTCGCAAAAGAAGAGTAGGATTCTTCTAACTTGGAATATTGATCTTTGAGTTGGCTTGTTTTTATACTTAAAGTTATTCTACCTTGGATAAGTTTATCCCTCTCAACAAAGAACTTCTTCGAGTTTATTTCTCAAATAATATAGAGATTGTTCTTGTTCTTTACACATTTTTTGATAGACATCAAGTCGTTGCGAGGAAATCGCCACCTTGTTTAACAGAGCTCGCTTCTCTTGAGAAAGAGTTCCATTTTCATCTGATAAAGTTTCCAACTCCAAATTAGCTGTAGTTAAAGAGTAAGAGAGGCGAGATAATTCACTACTTAATGAGCCTTGCTTCTGAACTAAGTCAGCATTTTCTTTAGAAAGATTATTTATTTGATCAACAGAGTATGTATGAAGATTATCTAATTGATTATATTGCTCCATACAAACGTCTCTATCCATTCGAATTTCTTCAACAACAGATTCCAACTGATATATCTCCATTTTTCGCATCTGGTTCAAAGCTTGAAGGGCGAACAAGAGCTTGAAGATTATAAAAAAAAAAAAAAAAAAAAAAAAAAAAACCTTTTGAAAAAGGGGAGGGGAGTTGTACCTTTTAATTCTTCGTTCTTCTTGCGAAGATTATCACGATCCAGTGAGACATTTTGAAATTTTTGATTCTCAAGACGGAGAGTGTCACACTTTGCAGTCATGGATTGGAGATTGTTCTTCAAAATTTTAACTTCTTGCTCTAAAGATGTTTGCGAAATTCTGTCAGAACCAAAGTACTTACTCAAAATCTCACAGACATTAGACTTGATAGGATCGACGGAGGTCTTCTTGGCGTCATTCATGATATCTGATAAAACTTTCAAAGCCACGTCCATTCCCTCCAAATTTTCCTTAGTAAGAGGGATAGACTCGGATAAAGAGGTAGTGACGACAGAAGAGGGGAGAGTTGAATCGTCTTTCATCGCAGGAATGTCATGTGAAGATGAAATATGATGAAGGTTAATGACTGGGGGAAAGGTAGAGGCATCGATAGTAGGAGAAGAAAATGGTTCATTCACAATAGGACTATCATGAGGAACTTCATCTATGGAAAACTCAGACATATGAGGAAAATCAGCAGCGACATTTTCCCAGACGGTAAGGGTAGATTTATCTTGCGATGATATCGCAGGAGGAGTTGTAAGCTTAAATATAGGAAAAGGAACAGAAGTTTCAACATTTTTAGAACGACGAGATCTTTTGGGGGATCTATCGACGTTTTTGTCATCCTGCGAATCACAAGTTAAATAAGAAACAGAGGCAACAATATTGTTATTAGAAGAGTAAATGTTTCTTAATACCTTGCTATTCATAGGCTTTCTTTTGTGTGCAACGGATTTTGGTTGCGAACCCTTGGATGTTTTAGGATTTTGGACTGTGAATTTGGTAACAGGGACGTTCTTACTAAAACAGAAACAATAAGGGAATTAATCAGAGATGAACAAAATCAAATAAAATAATCTCAGTAGAAGAGTGCAAATGGATCACATGCAGTATGATCTACAAACCTTGATGGCTCCATAAGAACAGTAGTAGAGAAGATTTACAGCAAGATGAACAACATCAAAAAGTTGCAGACGATAAAGAATTCACAAACAATGCAGAGATGAAGAAGATGAAGTAAAAGAAAAAAAAGATATCCTTGATAGATCTCTTCTTAAATAGACAAGAAAAGGATGACCGGTTAGCATTTAATGTGATGGTAAAAAGGGGAATATGTAACACGTGTAAGCAGTTATACTGGATTTACGGAAGCTTGTCGGCAGAAAAATATGAAGAAATGAACAGCTGCGGCTTGAAAATACTAGTTCTCATGACGTTCTCTTCTTCGCAGAGAAGACATGAGAAGAGGCAAGATGTAGGATCAGAATATCGCAACACCAAGATTCTCGCGAAATCCATAAACGACACACTGCGAAGATATCGCGGGATGGAAGTAAAAACGACGTAATGGATGACGACAGCTAAAACACGAGAAAGATGTGAAGATGTAGCGAGATTGAGGAGTGTCGCGAGATTTGACATTTGTACATTTGCGAGGCTTCGCAAGACATATCCGAAAATAAAGGACAGCTTAGCTGTCATCCACTATGTAATGTCCTATATAAAGAGCCGAATAGGCTTAAAGGGGGGGAGATCTTTTTCGAGTGTTGAGCAAGTCATTAAGAGAGAGAAAGTTTAGAGTGGTTATAATTCTTTAGTTTATCTCCTTTTCATCTTGTAATATTTCTGGAGTTTGATCAATAAAAATTATAATTGTTCATCTTAAAATGATTTGATTGTGTGGATTCTTGTGAGGGGTGTAGTGTGGGATTTCCTGCAACTACACCCGGCTCTAATATTGCAAGCTCTAGTGGTACCGCCAACACCACTCCTCCGGCGCAACCTGTCACTACCACTCCTCCGGCGCAACCTGCCACTACCACTCCTCTGAGCGCCGGTGCTCCAGTGATCACCCCTGCAAGTGACGGCACTGGCGCTATCGACAATCCCCTCTTCGGACGGTCTCCTGAAGAAATCATAGAAAATCCACATACCGTAGGTGATCTTATAAATGTACAAGAAACTCTTGCCAAGAATCAGACTGACATGGCTGCCACTCAGAAGGAACTATTCAACTATTCAAGACTCTTACAGACAAGATGTCTGAGAAAACTCAAGAGAAAGGAAAAGCTAAATAAACGTCTTCAGACGCTGATCCCGAGGTCACTCCGATCCATGTAGTAGACGATGAAGAAGTTCCTAAGGCTGCAGATAATCTACCAGCAAAAGAACCATCCAGTTTCATCACTCGTGAAGACCTGGAACGTCTTTTGAAATATCATGGGAAAGACAAAACACCCTCTGTCCATCGTCACCAACCTCCATACCCTGCTGCTACACAAAGGATTCCTCTGCCAAAAGGCCACATGATGAGTGCCAAATATTGCATATTTCTACACCTTTTTATTGGCATTTAACTCATCTTTTGTGCTCAGAAATCAGATATTATCCCAGATTCTGTATTTTCTTTGTTTTCAAGAATAAATATTTGTACTAATTAATTTTATGTTTTTAGGTAGTAAATAAAGCTCGGGAAATTAAGGAGCCAAAAGAGCAAAGAATTGAGACAAGCGTCTATGGAGCAGAAAGCCAAAGCCCGCAAGGCGCATCGCAGCAACCCAACAAGGAGCAACCCATTTACAAGACATGGGCTTGAGCAGTCCAAGGCCCGACCCACGACCCGGATCCAAGCCCGTCCCTTCGGAGCCGTTAGATTCGAGCCATTTTCATCCTACGGTCGCATCGGCCCTCGCATCGATCTCCCCTAGATCCTACGGTCGCTCCAACCTTCCCATCGACCCTCGCTACATCCGCCCCACACCACATCCACCTACACCTACACCCATCGACCAAACACCCTATTCTTCTTTCTCTTCTCTTTCTTTTCTCCCCAACAACTCCAGAGAACCACCCTACCTTCTCTTCCCCCGACCATACCAGTTGCAGACCACCTCACCACTACCACCATCTCCTTACCCTGACACCAAAGACTACCATCGGCACTGCTCCGCCATCCCTATTTCGACCTATCTCCATCAGTAGCTTCTTCCATACCTTAGAAGCTAGGGTTGAGATAGTTGAAATTAGGGTTACATCAAATCAATGGAGTCAGAGACGAGTTAGCAGAGGAAAGAGGTTTGGGTTGTTGTTTACTTGTCATTTCGAGTGATTGTGAGGTATAAATGGATGTTCTTCATGTGAGAGAAACATCAGTGAGTTTTTAGGGTTTTATGTTGTAATTTATTTTCAATTTTGTTTGTCATTGCATGATGTTCTAATTCACCCTGCTAGGGTGAAGATGAAACTCTCCTATTCAATGTGAAAGTAATCAAATTCTCAGATTGTTCTTATTGTATATCATGCTTAGGAAAATAGTTAGCTAGAAGAACTAAGTTTGCTTGTGATCAATGGTACTGTAAGAAGACCATTGATACTAGGAGTAAGCAAGGGGAATTAGTTATACAATTGTCCATCTCAGACCTTCAAGGGAAGGTATAAGAACAAAGTGATAATTTACATTACCTTAGCATAGGTTTAGAGAGTGGATTCAATCACTCTAGTACCACTCAACCATCTGTTTCAACACCTCTTACTTATATTGTTGCCTTAGTTTAGAGTCACAACAACTTCAATTAGTCGTATCGACACCACAACAACAACATTTGTAACACTTCTCTGGAAATCAGTTAGTAAAGCCAATAGTTCAACGTGGCACACCCCATTTCTCTGTGGATCGACCTGTGCTTGCCACTGCCTCCAATAGGCACTGTGCACTTGCAGTATTACACGCAGGCAAGACTCTTTTACCATCCTACCACCACATTACTCTCAAGGTGAACATAAACTCAGCCTGGACAGAAACAAAATTTTACATAATTCGAGAAGATCCAAGATATGATATGATTCTTGGACGTACATGGATTCATGCTGGAAAGGTAACACCAACACCTTCAATTGCACATTTCTCTGTTGAAGAAACCTCTGATTCGGAAGAAGAAAAAGAGGATATTTCACCATTTGAGTATTTGAAGGAGGTCAAAGCCCTGACAGAGCTAACACGAAAGCCTGAAGAAGATGCAAATGCTTTCATCAAAAGGTTTCGCACTCAGGCAAGTCTTACTCCTCCTCATGTGTCCATATCATATGTTTTCAAGTATGCTTATTTGGTCCGGGGGCTTTACTCCACCAACAACTTGACTATTGCAAAATGCTATGAGTGGATAACCTCTCCTCGGCAATATTTCACCAAATGGTTAAGTTCAGAGCTTCTTCAAGTCGAGAATACCATCAAAACGTTTATTTCCGAAGACATTGCCAAGCACGACAAACAGTATATCAAATACTCTCCTCTGCATGAGTGTCCATACATACCACAGCCATGGAACTCCACTACAAGGAGAATTCTGAATCAGCAGAAGATATTCAGAGCACGGACGGTTAAACCTAACAAATTCCAGGAAGGAGATTTAATTCTCAAAGCAACTAAGCATAATTCCCATTCTGCAAAGATTTCCAACTGGGAAGGACCCTTCATCGTCTCCAAGTCTGTTGCTGGTGGATACTACAGATTGATCAACATGGATAGTAAGGAAGGTGTGGCCGTGATACACGAGAATTGGCTCAAGGCCTTTGACGTATGAGGTTTTGGATATTCGAGGTATTGGATGTTCAAGGCATGAACACCCAAACTATTTGGCATTTAGAGTTTTCTTTCATTGTATTTTAATTCCTCAAAATGCTTGCAATACTTGCATTCAGTAATTTAAATTCAGCAATTTATCAAAATTCAGTTTACTTAAAGAAAATCCCTATCAAACCCAAAGAAAATCCTCAACCATCTAAAACCGATCAAAACCAAAGATAAAACCTCACATCTCTCAGAAGTTCAGAAGTTCAAGAGATTATGAAAGGAAATCAAAGAAAATCAGCAAAGAAAGATTTTCGCTCCTCTGCATCCTTCAAGACTTGTAAAGCTGCCTTCTTCATGTTCATCTCTTCAGTCAGCTTGGCAATTTCGTCTTTCTTCTCTATCACATCATAATTGGGAAAGGGTATGTTATTCTCACATGAGTTCTTAATAGCATTTATCTTCTTACGAAGCCATTTCACGTTGAAGCCAAGTCTCTCAGAATTCTCCAAGTTGAACTCCCAATCAAAGAGTACATCTGGAGTCACATCATTTTTGGCCCTAGTACATATATCACTTACAACACGCAAGATAACACTTACTTGCATGGTTAAAGAATAAGCACGCTTTGGGTCTCTAGTAACGACGGTATGACCAAATTTTTTCCATATTTTCTCGTACAAATTGGCATATCCAATGGGAACGCTGAATCCACCAACTAGTTCGTGATATGGGAGTGATGCGTCAAAAGGAGGATCAAAAGCAACTCCTGCACTTGGGTATTCATGCACCACCATACGATTTTCAATTACTGGAGCAATCTCTACAACAGCAGTTTCTTCAGTCTCTTCTACTTGCGGCTCAGTTCCTTTCATCACTGAAGCAACAACAATCGAATTATCGATCTCCTTAATTGCTTCAACAACAACACTCTCACGACCTTGAAGTGAAGATATGGTTGGCTCTTTGTCAATAACCCCAGGGTTGCTCGTCTCATCATTATTGACTCCTTCATTCTCAACTTCAGTATTTTGCACCTAATACGAAGATTACATGAGATTAGGATCATCCAAGCATGAAACCAAAAGAAATCATAAACCACAAAGATATTAGTGGTCTAACATCATCAAGGTTCTTCATTCTAAATGCTAGATGTGTAGGATCGTAATATCGCAACAACAATACCTCGCGAGATCAATAAACGACGATATTGCGAAAGTGTCGCAAATGAGTAATATAAATGACGCAATGAATGACTAAGAGCCAAAACACGAGAAATATGTGAAGACTTAGCGAGATTTAGGAAACTTGCGAGAGTATATATTTGAACGTCTGCGATATTTCGCAAGTCATTCCCGAAAATAAAGGACAGCTTAGCTGTCATCCATTGTGTAATACCCTATATCAGGAGTCGAGCATGACTGTTGAAGAGATCTTTTTCCGGGTGTTAGGCAAGTCATTAGGAGAGAGAAATTTTGTAGTGATTGTAATTTCTTTAGCTCTTTTCTATTTTATCTTGTAAACATTCAAGGAATCAATCAATAAAAATCATTATTGTTCATCTTCAAATGTCTTAGTTGTGTGGATTCTTGTGAGGGGTGTAGTGTAGGATTTCCTGCAACTACATATTGGCGCTAGAAACAGGGAGAGAGTAAGGATTGACATCGTGATTTGAAAGAATTTGGAGTAGTAGGGAAGGAATTTCATATAATTTTCAAAAGTTTACCAAAATTAAGAAATGACTAGAAGGAGAAATGCATCCGAGCAACCAACAACTGTTAGAAGGAGTAGGAGACTTGCCGGAGAAGGGAGAAATGAAATGGGAGAATCCTCAAGAAGGAACATAAGGAATAATGAAGAAAATCAAATTCAATCACCAATTCAACCAGGAGCGGATAGAACGGGGGATTATGATAGAGTAAGCGTGCATACTTGGAGATCGGACTACGGGACGAAAGGGAAGAAGAATAGCAATTGGTAAACAATGGACAAGAGGAGAGAGACAGAGAAGGGATTGGAGAAATAATTCATGGAAATGAAGAGATCGCAGCATTAGAGGCGTTGAGACAAACAATACATGAAGAAAGACGATTAGAGGAGTTAGAGGAACGTGCAAATTTAACAAGACAGAATCATGAATTGAGGATGGAAAACATGAGATTACAAAATAGAAGGTCGAGAAGCACTACAAGATCAAGCTCAAGATCAGTTAGAGAGGAAAGAAGGAGAAATTTACCTATAGAAAATGTTGATGAAGAAAACCAAGAAGAAGCGCAAAATCCAGGCATATAACATTGCGATAGAAGAGAAATGATGGAAGATCGTTATATTCCACGTCCCGGACTCTTCAAAATGGGCGAGAATGATGGAAATCAAGGAAATAGGCAGATCGAGAGCGAGAATAATCCATTGATGAAGAAAATCAAGAAGAAGGAAGAAGAATATTGCATGGGAGAGAAGCACGAGAGAAGCAAAAAGAGATTGAGGATGAATGTAGTTGCAGGATTTCCCACACTACACCCCTCACTCAAATCTGTTTAATCAATCCATTTGAAGATGAACAATGATGCGTTTTATTAATTGTTTTCTTGAAAGATTTACAAAGAAATATAGAACAAAGCTAAAGAAATTACAATCTCTCTTTCCTTTCTCTCTCCTAATGACTTGTTTCACAATTCAAAAAAAGACCTCCCCTCCAACAGACTTACTCGACCCTTTATATAGGGTATTACATAGTGGATGACAGCTATACTGTCCCTTATTTTCGGAAACGTCACGCGAATGCTCGCGAATATACAACTGTTTGCCTTCGCGACACTCTTAAATCTCGTCAAGTCTTTCACACTTTCCTCATGTTCTAACTATCGTCATCTATTACGTCATTTATTTACCTCCATGCGACTCCTTCGCGATGCAGTTGTTTATTAATCTCGCAAAGTATTAGTGTTGCGATATTCTGGTCCTACATCTTGCCTCTTTTTCCTTGAATATCGCTTGGAGAGCGATTTTTAAGGAAAAATTTGTTATTGTGGTGATCTTTGACATTTGTTGATGAAGGAACGAGCGAAAGAATACTGGACTTGAAAAGTACGTACTTGCCTCTATTCTTTTGCGAAGTTCCGAAGCTTTGCGAAGTGAACAAGAAATAATATATCTTCTATTTCCCACAGAAATTTGATTCCTTGAATCTTGGGATGACCGTTTACATGTGTCTAAAATTACTCTTTCTACCGGTATATTTAATGTTATCCGGTCACCCTTTTTTCTTCTATTTAAGGGAGAACTGCCTGTGAAAACCATTCCTTCTCTTCTTCTATATCTTCTTCATCGTCTGCAACTATTTCCTGCTATTTATCTTCATCCTCTTCTTTTTATTATCTTTCTGTTATCGTTTTCATGGCATCCAGGTTCGTTATTTTCATTGATTTTGATTATTCTCTTGATTGATCTCCCTTATTGAAATTACTTCATCTTGATTTTGTTCTTCTTTTGTATTTCTTTCGCCATTTTGTTTCAGCAAGAACAAACCCAGCTCTAAATATACCGTGGTGAACCCTAACATCCCCACTGGTTCGCAACCAAAATCTTCTTCGCAATCAAGTCTCGGCTTCCAAAACAACCTGCGTAGTAAGGTATTTTTAGAGATATTTACTCCTTTAATAGCAATTTTATTGCCTCTGTTTCTTATTTGATTTATTATTCGCAGGATAATAAGAATGATGATAGATCTCCCAAAAAGTCTCGCCATAATACATTAGATGCCTCTGCTGCTGCTCCAACTGTTCCTTTTTCGGGATTCAAGCATTCTTCTTTCCCTACGATGTCTTCGCAAGGCAAATCTCCTACTGCAGAGACTTCTTCGCAAGATAATCCCATTTCTTCTTCTCAATATAATGTACCATTCCCTACAGTGTCATCGCAGGATAAATCAATCCCTGAATTTCCTGCGAAGGTAATTCTTCAGGACATGCCTATTCCTACTTTTACTTTTTCCTCGCCTCCACCTATTGATCAGGTCTCTCCAATTGGCGGTCTTATAACTATGGGTGACTCAACTTTTCCTTCTTCCTCTACTATTTCTTCTCCTCAAAATCCATCTCTCTTAGCAAAGAAAATTTAGAAGGGATGGATATAGCTTTTAAAATTTTATCGATACTATGAATGATGTTAAAAAGCCTCCACCGATCCCACCAAATCTAGCGTTTTCGAGTCTTTGGGTAAATTCTTTGGTTCCGATACGATATCGCGAGCATCCTTGGAACAAGAAATTAAGACTTTGAAGAATAATCTTCATAATACTTTGTTGGATCGCGATAACCTTCGCAGAAAAATGAAGAATTAAAAGGTATCTCTCCTTCCTTTTTTTTTTTTTTTTTTTTTTTTTTTTTGAAACTTGGTTCGCCTCTCAAGTTTTGCACGAGAAACGTAAGATGGAGATATATCAACTGGAATCTATTGTGGAAGAGACTCGAACGGAAAGAGACGCCTGGATGGAACAAAGATAATCGTTTAGATAATCTTCATACGTTTTCTATGGACCAAATAAATAATCTTTCCCAAGAAAACATCTCGCTTAGTTCAAAACCAAGAATTATTAAGTAATGAAGTGTCGCGTCTCTCATATTCTTTGAATAAATCTAATTTGGAGTTGGAAACCTTATCAGATGAAAACGGAACTTTATCTCTTGAGAGGCGAGCTTTATTGGATAAGGTGGCAATATCCTCACAACAACTTGATGCTTGTAAAAATCATTGAATGAGCAAGAACAATCTATCTGCCTACAAAAATAAACTTGAAGATACTACCACCGAAAGAGATAAACTTATTCGAATAGAATAAATCTAAGTGTGAAAGCCAACCAACTCAAGGATGATTATACCAAGTTAAAAGAATCCCATTCTTCCCTTGCGAATCAAAATAAGTTATTGATTTCTAACGAAAAGAGTTTGCGGTCGCGGTTAAAAGGTCTTGTTGGTGATGGTTTTGATAATGCCATGGAAAACTTGGGGAATAATTGCTTGGCCCTTACTCAATATCTTGTCTCGCAGAAGGAAGGTAGTCATAAAATTTGACTGCCTTTTCCATTATTTTTCTTTTCTAATTTTCTATACCACTTTCCACCTTATAATTTTAATGTCTTTCTTTACTCCTGCAGAATCTGAGAAAAATATTCACTCTTCTCTATCTACTTTGGAAGCGGCGCATGCTAAAATTTGCAAGGAAAATGCAACTCTAGTTACTTCTCTTGCCCAATCTCGCGACCGAGCCAGAAGGAGGTTTAACTACCTTAATCATCTTAAAGATATCCAGAGTAGAAATCAGCAAAAAGCACTTCTTCGTCAATTTCCTCCCAAAGCAGAAGTTCTTGTGAATAATATCTTACTTTCTAAATCCCTTGATCCTGTCTATGTTGAGCCATTGGATGTTGAAGATGATGAAGTACCCAACTCTCCTGACAGTGATTATGATTATGAAAGCTGTGAAGACCTCGCTAATAATGAAGTTATCAATAAGGAACCTTCCGAAAGAATTTCTGATGAAAACCCTTCAACTGGCGAGGATGAAGCTGATAAGATTGTTGAAGAATCTTTACCATCTCCTTCAGCTGAGCAAGTTGATGTAGAGAATTAGTTTTCCTTGTAATTTTGTTGAATTTTTACTTTTGATTGCAAATTACTAAGTCCGGTTTTGGATGAATTAGTTTCTATTTCTTTCTTATTATAAGAACTCATCTCGCCACCTTATCAAGTAGTCCCTTTATTTTCCATTAAACCTTTTGTTGTAATCTTTCTCGCGATGGAAAGATCTCGATTGCCTATATCAAAAATGTTTAAAGATCTTTCTTGAATGTCGTTATTGCGACAAGATCGCAGGATGTCTCTACATTTTCATGTAAGGACCCATTGGTCTTGCCTTATCATTATTTGTGTGGTCTTATTTTGCCTTCCTAAGTAAAGGTCTTATTTTGCCACCCCTCATTGCGACAAGGTCGCAGGACGTCTTTACATTTTCATGTAATGACCCATTGATCTTGTCTTATCGTTTCTTAAGTATTTTTGCCTCTGCAGGACATTGTATTTGCGACAATATGACAGGTTTAAATGTTCTTGCGACCATAAAATCCCGCGACATTGTCGTCTTTGCGATGAAATCGCAGACGTTCTTACATTTTCATGTAAAAACCCATTGATCTCATCTTACCCTCGCGTTAGTATTATTGCCTCTCACAGGATCATTGCACAAATATGACAAGCCTAAATTCTCTTGCGAGAATAAAGCCTCATGACATTTGCGTCTTTTGACACTTAACAATTCCCTAATGGAGGGTGCCGCCCTTATCTTCTCCCCTGGTTGCCCCTTCAAGGAGGCGTACATCGGCCATACAAGACTAGCTCCTCCCATCCGGTCTTAACAA